>JAWPHD010001533.1:0-313572 GCA_037043455.1 Cyrtodaria siliqua | reverse complement strand
GATACAGTACCGACTGTATTAACATAGATAGATGGATATATACAGTACCGACTGTGTACACATAGATAGATGGATGTGTAGATGACTGTGTACACATATATAGATGGATAGATATATGGATGTGTAGATGACTATGTACACATAGATAGATGGATAGATACAGTATCGACCGTGTACACATATATAGATGGATGTGTAGATGATTGTGTACACATAGATAGATGGATAGATACAGTACCGACTGTATTAACATAGATAGATGGATGTATACAGTACCGACTGTGTACACATATATAGATGGATGTGTAGATGACTGTCTACACATAGATAGATGGAGGTGTAGATGACTGTGTACACATAGATAGATGGATGTGTAGATGACTGTGTACACATAGATATATGGATGTGTAGATGACTGTGTACACATAGATAGATGCATGTGTAGATGACTGTGTACAAATAGATAGATGGATGTGTAGATGATTGTGTACACATATATAGATGGATGTGTAGATGACTGTACACATGGATAGATGGATGTGTAGCTGACTGTATACACAGAGATAGATGGATAGATAGATGGATAAATAGATGGATAGATAGATGGATAGGTAGATGGATAGGTAGATGGATCGATATTTTATTGATTTAAACATTTACGGTTTCTCATTATTACATACATAATTTTTAATAAATAATTATAATCTCATGACAGGTTACACATATTTCTACACACTCACTAATAGTTCAATTTTCAGAACATGTACTGTTTAATCATAGATCATATAAATCACACATGTTAATCAATAATCCAAGGATATCAAAAAATAAAAGGATTTATATATAAAAAAACAACTTGACGATGTACTTCAATATATTTTAAGAAATATTATTTGGAATAGAACATCTGACAATAAACGCCTCTGACAAATATTTACTTAAATTAAAAAGTTCTTTCTTCTTTCTTTCTTCTTTCAAGCTTGCAGAAGTGTTACAAATGTATACATATTTGGCCTTTGTATGTAGTATTTTCTGATATATTTATTTCTAATATCATTATAAGCTGTACAAATTAAAACAAAGTGAAATTCGTCTTCAATTTCAGTTGAATTACATATTTGACAAACTCTTTTATTTCTTTGAATCCTATACCTTGCATAACGACCTGTCTCAATTCTTAAGCTATGTGAAGATAAACGTAATTTAGTAAAAACACTTCGTAATCTTTTTGTACATAAAATATTCAGATAGTTTTCATATCCAAAAGTATCTTTAACATGTCTATACAAACTTGATAATACACTATTTTCTTGTAGATCAGTGTTCTATTTTTGAATAAAGCAATCCACCAACCTCTGTATAAAACTAGATACAAAAAGTTGATGGTCTACCCTTAATCCCATACATACATAAAGCCATACGTATAATGCAGAGATTTTGCATTGGATAACCAATTGTTTAAACCACTTTCATTACAAATACATACAATGCAACTATAATCGTGTTGTTTGTACGTTTTTTATTATATGTAGCGATTTTTTTAGCACTTGTGATTGGCTAATTATGTCGTGGCCGCGAGATAAATAAGTCGTGGCCACGACATAATAAGTCGCGGTCACGACATAATAACTAGTGGCCACGACGTAATAACTCGTGGCCACGAGATAAATTATTTTTCTCACATGTCACGTCTATGCCACCGTAGATTCCACTCATTTACATGAATAGAAAACGCTATAATTGCGAACTGAGCCATGTACTCTTAACTAAATAACTCTATGTTTACTGACAACGTAAACGCATGATAGATTATACAAGTTACTATTTATAATTTGTATGACTGTACACATCGTTGCAAACATGTAACTTAACCGCTCACGAACAGTCTCAATCAAACCGTGACTGCAATATTTCGCATGTGTCGTGCTGGGCCGTTTGCAAAGGTCAAGCAGTTTGGAGAATAACATTTTAAAAAGATTTTCCTATATATAATTCTATGTAAAACTGTGACCCCGGGTTGGGGCAAGATTTGACCCCAGTTACCATTTGAACATACTTTGTAGAGGACTATAAGCTAATGTTACATACAATAATATCTACATCTTGTGCTTTTAGAGAAGAAGATTTTTAAAATTCCTTATATAAATCTATGTAAAACATGTAAAATTTCCATATGCAAACTTTAGGACCGCGGGGCACAGTCATTTATTACCCTAGGAACTTTGTTTTATAATTGTTATTGTCTATGAGTTGGCGATCATTTATAAATAAAAACCGTCAAAATCTGTTCAGCGGTTCTTGAGAAGAAGATTTTTAAGGTTTTGACCATATATGGTAATGGTGGCCATCTTGGATGTTGCATTGACCTAATTTGTACAATTTTGGAAGGCACTGACCTCAGTATTGTCCATGCGAAATTTGGTCAACATTTGTCAGGCAGTTTCTGAGGAGATGTCGTTTACGAATACCCTATATAAGTCTATGTAAAACATGTAAAATCTCTATATACAAACTTTGGAATCCTGGGGCACAACCATTTTTGACCCTAGGGACTTCGTTTTTACAACTTTTGTAGTCTAAGAATTGGTAATCATTTATAAACACAAGAAATCCATGGATTTAAATGTCTCGCCTAACGGGGGCTGGACTTAAAAATAAAACGGTCAATGATGCTTAAATGATGTTGTAAACATTTTAGTAACAAAAAACAATGGAGTTTGCCGTTTGCTGAGATGACATTTAAGTGCATTTGTTTAAAAATAAAATGACATTCTATTAAAAACAAGAGGCCCAAGAGGGCATGTGGATGCTCTACTGGCTAAAACGGCTCTTACATCAAGGGTTGTCGACAGTACATTCCCATCAGTAGTTTTTTTAAAACATTGCAAAAACAACAGGGATAGGATGGCCTTAGATCGCTCACCTGGTAATCATGGGCAATGTCTGCTGTGTCTAGTCTGGCATGGGTATTTTTTAATTTGTCCCACTTTCTTCTATGAATGAAATTTTATAAAAATGGGGGTGGGGGGGGGGGGGGGTGTTATATTAACATTCTAAACAAATATGGTGAAGATCAGATAAAAAATGAAGTAACTACATAATTATTTAACAAAGGAAAATACAATATAGGATTTTTCAACAAATCAAGGGCCATAACCTGTCGTTACTAACAAAATCTAGCTGGTTTTCGAACTTGTCCGAGATTTCATTGATATACCGCGATTTGCACACCTAGACATCATACTGAGGCTTCCTACCACATTTTGAAGAAATCTAACAAGCTGTTTAGGAGTAGTAGCGCCGACAAGAAATTTCAAGTAAAAATGTGCCATAACTCCGTCATAAATCAGCGAACTGGAACAATTGAATTGAATTGAATTGGATTTTATAGTCGCACCAACAGCTAAGGTCA
The DNA here is from genome assembly GCA_037043455.1 of Cyrtodaria siliqua. NCBI lineage: Eukaryota > Metazoa > Mollusca > Bivalvia > Adapedonta > Hiatellidae > Cyrtodaria > Cyrtodaria siliqua. The sequence continues at coordinate 310,160 of JAWPHD010001533.1, read as the reverse complement.
TATGGCGACTTTCCAGCTTCCACTGGTGGAGGAAGACCCCAGGTGCCCCTCCGGGCAATTTTCGTGCACGGGCGGGCACCTGGGTAGAACCACCGACGTTCCGGAAGCCAGCTGGATAGCTTCCTCACATAAAGATTCCTAGCGAACTGGAACAAAAGCTTACCGATTGTTTTAGTTAGTAGGCCGCATGTTTTTTAACTTTTCAAAAAATCGAAGTAGAATTTATTTCATTAGAAAGCTACATTGTTTTCATAAGATGTTCAGTAAAAAATATATATTTTTAAAATTGCAAAAAAAATAATCTGCCCACTCCTGGGGTCCTTTAAACCCATTGCGCTCTTTTGCGCGACCTTTGATTGTAATAAAAAAATTCTAATATATTGATGAAGAGGACATGTGCACTTTTCTTTTGACACTGTTCATGTGGGGGTCCTGATCAATGGTTTTCAAAGTAATTTTTAGTTTAGAGTTCATCTTTTAGTGTTTTTAGCAGACAAAAATCGAGGGAATGTCAAAACATGCGGCCTACCTATTTTAGTTATCTCACCACTTGTGTCACTGATGCAGGACCAGGTTACACATCTCGAACTACACGAGATGGATTCAGTTTATCTTGGGGAGGTCCAAAGCGAAGGTTTATTGAGTTTTTACTTCATTAAAAATACTTTGTAAGCCAAGAAGAGTATCCCAATTGTCTGGTGGTCGATGCCAATATGATTATCCATAGGCGTAGGAGCCGGGGTGGGGGGAGGGGGGCTCCCCCAATGTTCAGGGACGGGGGCCAGAGTATGCTTTGCTCCCTCCCTTTTCTGTAAATAATTATTTTTTTTTACTTGTCAAAAGTTTGGCCCTACCCCAATAATTGAAACATACTTTTTTTGATTGTCAAATATCGTTTTCAAAAAATTTCTTATAGCATTTTGGATTTATTTCTTTTCGTTTTTGCAAAATTTAGGGTCGGAGGTATTGACGAGTTTGTTGTTGTATGGAGAAGACTCCTGGAGGACTGAAGGACAAGGATGCGATATTGTGATTAGTCTTCAAGAAAAAAGTGACTTCTATCCCATGTGTATTTAAATGTTTGTCTGTGACTGATATGTGCATTTTTCTATCATCCATTTACAACCAGCGCTGGATAATGACACAAGCATCATTTAGCTACTGATAGTTATACCATATGGACCTTTCAATAAAGACACATTTCAGCAATGGATGTGCCATGGCACTGAAGTAAAGTTGACAAGTGTATACCGAGTACACAGTACAGTTATTAAAAGACGGTACTTACTCGGGTTATGGGAACCGGGTTTAAGACGGAATGCAGTTCAGGTTTAATTGACACATAGGAAAAGGTATGTACCGGTAATATTTCGTAATATTATATTAATAATAAGTGCTTTAACTTCACACCAATGCTTGTGATAGAGTGTGAATCATGCAGTAGAAGAAATCACAAACACTATTGGCAAATGTCTCTTTAATCCAAATTGTTAAAGGTGGGGAGGAAGGTATGCGAGTCAGACATGCCTGGTTTTCAAACTTGAATTAGTTACAAATTGAACAATTCAAAATAATAGCATTTCTTTCTTAAATCAAGGGTATTAATAATCTGATTTTGCTGGTTTTCAGTATTATCAGAGCTTTTATGGAGCTCAACAATCAGAGCAAGTTTGGTAAAGAACAGATGAAAAAGGAAGACCTCATCATTTTAACAATATATGACATTTAAGGGCCTTCGTTTACAAACAAAATGACACTGTATAAATACTAGATGGGTATTCCGCGGAACATGTGTGTCGCCTGTCAGCGCTTTTTAAGTATAACAAGGTTTTTTGGACCCAGATAAATGACCCTGACAAACTGGCCTGAGTAAGTTTTCCTGAAGAGAATACTGAGTATTTAACCCATATAATGACCTTCAGTGTGACCTTGACCTTTTTATTTTAGTATGGTAGTGTCGATGTTGTCATGATGAGTTTATATTGAAAGTTTGATCAAGAAATATAAAAAAATAAGAAAGTTAAAGCAACGTTAACTTTTTGTGATGAACGGACGACAAACTGATCCCTATGTATCGCATTTTTCTTCGAAAAGGCGACACAAAAACAATGCTTCTTGTTGCGTCACCCAAAAAAGTAAGTCAATGTCATAGACGAAACCATGTGTACATAAGGACGCACTACTCAAGATACAACTATAATTATGTTAAATTGTCTTCCAAAGATTTAACTATATTCTATAAACTATTTAAAGTGTGAAACATCTTACTTACAAACATGCATGTAGTTGGTGAGAAAATGACAATACATAACATAAACAAAAGTTATCTTCCTATAGGGTTTAAGAAGTCTAGTGCACACAGTTCACGAGAAAGCTCAAATCTTTAAAGAAACTAACCCGCCAAACAGGTGTTTAGGTCATATAATAATGTATATGTGCCAATTAAAAGTATAGGTTTATTGACGTGTTTTTAAACTACCTGTGATTAAATATGCGTAAAATGAATTGAATTAAATTGGGGGTTTTACGGAGCACCAACACAAGAAAGGTTATATGGCGCCAAACAGGTAAAATGAATTCTTAATTCAAAGCTCCAGCCTGGCTGGTTTAAGCCGTTTATATTGTGTCTATAGAGTTTGTGTTGTCAGTATGTTTAGAAAAGGTGCACATCTGTTCTTAATTTTAGCTGTTGTTGGCGTGATAGCTACTTTAAGGTAACATTTGTGTGGGAAAGAGTCCTAAGCTTAAATGTTGACCACTGCCGTCACTGCAGATATCTGGCCATGCGATTTACTAAGTAATTTATTATCATATATTAATAATCTATATATCTTTGGAAAGCTTAGACCATAATCTTTTCAAATATGTAAAGACATATTTTCAAAGTTATGACAGATTGATTATGTCATAGTTATTACGGTTTTAAAGAGACCTCATCTGGTGTATCGTTTCGTTGCTTAGTTTTACGGTTCAGAAAACCTGGTCATGGCAACTATCTTCTAAATCGGAATATATTCTTCGATAAACTTGCTATATTTAAAAAGATGAAGTCTTTACCTTCAAACTGATACTTGATTTTCAAAATTCTGAGTTTATTTGCGAAAGTTATGATACCCAAAATGAACACTTATTTATTTTAGGAAAGATTGAATTTGGAAAACATGGCCATAGCAATTATTTCCGTTTTAAACCATTAATATAACGAAATTGTATATCACCGTAAAGCTGACGATGAGAGCTTTTATTCAATCTTTATTTCTTGAAAATCGGATGGAAGATAAGAAAGTTATGATGCATTGAACTTACAGTAGCATTATTTCATTTTCTATGGGGTGTATTCAAATACGTCATATCACGACGTGTATTCAGAATTGAATGGTGATATCACATATTCGAATACGTGATATCACGTATTCGTTTTTAACACGAGTTAAATTAATACTGGCAATCATTTATAATGTTCATGTTAGTTTTTGTTATTATGTGTGTATATTAAATTACAATTACTTGTATATTCCTGTGTTTTTTTTTACCGTGATACACATTTATATTACGATAAAAATACTGAAATCTTGGTTTCAATTAATTTATGTGTGTTTGTTTTGACCGCAATACCACTAATTACACCAATTTACATTAAAAGATTTTCAACATGTGTTAAACACGCATGTGTTACTTGACACCAAGACTTCAGTATTTATAACTGTACGATTTTCTTTTCTGTCCTAATACTAAAAAGACAAGTCATGTACATGTTATTTCATGTGTGTTTATACTATCATCTAAATGTAAGCACTACAATAGCACGCATCTTTCATTGTTTCATTCAAATAAAAGATACATATTTGAAGTTAGGGGAGAAACCACCAGGGTGGAAACAACCAGGGAGTGGGGGGAAACATCCAGGGCCGGGACTCAACTCCAAATAGGTGATATCACGTATTCGAATAGGTGTTATCACGTATTCAGAAATGTTCTTACAAGATAGTTATACATCTGGACTTACAATGGACGATATAACTTTAATTATTTTTTCTTTTGTTGGATGATATGGTTTTGTTTGAAAAATCACCGTCTGAGTTACAAGAACGTTTAAATTTGTTTGAAAAATATTACGACAAATGGGGATTAGAGGTTAACGCGGAAAAGACAAAAGTTATGGTGTTTAGAAAAATGGGTAATCTTTTAGTTAATGAGACATGGGTTTATAATGGAAATAATTTAGAAGTTGTTAACGATTTTAACTACCTCGGAACTGTTTTTAATTATACGGGTTCATACAATTTAAATCAAGAGACTTTAGCTGGTAAAGGATTAAAAGCTTTGAATATATTAATTGCACATGTAATAAAATACAATTTTAAACCAAAAACGTTTTGCCAATTATTTGATGCGTTCGTTGGTTCTATATTAAGCTATGAAGCAGAAATTTGGGGTTTTACAAAGTCAAAGGAGATCGAAAGAATACATTTAAAATTTTGTAAATACTTGTTAAGAGTTAACACGTCTACTAGTAATGCCGGTATTTATGGAGAACTAGGTAGATACCCATTATCTATTTTAAGGCATGTAAAAATAATAAAGTATTGCAGTAAGGTGGTCGATTAAAAAAACATTTTAATATCAACTTTTTATAAAGATGCTGTGAGAGATTGTGAAAGAGGAATGAAGAATTTGGCCAGCAATGTTAAAACCATTCTAATTGACTGTGGCTATAATTATGTTTGGAATGACCCAACTCGTATTGATATGAAATCTTTTCATTTGTTGGTTAAACAAAATCTAATAGATTGTTTTGTTCAAAAATGGAACACTAATGTTGAAAATAATCGAGTTTTATGTTTGTATAGACATTTTAAAACGTCATTCTCATATGAAGTGTATGTAGATATATTGCCATTGAAATTAAGACCTGCCATGTCGAGGATAAGATTATCCTCCCACAGACTTAGAATTGAAACTAAATAGAAACACAAAATAGAACTGATAGAAATCACAGATAGTGTACATTGTGTAATAGTACCGACTTAGAAGATGGATATCATTTTATTTTAATTTGTCCTTTGTACGAACAATTACGTGAGCTATATGTTAAACAATATTATTATAGACATCCAAGTGTTTTTAAATTTATTCAGCTGATGCAATCTTCAAGCCAGCAAGAGCTTTTTAGGTTATCTAGGTTTGTTAGGGAAGCATTTATTATTCGCAATACTGCTATGTATGATGAGTAAAAAATGTATGTTCATCCTCATTGGACATGACATGTAAACTATAAAACTTAAAATAGTAACATGAAACTATGTAATAGGAATAGTTAAATCATTATAACAGGGTAAATACGTGCGCCAGAGTGAATGTGTGAGACAATTTGGGCGTCGGAGTGAATGGGTGAGTTGTATGAGTGTATAGTATGTATGATTTGTGTGTTTGTACTTTTTCATTGTTTAATGTAAAAATTGCATTGACCTGTCACATAGTAACAAATGTAATATGTATTTATATGACGAGAAACATTTGTTTAAGTCATAAATAAAGAATATGTTCTGTTCTGTTCTGTTATATCACGTATTCGAATACGTCATATCACGTATTCGAATAGGAGATATCACATATTCGAATATGTCATATCTCAAAATGGTATTAAAAAGTAAAACGGCACCCCCATAATTTTCCGCATGTGGTGACTTGAGTTGCGCTAAAAAAAGGGAAGGATTGAAATCATGGCGGTACCAATTAATTATTTTTTTATTATTTACTCTTTATTTATATATTGATATTAAATTAAAACTTAGCTCCAAGCTGTAATTTGATATAAAGAAATATAAAATAAAAGATTATTTAGTAATAGGAAATATACTTTGAAATATCATTATCTTTTCAATGAAATTGTATCCGGTTTCTTTTATTAAAGAAAAGTAGAACCACTTAAATAATTTTATTTTTATTTTTGTTATTTAATACTGGAATCGAATTAAAGCTTAGACTCCAATAAATATAAGGATATATATAACATTTTAAATGGAAAATTGGTCATCATTTGTTCAATGATATTGTATCCGTTTTGTGAAAAACACGGTGCTCCTTTTTCTTTTAATTATTTAATATTTTATTGAAATCCAATATCAAATTAAAGGTTGTACTGATGTAAAGACATACAAAACAGACAAATAACTTGTAATGGGATGTTAAAATATTAACCAACATTGTGTACTGGAACAAGAACATGATTATCTATATTTTCATCAAAATAATATTAGTCAGAAAAAAATGCTTATTTTTGAAATAAGAAAGATTAAAATCGAGAAAAATATATATGCATTTTAACATTGTGGAATATAAAGAAGAAGAAAAGAAGAAGGAGGAGAGATGACGCAGATGGTAAGTTAATATGGATTGCGTGTTTTTCACAGTTTTCCTCCGATATAACATCAAAAGACAGCACAAGATTTGAATTGGATTTTATAGTCGCACCAACAGCTAAGGTCATATGGCGACTTTCCAGCTTCCACTCCGGGCAATTTTCGTGCACGGGCGGGCACCTGGGTAGAACCACCGACGTTCCGCAAGCCAGCTGGATAGCTTCCTCACATAAAGATTCCTAGGCCCCTGAGGGATCGAACCTACAGCGGTGAGGGGCAAGTGATTGCAAGTCAGAGACTCTAACCACTCGGCCACGGACGCCCACTGACAGCATAAGAACATCATTACTATTGAAAACGTTTAATTGATTCCAATTATTAGCAATAATGTTTAATTAAAAATAAGAGTGTTGATAACAGAATTGAGGCGTGATATAAGGTGCATTAATTACCTATAAAAACTGAAAACATTATGGTTAACAAATACAAATACAAATCTTTTATTAACAGTTTGACTTTGTAAAATATTTGGATTTTTTTGAGACGACCAATCAATGATCGATTTCTGATGATTCCCAATGTATTCAAGAAAGAAATATCATTTACTGTTTTCCATTCGCTTGTAAACGTATAATTAAACTGTTGCCTGGAATTATTCTCGTTTCTAACTATTGTCTCAGAATGTAAACAGCTCCTGAACCAATGATCCAATTGTTTTGAAGTTTGATCAAAAGAATCGTCTCATAACCCTTTTGTATAATATCCTTTCTAGCTGCTGCTTTATGTATTTGATGAGTGACCCTTGTGCAGCAGTCGCTGTTTAATGGATAACATCAGGCCTGTAATGTCTTCTACACAGTTGAACATCATTGTCAGATGATTGATGCAGCATCTGTACGGGATTCCCAGTTGAGGTTCTGTACCATGCCAGAGTGCGCTTGGTATAGTTTGCTTCAAGTTGTGGGTGTAACTTGATGTGTGTGGGTTCCATACTGTTGCAGCATATTCGAGGGTGGGGTGAACCATGATGGTATAGACAGCTGCCTTCACAGATTTGGTACAGTCGCCAAGGTTGCTTTTAATGAAGCCCATGGTCCGGTTGGCCTTGTGCTGTCTAGGTGTTTCTTCCATTTGATATCTTCGCTGACGGTTATCCCCAAGTATTTGCTGTCATCCAATATATATTGAGTATGTTAAATTTGGCGTTAGTTTTTACTCTGATGACTGTGCATTTCTGTGGGTGGAATTGCATTTTTCGTTCGTCTTCCCATCTTTCAAGTGCAGCGTGATCTCTTTCACTTTGCAGAATGTCAGCGTCGTTGTCTGTATTGTAGACAGTCTTCTGCAAAGAGTATAGAGAAATATAAAAAGATCGGACAGGGAAAGTAGCATTCAAGGAGGACAGTCAACCACAAAACACAGAAACAAACACGCAAACAGAAAACAAGAAGGCAAAAGTAATAATAAATGCAAACGACATCACAAACACAAACGGTTGACAATAGGGCTACCGCCTTGGAACGGTCAGTGGCGCCACTGGGGGTTTAAACCGGTTCTAGGGTGCACCAAACCTCACACTTACCCTACTGTCATCCCATGAAAACAGGACAGTGTAAATAAAGAAATCCCCGCCATGATCTAATCTCTAACTAACAAGGCAGCATCAATAGGCAATATAAGTAAAACACAAATATGCTCGTGTAAATATAATACAAAAAAAAAATAGCCTAGAAAGCCACAATGAAGGTACTCAATGACTTGGCAGAAGCCAGAGCAACAATAGAATAAACCATTAAGGGCACGACAAGAAAGATCATAAACATCAAACGCCACCGTCCCAATGGGATTTAGGTAGGCGTCATCATAGGGTCCACAGCCTGTCCGGTCATCGTACAATTAAAGAGGAAAGCATAGAGGCGAACTGTAAAAGGGTCCACCACCAAGCATGCAGTACGTTGCAAAATGATAGGGTCATAACCTCTTTTGATAAACGTTTTAACAAGTTTAACAAAGATAGTATGAAAGTGATCATGACCAAGAAAGTTTATAAATCATATCACCATAGAAGTCAGGTTGTGATAGTCCTTGTCGCAGAAGAGTCCTTAAATTACTTTTATATTTGGACAGAAGATCAGGGTTACGATAATAAAATTTTGCAAAGGTTTTACGAAGTTTATGGTAACGGTAACCCTGACTGAGTAGCGTTTTAGTTATACAAAGATTACGAATATTAAAGTCCTCAACTCGAGTACAAGCTCTTGAAAAACGAATAAGTTGAGACACATACACCCCATAAAAAGTTGCTCGGGGAACATCCCCATCCAAGTGGGGATAATTAACAATGTCAAAGTTAAAATCATCTCTCTTGTCATAGATTTTACTAATTATTTCACCATTTTTAATCGAGAGATCTAAATCAAGAAAAGAAGCGTTATTATCAGATATATTAGCTTTGTTAAGCTGAAGTTCTTTAGGATAAATATTATTAACCATAGTTCGAAGGAAAGGGGTCGGGCGAGGAGTTTACTTCTGAAAGGTCATTAATAAATGCTAAAAAAGTAGTGGATCAAGGACCATACCTTGTTGTACTTCAGATCACAGGCAGCCGGCACTGAGCTAGGATAGTAAAAGATGGACTTATGATCTTTCTTGTCGTGCCCTTAATGGTTTATTCTCTTACTGCTCTGGCTTCTGCCAAGTCACTGAGTACCTTCATTGTGGCTTTCTAGCCTATTGTTTTTTGGTTAGAGATTAGATCATGGCGGGGATTTCTTTATTTACACTGTCCTGTTTTAATGGGATGACAGTAGGGTAAGTGTGAGGTTTGGTGCACCCTAGAACCGGTTTAAACGCCCAGTGGCCTACTTTGCCACTGACCGTTCCAAGGCGGTAGCCCTATTGTCAACCCTTTTGTGTTTGTGATGTCCTTTGCATTTATTATTGCTTTTGCCTTCTTGTTTGTCTGTTTGCGTGTTTGTTTCTGTGTTTTGTGGTTGACTGTCTTCCTTGAATGCTACTTTCCCTGTACGATCTTTTTATATTTCTTTTTAGAGTGATTAAAGTATTAATTAGTTAATTTATGGACCCTAAACAAAATTTATGTACATAGCATATAATAATAAATATACCATTACTTTTAATTGTTACGATCATCTTACAACAGTATTTATTGGGTTGTTTAAATGATTTGTTATATAGGCAATTTGACAACTTGATTACCAATGTATTACCTACGTCAATCACAGTATATGCACGTGTACACAATTAATTTACTTGAGCTCCGTGTGGTTCCGGGGCAAATAATAGGGCCACTGCAGATCCCATTGGAGGGGTAGGCAAGGGATAGAACCACCCTCCCTCCAAAATTCATGTTCATTTTATCATTTTTTGTTCTTGCTGATTAAAGGTCTGCATCATGACCCCTGCATTGTTTCAGGTGCCATTTCACTCAAATCACTAGAGCAGTGGCAGAAAAACAATAAACGTGGCTCCAGCGTAAATGGAGTGTCTACAATAGAATTTGCAGCAACTCTGCAGTTCTGCAGGTGAGAAGGTTCAAGGCCCATTTCTCATATTTTATCTCGATGTACATGGAGGATGAGCCTGGCATGTTCATTTCTGTTAGGCGCCATATAACCTTTCATGTGTTGATGCGCCTTAAAACCCCAATTCAATTCAATTCAATTGACACTATGTACGTAATTCCTTAAGTTTTAAAATGTAATTCTTAAAATTTTAATATTTATTCTTTTTGTACCATTGTTTTAATGATGTTTGTATAAACTGTAAATATATTCTATTTTGTCTGAGGACCATATAGCGGAGGAAATAACCAGAAAATAGTTCAGATTGTGATACAAGTATGATATTTTGCACAGTGTTTGCAAATATTATATTCAAATGAAAAATAACACCAGCCAATTCAATTTCGATCATTTTCAAGATGGCCGCCAAATATCCAAGATGGCGACCAAACTACTGTAAATATAAGATACAGCTGTATATTAAACTAATACTTTTTCTCATTCACTATAGTCTGGCTTCGACTGTCATTTCTGCAAATATTTCGGCATGATTATGCCTTTATTCAAAACAAAAATATGAGTATACCCCACCCACCACAAACTATATGTTCAATCTATTCTTTACATTCTGTAGTGGTTATCAGATGTTCGGGTATTCATATAATTGCGGTTATAGACGTATTAAAATATGCATAATGATATCCAGATGTACTTATTAACGGAATACACCTACTTACTCTTTGCTATTGCCAATTAAATCAATACCCACCCTGAAAAATCCCATAGAAATACGAAAATTCTACCAATATTGACATATTTTAGGCTTTTTATTTTGTACGATCTTAAACTTAAGTTTTGACTGATACTATCTGATCCTATCTTCCAGCGGCGTTTTTTTTCTAATGACTGTGCTAAGGCCGTACCCATATTATCAACCCTGTTATGTTTGTAGTGTCGCATGCTGTGCTTCTAATTTCCCTTATATTTGTTGTTTGTTTTTAATGTATGATTTGGTTGATTGTGTTCTGTGAATACTACATTTACGGTTCGAATTGTATATCTACTTTTATATTAAGTACTGATAAACTACTTTTAAGTTTGCATTTTGTTCAAATTGCCACGCATAGCTATATGGCGCTGTACACGCCAAAGTAGCACGGTAGCATTTGCAACTGCTACATGTATGGTTTCTTTTCTTACAACCACATTGCCGAAATGCTTGACATATAGCTGAAACGCGGAAAAGAGTTGTCCAATACGGTTCCAGTGGTCACCAGCATATGTGCAGACCATTAAGACGGATAAAGTATAACCTGATATTTAGTAGTATGCACCTGCACCTATCAATGTTTTACTCTACCTAGGGTGTGAGGCGGCAGGACATTCCCCGGGGATTAGACAAAAAACTACCCGTGGTAGGAAATCATACACAAACATGTAGAGTTTGGTATTAACCCCTACCCTGCTGAATTATACATAAATCTTGCCCATAGTGATGGGAATTAGACAACAAATTTGTACATTTGTTTAATAACCCCTGGGTATGCCCGCCCCCACCACCTCCCCCGCCCTAGGACCACCACACAGGTGCATACCTGACTGAGACCATTCAAATCTTGCTTGATAGCCACATCGATATGCATGATGTATTAATGTAGCTTGTTGGTGGAATTGCGTAATTTTAAGAGTTGTTATGTATAATGGCTTAATTTACCATCCGTGTACTGCTTGATTCATTGTACATAACACATGAAATTTCACCTAAAGCATCATAATCTGATTCATCAATATCGCTAGGCATGTTGCTGAGGTTTACAACATTTTCTGTTGCAGTTTTAAGTATATATTCCAAGTTTGCCATGCATACTTCCCCTTTCCCGTGGAAGGTTGCAACGGTTTAGAAACATGTGAAGGCATGAACTAAAGAAAATGCTCCGGTCTTTAGACATAACTGGAGCACGATGTAATGTATTCATAGCCATTTTAAATCATTCCCTCTTTCATAGGCAATCCAAAGCTGACCCATGCTAAAGTTCTTAGGGCGTTTTGATGACAACCACGTCAGTGTCAGAGCCGGACATCATAAATTCCGTACACCCGTTCTTGAATTTATGTTTTCCACGTATAGTTATGTGTGTGTGAGCCCCTACGTGGTTACATGGTGCACCTTTATCTTTCTCAATAGACACATTAACTGTTTGTTTTTTATCTGCTGCAATTGGCTTTGTTAAACATGCCTACGACTGATTTTGCGATTAGCAAAAACAATTCAGTTTTATTTCGAGATAATTGTAAAATGTTTTGACAGTTAGCCGGCACTTTGCTTGAATCTGAACCATTTGTCCTAATACCTGAACCTCTGGTATCCCTTGTACTGCTTAACTTTTCGACGTATCACTCAAACATATGTCAGTTGCGACGTAGATCTTGTTTTATTTTCGACAGTACGACTCAAACGTTGGCCTCAATATATCTTATTTCCTTTCAGGTGGAATTTACTGATTTTCATGCTCGAAAGAGCTCTCCGATATCGCACTGCCGAGTTTGACTTGAACTAAAAAATCGAAAAAAAGAGATTTCAATCATTTTATTTACATCTATACACAACTGTTGGTGTTCCAGACTTGCTTGAAAGACATTATTGTGTAGCTGAATCAGTCTCAGAATCCTCTGTGAGACATGCATGCAAAGATGCTATGTTATTGCCTTGAACCATAATGCAAAGAGGTTATGTTATTGTCTTGAAGCAACATGCAAAGAAGTTATGTTATTGCCTTGAACCAAAAGTACTTATTGATGCATGACAGTCTGCTACTCATTTATCTACAACCCCTTTCTGATCAATTATAAAATGCTCCTAGAATCATAAAGGAATGGATCTCCTTCCATTCCTTAAATGTATCCTCTGTATTTATTTGGATGAGGAAATTTCACTTTCACCATAGTGAATCTCAACTGTTCTTCAAGGCTACACATTTTTGTAACTGAATATATCCATCTCCTTAAAGCAGATTATCGGTCAACCATATTTCCCAAGCATCTCCCTTTACTTGCATTTTCTTTTGTTCATCAATCTGGTTAATAGATTGCTGAAAACATGCTCTTTGGTTATGCTCGGAAATGTTCGCTTTATGAATTTAGCTGCACTCACTGGATACTCAAGTTGCCGATCAATCAAACGAATTGGAAGCCGTCCAGCATGACCAAGGGCAAACCCGTAGCGGATGAGTTCTTAATTACACGTTTTGTCTAGCTGAATATTTTTTCTCTATACGAGTGCACAAAATACAGAAAAAAAGTACTTCAAAATACAGTACCTGATTCAATAGCTGAAAGTGTGGACCTTCTTTAAGTGATATACATTACACTGTTTTTATCGCCATCTCAATGTATGGTTGGCATACATATTTACCTTTAGCTTGTAAAAGGGACATTCAGTTATTTGGTTCTCTTAAAACATTTTTTGAAACATTTGAATCAGATATAAACGATTCGGCCGTATCATTTGATTCGATAGGAGTTTCAGAGGGGACAGTTATCCAGCCATTGTATTTCAGTACATTACATAGTACCTTCAAACTTGCAACCATTCCATTATAATAAACATTACCACTGATATTTTGCCAATGCAAATATCGGAAGATCTGCTGTTAATACCGTCTTTTGTACAGGATTAAGAAATATAACCACATTCTTGACCATATCATAGAATGGTTGATTGTTGCCACGGAGTGCGCTTGCTCTTAAAATAACGGCAATAACGCTGTGATAGTGTGACTTAAAATGATGAAACCCGCCTAGAGGCGTGTGCGTGTGATGGGGGTTGGGGTATGAGGGAACTTCTTAAAGTATCAGGTATACAATGGTGTTTGCGTATGTATTGTTTCAGTTTAAGATGATACTGACATTGCATACTGCATTACACCCAATTTCCCTTTGAATCGTACTGATACGAAAAATAACGTTTTTAACAGACGTATACAGATAATGTCAGAATTATACTATATAATTTGATTACCTTTCCTAACGTGAACAGCCTGATTTGTGTTCAAAACTTTTCATTAAAGAAACTAACCCGCCAAATAACGGCAAAATTACAAAATCGCTTATCGAAACTCCGGGTCATGCGCGTAGCTATGCGTGGCCCTATGGGCACGGGCCTGCACATGAATGTTAAAATATCTTATCTCATTTCAGTTCTATAATAAATAATATCAAACACAACAATGGTGTATTTGCAATACAGTGTATTGATATTTAAATATGCCACCCATTTCTATGTCAACAAAACATTATTAGGCCTAACGTTATATACCAACGGATATCCGCTCTTGGAATTTCTTTTACTGGTTTAGGGCTCATTCGTTTTAGTTTTAATTCCATTAAAAACAGCAAGTAAACTGCTTAACCAGAACATTAGGAATGGTTTATGAAAACAAGCAATAATATACTGTCACATTGTTCTCGAGCATAACATTTCGAAAGACGTAAAACCCGGATGAAAATGTATTACTCAGCCAATAGCAATAATTATCATAATGATTTTAAATCTATTTCATTTTAAAGGAAAACAGCAAACAAAAAGGCGTGCACCCACGTATTCCTTATTATTTTACATCGAAAATAGACTATCTGACTAAAATCTGACTTAAATTAGTGCGTATTTGATGGTTCTCCACACGTATAATATTGATCCTTAATGCTCATAAACACATTTTTCCTCTTAAAAAAACAACTCTTTAACATGTTAAGTTATACAATATAAAAGTACATTAAATGTGGTATACATTTAGATTATATTATAAAAGTTATAATGCACATCGATTCAAATTAATGTGTAACTTGACAAAAAAGGAGTAAAACATCGTTATTTCAAAAATGAGATATAGGGTCCTATAGAAACCACAGCGTCCGAATGCAATGGCATCGTAGGTCCGCACTGTACTGCAAACAAGGACTGGTAATACAATGAAGGAGACGATAAACAACAGAAAGGGTGGTGAAGACTGGGTTACCGACTTGGAACGGTCAGTAGGCAATAAGGCCTACTGGTTAGCTTGAATCGATTTTACATGCGCACAATCCTCGCTAATATCCTGTCTTCAGCGCCCAAATAGACAAGACAGTGTAAACAAAACTACATCCTATCAAAAGAAATTCTCTAACAATAAAGTCCACATCCAGAGAAGCTAACTAAAGAAACACATACAAAATAATAAACATCTCAGGATGTATCTCAAAGCCACAGTTTGAAGAATATTTTGTATAAAAGGAATGTACTTTTAAGACGTCCTTAAAGCGTGTACTGTAGCTCGGGGAGCAAGGTTTGAGTGGTAAATAAGATCAGCGCATCTTAAGCGTGTCGTATCGTAATGTAAGTTGCGTATGATCCTGGAATTGTATATCTGTATGGTACCAGTTTACCGGCGTAAAGCGCAACACCGCAATTCTGACACGCGCATATTGTTTCACAAAAAAGGTGATGTTAAACCATTTTGTAAACTAAACTCTATATTTCCTACGTTAACAAGTGAAGAAGACTCCGTGAAATGAACACGTTTCTATCTACGTACCTTTAAAATACTTAGATGGGGACCAATTGCATTAATAATCTGATCGGAAAATATCCGGGTTACTAATAGTATTATACAGGTATGTTTTTGAACACTCGACATTTATCTAAGTTTGCTCTACCCACGCAACAGTGAATATATGTACATATCAAAATAAAATGTTTCCTATAAAATGTTTTCCTTAAAGTGTGCACACTAATTTATACTATGACGGTAGCTGCGACTTTTAAAGCGGCATGCGACAGTAAATGGTGTATTTATGTTTTATTAGAACGTGTACAACTGAGAAGTCCTATTTTAAAATTGTTTAAGTTTCCTAGAAATAATTGAATTGCGTGTCGATCACCCTTTGAATAATTACCGTTTCTGAAACATATTAGAGTTAATGTGTCTCCGAAAATACAAAGAAAATCGATAATAAATGGGGGGAAAAACACACACACAACAATTTCTGTATTAAGGTTTTGCAGTGCTAATCTATATAGTTTATTTTCCCAACTGAGAAACATGATGACAATACAACTATTACATTTAAAGGCAATATTGATTACAAGTTTACAACAGACGGTACTCCATAATGCAGGATTTTGAATAGTTTAAAAAAAATGACGGGAGACCTTGACCTAGGCCCCCTAATAAACTTGCACCTTTGGTGATCAAATGATAATGGGCCTGCACATTAAATTTTACCTTGCTACGCCCCTGCAGGTGTTCATGTAAATATACCGATTAAAAATATAGGTTTATTCACGGGTTTTTAAAATACCCGTGATTGAATGTGTGTAAAATAAATTCGGCGCTCCAGTTTTGGGGTTTTGCCTGGCTGGTTAAAGCCGTTTATATTATGTCGATAGAGTCCGGATTCTCAAAATATGTAAGTTTTATATATATATATATATGTAAGTTTTATATATATATATATATATATATATATATATATACCATATATATATATATATATATATATATACCTCGTCGTCTGTAGGTTTTGAAACAGTGTACATATGTTGTAGAATTTGCCTGTTGTTGGCGTGATAGGGATTTTAAAGATTAGCTTCGTAATATGTATGGGTGATACAATCAATAATTTTATTTGGATGTAAACATTCGGCCGAACACGTTCTTTTTATGCGAAAGAAACCTTTAATGTTTAGTCTATTCTGATCATTCTTATCATTGTAATCATATATATAATATAGTTTATTATATATATAATTTATGATATATACGATTATAGTGTGACTAAGAAACTGTTTGAAACGATAATAGCCTTTCTTTAGTATATAAACAATGCATTATACAATAACGTTTTACTACCAGTTTCTGCATAATACTTTGATATGGTAGCATTTTTTGAACTTTTAGGCCATTTTGGCGGACATTATGTCTACAATAAAATTTGCAGCAACTTTGCAGTTCTGCAGGTGAGTAGGTTATAGGTCCATTTTCCATATTTTATCTCGATGTACATCAAGGAGGCATCACATAACCTTTCATGTGTTGGTGCGCCTTACAACCCCAATTCAATTCAATTTAATTGACGGACATTTTGAAAATGCCTGACCATTTTGAAATAAGGTGAAAATGAAGTGGTTCAGGTTCGTAGCATGGTCACAGGACACTCTAGAGGATCATTCTGCCAACTTTCATGCTTGTATCACACTTATAACTATTTTGCCAAATATATCAGTTATTACCTCCGCTATAAGGACATTTATGATTTGTCCAAGTATTGGAATGCAAGCAACCAAACACCCATTTGAAACAACATTTATACGGATATATACTCATTAAGAAGTGAAATATTGGCTAAATATATTTCCACTTTAGTTAACAAACTATCTCTTGGGTGATGCAATTTATTTCCTACCTTTTAAATTACTTGACCTGTTTGAGCTACCGTGCATGGTAAACAGCCATTTCTTTGTTGACTTTTTGCATGTAGTTCTCTCTCTCTCACGTTAATCAGTGATTCACATTTTATCAGGTGTTGGAAGGCATCTTCACAGAATTGTTACACGCTTGTTGATTTGTACAAAATATTACTAGTCTGCTTACCTGCTCACTTTTTTTTAAATGTTCCATTTTGTCTCGCTCTCTTTAGGGAAGGGCGAGACATGGGGATTACTTTTCCGATGGTGATGGTAACATGTGGTTTAAGTCTTTGGTTAACATTGTCTTAACGGTATATCACTGTGACAATTTTTCCAGGTTAACGTTTTGATAAAAGTTTTTTGAAGCTTTATATTTTCAGCACCGTGAATGGTATTACTTTGAAATCGGTATGTACATTTACTCGGGTAAACCCTAACCAACTGACCAAGCCCCACCCCACCAGTGACTTTGACCTTCACTTTAAAGACAAAAGAAGTTTTTCATAATTAAATTTTTGATAAATTTGAAAATTTATATTGCCAAAGATAGTACTTTGAAAGTTGGTCTAGTTATACATCAGAGTAAGCCCTACCCTTCTGCTCAAGCCCCACTATAACACCATAACACCCTAACCCACTTCGTGAATGAAGAAGAACCCGATGGGTGAGACAGCAATGGCCTTGTTTTGTTTAGCCACCAACAAGGTGGCTTATTCATTTTCTTTGTACTTTACATGTATATGTTGTGTCCGGACATCTTATATTGCAATAATAATTTCTGTAGTTTTACCTGATCCTACATACTTTAATGACTTGTGTACTTTGTTGTATGAACATGCAATCTGGCCATGTGATCTGGTATATATTTGAGGTTTATCTATCATTTATTGGTTAATAACTATTGGTATTTTCACTATAATCGCCGCTAATTGCATTCAGAATATCTTTGCAGTACCCTTATCAGTTCGATGTTCCATGTGGGATAGAATACAACCACTGCAAATCCTGCTAGAAACAAAATGGTAGAAACGTGGCTCCATAGTAAATAGAGTGTCTGCTATAGAATTTGCAGCAACTCTGCAGTTTTGCAGGTTAGAAGGTTCTGGACCCATTCTCCATATTTTATCTTGATGAAAATTGAGGATGAGCCTGGCATGTTCATTCCTGTTAGGCGCCATATAACTTTCATATGTTGGTGTGTTGTAAAACCCAGTTCAATTCATGCGTTAGTTTCATATTTTCAAGATGTGTTCTCTGAAGTGATACAATACCTTTACAAAATAAGATGGGGCTTTCTGAATCTAAAACATCACATTTTGCAAGAAAATATATATTAACTTCTTACTAAACATGCTAAAAGGCTAATAATGTTGTAAAGTTCAGCTAGTTCTACCCTGCACCACAACTGTAACAACAGTGTATGTATGGATTGCACATTATTTTATTTAATCTTAACGTTATACAATCAATATAGGGTAGTGGATTTTGTTTTCGTTTCATTCTGTTAACTTACACTTCATTACATGGTCCGAGTATTAACTTTCATACCCCATCCAACCCCTTCTCCAAGAAGCGAAAATGGGGTTGGCTGGGGTATGGAATAAAATCTTAATTTCGGCTTAAAAAGTTTGCATATTGTAAAATTAAAACATTTAATAGCTAATTTTTAACAGGTTTTTATTGTCGAAATATCCGTTCTAAAATCCTGCTAATAATCTGTCCCATTACTTAATGGAATTAAGGCGGGACCACGTAATGTTTCGTAACTAAGTTGTACTTGTTTCATCTTCTCTACTTTGTTTACGTGTTGTTAGTTATTATGCAAAATCATCTATCTTTACAGAAATAAATATATTTATTCAGTTGTGGTGTTTGTTATCAAACTTTAATTTATGCCCAATGAATACATGAAAAAGGGACATAACTCTCTGAATCTTTGTATGACTTCAAGTTGAAAAAAGCCTTTGGAGGCCGTATTGAGTATGTTAAATTTGGCGTTACTTTTTACTCTGATGACTGCATTTCTGTGAGTGGAATTGCATTTTTCGTTCGTCTTCCTATCTTTCAAGTGCAGAATGATCTCTTTCACTTTGCAGAATGTCCGCGTCTTTGTCTGTATTGTAGACAGTCGTCTGCAAAGAGTATAGAGTCGGGCGAGGAGGTTACTTCTGAAAGGTCATTAATAAATGCTAAGAAAGGTAGTGGATCAAGGACCATCCCTTGTTGTACTCCAGATCATAGGCAGCCGGCACAGAGCTAGGATAGTAAAATATGGGCTTAAGAGTGATTAAAATATTAATTAGTTGATTTCTGGACCCCAACAATTTTTTTTATATACATCGTATATAATAATAAATATACCATGACTTTTAATTGTTACGATCATCTTACAGCAGTATTTATTGTGTTGTTTAAATGATTTGTTATATATGCCATTTGACAACTTAATTATCAATGTATTACCTACGTCAATCACAGTATATGCACGTGTACACAGTTCACTTACTTGACACTATGTACGTAATTCCTTAAGTTTTAAAATGTAATTCTTAAAATTTTAATACGAGATGTGTTTAACTTATAATTGAACACTTTTGTTTAAGATGTTATTTTTCAGCGGAAGTGATTATCATAAAAAAATGCATGATTTAATGATGTGCAACTGTCATTTAGAACGTATGCATTTAAAAATAATCTCCAATTTCACGCGGTTCGTTTTAAATTACATTCTGAATTAGGTGTACACTATTTTCCAATTTTAAACCTATATGTTTCTGTTGCCGTGGAGTTTTACCTTAAACCAAATAATTCCACTAAATGCATATCATAATTGTTTAAAACTGTGTTTATAATTTAAAAAATGATCGTATGTTTTATTTTAAGACAAAAATATAGATGTTGAATTAAAAGCTCGACTTTTTACCGCAATATTAAGAAATTGACAGATAACAGGACAGTTTGCTCGTATGTTATTGATAATTTTATAAATTAACCAAAATAACTATTTAATCATATTTTGTGATATAACAAAATGAACAGTTATCATATACCTTATAAAGATATCTTTGGTAAAACATTATATTATTTTTATCATTATTTGCAAATGTGTCTGTTTTGCCCCTAAATTTTAAGTTATATATTTTTACTATCTTTTCCTTTAAGAAACTTATGATTTTTTTTTTTTTATAGCGGAGGAAATCACAAAAATGCCTACAGTTGATGTTTCGAACTAGAAGCTTTCGTAAATTTAATCATTTTCATAGTTTAATTTCATGTTAATTTTCGTTGAAATCTTGAAAATCGACAAATTACAAAAAAATGCATATTACACTTTTCTTACGTTCAGACATGGACATATCAGAATACTATAACCTTAAACGACATTTTAAAAGCATTTGTGTTAAAATTTGTATTGCAGTTACTTTTATAATTGAAGATTTTTGCTTCAAAATGTCATTCTCTACCCTTTTTCAAAAATACGGATGCAGCAACATTAGGAAGCACATAATAGTGCATGTCATAATGTTTCATATCGAAGGAATCATTACACTTGACATTGAAATCAACATACTCGGCGAGAATTTCAAGTTAGTTGATTCAGTTGTTCAATTATAAGTTGAACACCTCTCGTAATTATTCTTTTTGTACCATTGTTTTAATCATGTTTGTATAAACTGTAAATATATTCTATTTTGTCTGAGGACCATATGTTAGACTGGCTTGTAGCCAAATATGTTATCCTCTTGAAATAAAGATATTATTATTATTATATTTTTTTTTTGTGTGTGGTCCAGAAATCAACTAATTAATATTGTAATCACTCTAAGTCCATCTTTTACTATCCTAGCTCTGTGCCGGCTGCCTGTGCTCCAGATAGAACTTCTGCTTGGAACGACTTGCTGCCTTCGAGTAGGACAAGTTGTATAAAAACGGATTGTTGGGGGAATTGTCGAACGCTTTAGCGAAATCCAGAAGGATGTCTACCTACCTTTTTACAATCTACTACTTTTTCATCCGATCTTTACCAAACTTAATAAAAACGTTAATATCAATAAAATCTCAAATCATTTGAAAAACGGCCATATCTAGCACCCCATGGCCCCACTCACTACCCTGCCCTCCCCAATTACCTAGAGCTATAAAAACGGTTACTACCCTCAATCACTCCCATGACCTCACTATCGCTTCACTCCCTCACTCACTCCCCACCCATCCAGCTAAATTAAATTTATGTATTGATTCTTTGTCGTACTACATACTTCACAAGTTGTAAAAATCCAGTTATGTACGACAATCCCCGTTTTTTAGCTCTACTGGCTATAGGCCAAAAATTGTCGATATTGCTACCAACTCAGGTGGCAAATTCTACCATTATGTTTTAGAAAGAGCAATGTCTGTAGATGACATTTTCCATGATAGCAGTCTGGAACGGGTAGCTTATACTATATTAATTCGAACAATATTAGGTGTATCATTGTATGCATATACAATTGAAAACTATTATATGCATTTTTGACGAAAAACATCGAAGAAAAAGAAGGGTAATACATAGACTACTGTACTAACTACTAACCATGGGAACTATTTGTTAGAAGTTGAACAGTTGTTACAATAGTACCTTCTTAACATATTCTTTGCATTTTATTATAGTCATATCCTATTTTTGTGCATGCAGAAATAGTGCAAAGTGAATGACAATTACCTAAAAAAGATCGAAAGCTTATTGCCAATGACGGGGGTTGTTGCGACAATGACAAAGACTATATCAATATCAGTATTTACTTACTTTTTGTATACTTTTACCTTTAATTTTATGGGTGAAGTTATTGAAGTTGCACTTTTAAAGAAACAGAATTGAATGAATTGGATGTTGCTTAACGGATTAGCAACACATTATATGTTATTAAGACGCGCCCAAGAGAGAGGGGAGCTATACGTAGGAATCCGGGAACCTGCCATGATCTTAATACACATACATTACTATAGTTCTTTAACTTGAAGGATAGAGTCCGATACACAGGACCGCCCAAGTCACACTGAACATGAGTGTCACCAGTTTAGGTCCCCATCAGACGTTCGAGGTTACTTATGTCTTCACGAGGGAAATGTCTTACGAAATAACACACAGACGAAACTCAGTGGCGCCGGCGAGGCTTGAACCCGGGTTCTCCGGATCATGGCCCTCTTATTTAGGTCTGCTGAACGTCCGTCCGTCGTCCGTACCAAGTTGGTTCAAATGATGACCTTGGGATGAAATTTGGCCCCGCCAAAGGGGTCACAGTTTTATATAGACTGATATAGCGAAAAACTTAAAAAAGTCTTCTTCTCTGAAACCATAAGAGCCAACGATTTAATGTTTTGTATTTATTATCAGCTTATATTCCTCTACAAAGTTTGTCCAAATGGTGACCCTGGCGTCTAATTTAGCCCCGCCCCAGGGGTCAGTTTTACATAGACTTTTATATAGAGAAATACTTTAAACATGTTCTTCTCTGAAACTACAAGAGTCAAAGTTTAATATTTTGTATTTACTCTCAGCTTATGGTCCTCTACCAAGTTTGTTTGAATGGTGACCATGGGGTCACATGTTTTACATAGACTTACTCGTATATAGGGAAAAACTTAAAAAATCTTCTTCTCTGAAACTAAAAGAGTTAGAGGTTTAATATTATGTATTTACCATCAGCTTAATTATGGTCATCTACCAAGTTTGTCAAATGGTGACCCCGGAGTCAAATTTGGCACTGTCCACGGGTCACATATTTTACATAGAGTTATATAGGGACAAACTTAAAAAATCTTCTTCTCTGAAACTACAAGAGCCAACAGTTTAATATGGTATGGTCCTCTAAGAAGTTTGTTCAAATGGTGACCCTGGTGTCAAATTTGACCCCGCCCCTGTGTCACATGTCAAACTTGGTTGGAGTGTTTATATTAACGAAAGTTTGATTTGTTTTAAAGCTAGCCAAACTTAAGCCAAATACATCCCTCCCCTATATCTTGGCAATTAAAGACACTTTATAAAAACAAAACTAGTTTGATACTGCCATATCTGACACATATCCCTCTATCCCGCCTCCCCACCACACCCCACCCCACAATGGACACCATATAGCTAGTGGAGCAATACAGGCCCTCTTGGGCCATTTGTTTATTTTGTTTTATGCCGTTTTATTGGTCATTGAAGAAAGCGTGGACAAATGAATAAAGTAGTTTCATACTGTCATGTCTGACATCAATGCATATAATTATTTATGTTTCAAATAACGAATACAATTTTGTGATTTATAAACCTACATATTTTAGATCTATAGATAAATGACAATGACATAGGAATGAAAGAATCTTTAAACCATATCAAATTCAAGGCTCGGATAAAACAGTTATACAGAGGATTGGAATTCATATCTGAATCGGATATCTGTGATCGATTCTTTTAGTTGCATACCAATGTTTCAGTTCAACTTACACATATTGATCAACCTTACTTTGTAGAAAGTCACCTGTCCAAATCAAATGTAGTACGGCTAAGAATAAGTCTATCTGGTTTTGTCTAGTAGCGCATGTTGTCAGGACGTTCCGGTTGAATGTTTTTTTCTCAAAAATACGGAACTTTGAAGATGTTCAATTGTAAAGCATTTCCGCTTAACTCCGCCTACATTTATCATCCGATGTTCATGAACTTTGCTAGGGGCGTCCGTGGCCGAGTAGTCAGAGTTTTTGACTTGAAATCACTTGCCCCTCACCGCAGTGGGTTCGATCCCTCATGGGCTAGGAATCTTTACGTGAGGAAGCTATCCAGCTGGCTTGCGGAACGTCGGTGGTTCTACCAAGGTGCCCGCCCGTGCACGAAAATTGCCCGGAGGGACACATAGTGTCTTCCTTCACCAATGGAAGCTGGAAAAGTCGCTATTGGACATTAGCTGCTGGTGCGACTACAAAATCCAATTCAATTCATGAACCTTGCCAGGTAGTAGGAAGTATCAGTACGATGCCTATAAGTGCATATTGTAACGTTCCGGCTGAATATGTTTAGCTTAGTACGGGACTTTGAAGTTGTGTAAGTGTAAAACGTTATTATTCAACTACTTCTACATAACTATGAAGGGTACTTGCGCATGCTGTCCGACTTTTATTTTCAACGCTCTGCTAACAAGAGTTATGGCCCTTTGAATAATTACATAATGCTATATACACGTTTGTCCACTGTGTGTGTGTGTGTGTATTTCTAAGGATTATAGTCCCTCCACCTACGACAGGCGTCCTACCTGACGATTAAAGGCACAATGTCAGGACTTTTATCTGTGTGTTGTTGTGTGATGTGATGATATGTCTACTTGAAGCAGCGAACTCAATGGTTTCTTTATAGTGCCACTCAACTCCTCCAGCAGTTTTAAGCAGATGTGGACTCAACTTGCAGCAGTTCTCCATCACTATGAAGGGTGCTTCCGCATACGGAGTATGTGCATTGGTATTTAAGACTCTGTTTAAACAAAGTGTGAAAGTACTCCCTTTTTATTTGGATGTAAATGCAATTTTATAAAGTAATATTTTCATAAATAAGGGAGGTAATACGTTATTTTTGTTTATGCAATTAAAGGGAGATACTTATTCATGGTATTTCAAATGATAAAACAAGTCAACGTTTAATATTTTGTAAAAATACACTTTATGTAGGTATCCTTGAATCCTACGTTTATAGTTATAAAATGTACATGTTGGTTTCCACTCAATCAAAAGAGAACGGCTGCTTGCATTGAATTCAAAATTGTTGTGTAGTAAGGTAGTTCTATAATAATGTTGGGGTGAGTAGGTCACTGTGCCTGTTAACTTGAAATTGTGAATTGGCAGTATATATTCTTACTGCAACATTTTGTTTGTGTTGTCAGCGTCGAATTTTTATTTCCGCTCAATAACTGGTAAAGAATTGCACCCACCATCTTCTAACTGTATACCTTGTTTGTCCGTGGTGAGAGAATGACTCCTATTGATGTTGGGGTCAATAGGTCAAAGTCATTGATTAAAGCAAGGCAGGCGACACAATTGTTCCGAGGAGGAACACTCCTCTAATATATAAAGTTTGTTGACTGTCTAATAGTGGGAACTGTAAGGTGATTATTGACCTGATATATCTAGGTCCATTATAAGCAGGTCAAGGTAAGTCATAACATACTTTTGGTATTGACGTGTAGTACATGTACCTATCCAATACATAGTTCCATGCTTTTATTCAACAAGGATTTGAGCCAGTTGAAATAAATAGTATTTACATCTCTACGAAAAGCACACGTTATCCCAAAAAAACAACTCTAAAATACTCTGCATCACATGGCCAATGTTTGTGGGAATTTGATCCATGGACAATAGAGGGCGGATCTAGAAATGGAATGTGGGAAATATCGATCGTTTATAAGTACTGGTAGGCTACGGAATACTAGTATAAGGAAAAATAGCAATAGCCTGAGAAATTTTCATAATCGGGAGGTGCCCTTAAATTACAGAAGGAAGTCCTAAAGGATCGAAGGCTAGAAAATATCGTTTATTGGGTAAAGATTTGCAAACTGAAGAGAAAAAAAATCGCTGAAAACTGCAATACTTGTTTAAAATATTATTAGCATTGCAATATTACATAGCTGAAACTTTTGAAAGTTCAGTTGTCTATTATATTCATGTATATAAAACAAACTATTTGAAATTGAAAATAAGAAAATGTAAACATTTGCAAATTTGTGGGGGGCGTGGGAGAGGTGGGTGCGGAGGAGACATAAAAAGCATAAAAATCAGCTGGAATAGGTAAATTACACTTAAAACAAAACAAAACAGAAGTTGCTGTAGTGTTTTAATGTTCCAAAATATCAGAGGTTTTGTAAGGTCAAAATTAGCAATTTTAAAGTAGCTATCCCGTCAACAACAGTCAAATTTTATAGCATAATGTACACCATTTCTTAACCTACGACGAGGTATGTATATAACTTACATGTTTTGAGAATCCAAACCTTGTAGACACAATATAAACGTAGTGTGTAATTTTGCTGTCACTTGGTGGGTTAGTTCTTTAAGCGAAAATCGCTGAAAACGGGAATATCTTTTAAAATGTAATTTTCATTGGAATATTAGGGGTTGAAGGTTCTCATTATATCCATTTACATGGAATCATATTTGGAATGAACAAAATGTACACTTGAAGTTTTTGGGAAATTTAACAACAAGAGCTGTCAGAGGACAGCGTAGTTCGACTATTTCGAATTTTCAGAGAACAAGAAATGATACACCCGGCATACCATCAGAAAAAAAAAGTGAAACCAAAGGGGCGAGCTGGATGTGTCAAGAAGGAAAACATTGGAATTTTCATTAAATCACAATTCTTCTCTGATGACACGGAGGTAATTTCATAATAACCCTTTCAAAGGATTTTAAGTTGAAACTTTGAAGAAAATATGTTAAAAGTATTATGTAAATGCATTTGACCTTTGACCCCTTTGTGACGTTGACCTTTCATCCGTTGATCTTGAACTATATACGATCATCGTCCCATTTATAATAAAGTATGTAAGTTTGATGATGATTGGATAAAAAATGTTGAAGTTATTTACATGTTAAGAAATGCGGACGTAAACATTAACCTGATGCCAAGAGCCTATCAACACATAAATGTAATTTGTGACCATGAACCTTGACCTATAGTCCCCCTAAGATCCTTCGAACAGTCGAGATAAAAATATCACATTATTTGTAAAGTTTGACCCAGGAGCTAGAGGAAGAAGCTTAGGGTCTGCGCTGGTTGGATGGTTGTATCCATCTATTAAAGAGGCTCTACCTATATATTTTTGTCCACCAATTGATATAAACTTTACTTAATTATAAAGAGGACTATGTAAAAGGTAAATGGCAATTATTTCACCCAATGTAATATGCGTTTTGCTGGGGAAAAACAGGATTGAAAAGATCGGATTTTTGAAATTGTATTCGTAATTGTTTTAGACAAGCCGATTGCGGAGATTTTCCGATCTTATTCGTTTACAATCGGAACTACCTCGTCTGATTAGCGAAGAGTTCCGATCGATTCGTTTGCTATCGGAACTGCGCCGAATAGTTTGTAATCGCATTGCGCATGTCCGAGAAAATCGTAAAAACTCGTAGTTCTCCGGCAGGAATAAACGGCTGGGCAGCATTTTATTCAAGATATTGTTTTGATCATAATTAATAATTTACAGAACTGGAATACGAACCATGTTTCTTCTTAGAATACTCACAAAATAGCTTTGTATACATATAAATGCAGTAACATTGAGTATTTAATATTTTACATTAAAAATCGCGTAGATATAGGTAGTGCCTCTTTAATGCCCAGTAAGTGTATATATGGTTATAGGGTAGGAATCTCATTTGGTTTCCAGGTTATGACCGAGGGGCTATGTCCTCGGGGTAGGGAAGCAACCCGGTGTCTATGCTGGTTGGATAGTTGTATCTGTCTGTTCATGTCCAGTAAGTGTATATATGGTTATAGGGTGGGGATCTCAATGGTTACTAATTTATAACTAAGGGGGCCCACCCACACCCTCATATTTCCTCTCTTGTGACCCCCGGGGCGGGTCTAATTCTGAACCCACGGTCACCATTTGAGCAAACTTGGTAGAGGACTACTAGACGATGCTACATACAAAATATCTAAGCTGCAGCCCTTTTTGTTTCGGAGAAAATTTTGAAGTGTTTTTCCTATAAACTTCTATGTAAAAATGACATTTTTTACCAATTCCGGGGCCATAATTTTGTCAAAATGAATGGAAGAGTTATGGGGATTACAGGATGAGGTACAGAATTTGATGTGAAACATTAGTTTAACATTTTAATGCAATAACTTGAGTAGTTTTGAAGCTATAA
The DNA here is from genome assembly GCA_037043455.1 of Cyrtodaria siliqua. NCBI lineage: Eukaryota > Metazoa > Mollusca > Bivalvia > Adapedonta > Hiatellidae > Cyrtodaria > Cyrtodaria siliqua. Next base: position 281,946 of record JAWPHD010001533.1, on the reverse strand, counting down.
ATCTATTGCATTAACACTTTAAGGTAGACAAGACAATCAAAGGGCCATAACTTTGTCAAAATACAAGAAGAGTTATGGGGAATGTTGGATATGGTGCAGAATTTGATGGAAAATATTAGTATAAAGTTTTAATGCAATAGCTTGAGTAGTTTTAAAGTTATATATTGCACAAAAACTTTAAGGTAAAGACATGACAATCAAAGGGCCATAACTTTGTCAAAATGCAAGGAAGAGTTATGGGGATTGTTGCGTAAGGTGCAGAATTTGATGGAAACATTTGTATAAAGTTTAAATGCAATAGCTTTAGTAGTATTGAAGTTATAAATCTATTGCACAAACACTTTAAGGTGAAGCTGGGGACGCCGACGCCGACGCCGTGGTGAGTAGGATAGCTCTCACTGTTCTTCGAATAGTCGAGCTAAAAAGGAAAATCGAGGTCAATAATAGTAAGTATGGTGTTGTACTTTATAAAATAAAAGTCCTTTATATCAAGTTGTCCTTTTTATCAGGTTTTTTGTATATATAAAAACTCTGTTTATATAGATAAAAGTAGAGGTTAATACAAGTTTGAAGACTGTCCAGTGTCTTAGAACGTAAATGCAAACGTAAACGTTTATATTAATAGTCCAAAAAGTATATAACACATCAAAATGTAGGTTTATGTCCGGCATGGTGACCTACTTTGGGTAGACATGTGTAGTGATTGTCAATGTGTGTGTATCCATGTATGAAAGATTGAAGGCTTTATGGCAAATAGTACATGATCCAAGACTTGCAAGTAATGTATTTTACAAACAAAGCTACTATTATACTCAGACGCACTTACGTACTAAAGCAGCTTGACATACACATCACTAATGCTCACCACAAAATGCTAGCTACTCTCTTAAAATATAGATCACCTTAGCATACTGTATTACATCAATATCAAACATCTGGTTCTGGTGATCATTTTATTTTTCTATATGGCCCTTCATGCCAGTTCTAAAATCGTAATGGTGTTGCTGTATTCTCTGGTAACTATCATTCTAGAGTTTGATCTATCAAAACACAATGACCTAACAGATGTAATATCGCCTGATATCACACCAAGTTTGTTCCCACTCGCTCCAATCTGCACCACCTTGCGTGAATTATAACAGTATACAAACACATTACCACTCCCATCTATACACACGCAACGTGCTCTCGACAGCTCTGGATCACTGAACCGCGATAGAACTCTCCCCTGTCTGTCCAGAACCACAAGACCTTTATCGAAATCGGCGACATAGATCTTGTTACCATCATCACTCACAGCAATATGTCTGGTATCGGAGAAGATTTTCTTTCCTGATTGATCACTACATATGGTTCTGATAAGTGAACCAGATGTACCATACACGTATACAGTATCGTCTTCAGTTGATACGATTATCTCTCCATCATTGAAAGCCAGACCATAACAAACGTGGTTGGTCTTTAGCGCTCTAGATGGCGCCAACTTGTTTTCCAAGGAGACCATCTGTATGGTGTTGTTCTTCAATGCTATGGCGACCTCCAGTCGACTAATGACGCAAACTGCGTATGGCTGGGCAGCTAGATTACATTGGTCTATCTCTTCGAACGTAGAATTATCTAGATGCCTAAGTTTGTTGTTATATCGGTCTGTCAGTAAGAGTGTGCCATTGGTCAACATGCAGGAACCAAACGCTGAGCAACTTTGCTGATTACGCCCAATATCTATGTTATAATCTTGTCGATTCGTGACTTTATACAGTGATTCGTGCTGTTCCACTTTTACCAGTTTAGAATTGGGTTTCGTTATCACTTTACCCAGTACTTTAAGCTCAGTCAAAAATGTTTTAAATCTGCGATTCTCTTCGAATTCGATGATAGTGTGTCTGGATGATTTCGTTACGTCCTTGCTAAGTTTGTCTGCCTCAGATATTTTTTGCTGTCCTTTCTTCATCCACACAAATTGTTGCGATTGATTTTTCCCCGCCGATTCGAGCTGCTGTTGACATGCTTTCATGTCCATCATAACAACATTCATTGTCTGTACCTCAGCTTGTATTTGGTCGTCTATTTCCTTGCATTTGGCTTCAAATTCCTTCCTTGTCGAATTTTCTAATTCATCCAAGGTGTTGTTTATAACCTCTCTGAATTCTTTAATATTACCCAAAGCGATGATCCTGTCCTTTTCCACCTCAGCCAGGTTAGTTTGTTTAGCTTGTATCATATCTCCCATGCGCTGCATCATTGTTTGCATATCTTCTTTAGTTTTTGCAAGGTCTTCTCTATTCATGATATTCTCGATGTCTTCCGGGATGTAGACAAAATCTGCGCAAGACCTAAAACGATATAAGTGTGTGTTAAATACCGTCGTTAGCAAGGTCAGGTCAAGTTCCAGGTCAAAACCTTTTTGAAAGGGAAATATTACGAAATAATTTTTAAAAAAATGAATCAAGAGAGTTATGCGCCTTTATAAGATGTAATCATTGGATCATGTTGAAAATGTGTGCAAAGTTTCATTGTTGTACACCTAATACTTTGAGTTATTAGCCACAGTCACTTGTAAAAACAAGGTTAAGAAGTTCCAGGATAAACCTTTTTTGCAAACGGGAATAATTAAAACATATATGAAAAAAAAGTTATGGGCCTTTAGCAGGTGTATTCATTGGATCATGCTGAAGATGTGTACAAAGTTTCATGGTTGTATACCTTGTACTTTGAAAGTTATTAGCCACAATCAATTGTCAGGTAACGTTAACGGAAAGACAGACTCTATGGATCAAAGTCTGCTATTTATAGTTAACACAATTCTAAAGAATAATGGTAAAATATATAATAGGAAAATATAAAATATTACCTATGTGTAAGAATTAAATTCCATGTGTAAGAATTAAATATCACATATTACCCATGTGTAAGAATTAAATTCCATGTGTAAGAATTAAATTCCGTCTATAACAAAATGAAACTTGTACATCTTAAATAGCATCCCTTTGAATTAAACATCGTTTAAAATTCAGATTACCTAACTTCAAGGTTAACATTTCGGGTTTCAAAATTTGCTTTTGCAAACACTTGAAGAAACTAATAACCCGCCAAATAACGGCAAAATTACACTACAAAACTGTTTATCAAAATTGTATCCAGGTGTTCAGGTCATATAATAATATATGTATATGTGCCGAATAAAAGTTTAGGGTTATTCACAGCTTTTTAAAATACCAGTGATTGAATATGCGTAAAATAAATTATGAGTTGGTAACACTTAATTCGACGGTCCACTTTTAGGGTTTGGCCTATCTGGTTAAAGCCGTTTATAGTGTGTCTGCAGAGTTTGGATTCTCAAAATATAATGCTGAACTCAATTTCTAATTACTCACTTTTTTTATCTTAAAGGGAGTACATCAGGCTTTTCATGGGGTTCTAGGAGTCTGACTTAAAATTGACAAATATTCATATTTTCTATTATAATGAGCCTAATCATTACCCCTTATTTGCAAAGAAATTGATTCTACACAGTAATACGTGCTATCTTAGGTGACGCACCAGGGTTAATTTCAACATTTTACCTCCGATTCCGTCCTAGCTATATGGTGTATTCGAAGTTTCGACATTAACAAAATGGTTCTATCATCATATTTTGATTGATATAAGTGTTTTATCATGAATTGGAATATTTGTATAATTTAAGACGTTTCTTGAAAAATCCCGAGGTACCCACTTTAATTAATTTTCTTATTTTAAATATATTTTAGAATAGTTGTGTGATCAGTATTTTGTTTTGACCCTTAGTTTGACCCATAGTTTGTATAACATTTATTTTTTGTTTAAATTGTTACATCTTTTGAGAGTTACCCTCCCTCTATATGAAAACATGAAATCTGCTGATAAAATACATAACATGAATCGAAGTCCGGTTAAAGATCTTTTAAATTGGTAGGAAATAATATAAAAAAACATAAAAATTGACACTATTATTGCAGATATTCCATCTATAATAAAATGAAATATGGATACTCCTAAATTAAGTGAATATCGTTTGAAATTCAAGCAACTGTAATTCAGCGTTAACATTAAATATTTTTGCAAACGCATTTGTAGTGGTTAGGCTAGTAAAACATGATGTCAAAATAAATTTGACTAGTACATATACCATGTCATCAGTAGGTTTAGAAACAGTGTACATAATTATGTTGTAAAATGTGGCTGTTGTTGGCGGGATAGGTACTTTAAGATGTGTTATGGCTAGCCAATGTCATGGATTAATTTTTAAATTGGCATTTTCTTTGCAATCAGGGTATATGTATATAGGTGACCCATTAGGAAATATGGAATTGCATGTCTATTGTAAATAGTGCATTTATATTAGTTTTAACCTCTTACATGCTGTTAGCTTGACATGGTAATGTGGCGTATGGGACTGTTACACCAAAACTTATCTAGCAGGGATGCAATACTTTTATTTGGAGAAAAAACAGGTGAGGGTGAGTGCAAAACACACTCTACCCTCTCCCCCCACACACACACACACGCGCACGCACACATACACGCACGCACGCACACACGCACACCGTCTAGTGGAGGGAGGGCTCTCTGTTCCTATCCAATTATTTTTCCATTCGATCGACGATGAATTAAACTCAGTATACTTTATACTCCGGAATTAACAGGGAGCACTCTGGCCCAAAACTATTTGGAGAGAAGTCTCACTTTGCAAAATTGTATGATTACATTTGCTACAGAGATTTTCACATCTTTTTTACTGCAAATTGGTAAAAGTAATAAAATGTGTTTGCCCATTTAACTTTCTGGATCAAATATTTGAGAAAACAATGATAGGATCTCCCCAAATCTCCCCTTAAAGTGATCCCTGGGACTAGTTATTATGTTATGAAAATCTCAGCTATTAGACAAGCGTATCTCAGCTATTAGCCAATCTTTAATAAAAACGTTAACAACGTTATTGTTCGAGTGTTATCTTGACGTGCAGTTGACTAAAAACTATAATTGTATTTCAGTAGACAGTATGTAGGTCTCATATTAATATTCCGACTAAAAACTATAATTGTATTTCAGTAGACGGTATTTAGGTCTCATATTAATATTCCGCTAGCTGTGTGTGAATAAATGTTCATAAGCGAAACCAAGCGTTACGTCATATGTAACGCGGGCAGCAAACACTTATTGACTAACAACGTATTCGGTAAGAAATGTTCCGGGGTAGGAGGACCCACTTATTCACGATGGTTTCACGGCGCTTTTGCTTTGTGCGGAAGCGCTGACGTAGGTGCTTCAGATAGACGGAAATACGCGTAATCTTGACGTGACGTAACACGTACCTGGACGTCCTTGTTTAGGACGGTTGTTGATCAAATTGATACAATCTTTCTCAGACGTAAGTCTTGTTGTAGTGCATGTATGCACGTGAAGATGGACAGACACCATACGCTGCGAAATTTCATTCAACAGCTATCTGACGGCGTCTTCACGCTCCTCTTTACGTAAACGTGGCATGAAAAAAAACTTACTAAATTTGACAAAGATGCTGTCCCACTAGCGGATACAGGGGGAGGGGGCACCCGGTGCGCAACCCCCCCCCCACCCCCCAAAAGTCCGGATCATACTTGTATGTCCATGTTACTGTACCCTCAGTATAAAAAAAATCCTCGCTCGATGCATAATGCCTAATGAGTGGTTTAATTAACACATGTTAAATCCTTTTATTTTAAAACGGACTTTTTTACCCTATCAATGCACTACCGCAAACGAATTGACCAAATCAATTGACCCCCACCCCCTAGCTGAAATCCTGGATCCGCCCCTGTGTCCAATTTTTGATAAATGCTGTATTTCATGCTGCATGCTTTTCAAAAGCACCTATGGTGGAGGTATCCGTGACGATTTTCGACCACTGGTAAATTAACAAAAGATTATTTGACTGACCCTAAAAAGTTGCATTTCTTTTTTCCTCAAGTATAGATCTACATTGATTAGGAGTTAGTAATCGTTGAACGAAATTATGTAAATATAAAATGTGAGTATATACAGGACGTGCCCTACCTGTGTTTAAAAGCCATACAAACAGAGCATCCGATCTGATCATCGCTCCGACAGAACATGTCCAGGATCTTGGCGGGATGTATAACGCATCTCTCCGTCGGCAATGACAACAGGTTCTGTGAGCCATTCGTCGGAAACTCTGGCCTTCCCAGTAGCTGATGGCCGGATAATGCTGGGAAATCGCTGTGCACCTCGGCACATGTGGCACAATAATAGTCCTGACATTCCACACAATACTTCGTAGCTTCTCTGTTCCTGTTTTTCCTGGTACAGGGTGAGCACGTTAAATCAAATGATTCTTCCGAGCCGTCCATTGCTCGCACAGTTGTAGTACGCCCTCCCTTCGCCGTATTTGTTCGTAATATCGTTCGATACTAAAGAGATAAACTATATACACTGCGCATGTACCGTTTCACTCAAACAAGCATATTTAAACGCTGTGTAGCAGTCTATATATACTGTTGTGACATTGACCTGGTTTTGTATTTTCCGTAAATACTATTGACTTGGTTTTGTATTTTCCGTATTCGGTTTTAAGGTTTAAGGGGAGGATCCAGGTGAAGGGGAAGGGAACTTTATGTCAAAACAGTTTTGTACAGAAATGTTTTACTGGTTCTTGACAGTCACAGACAATTCTCTTTGTTCAGACACAGGTGTAAATCGATTAATTGAAAATAAGACCTGTCAGAATAACTGTGAGTATATCAGTGAGAATAACAGTTAGAATAACTGAAATATGAAATAGAGCTGAAATGGACATGCTACAAAACAAATAGAGTATGGTTTCATCTCGTTGGTTAATTTAAGCACCTCGATGGGCTACGCCCATCTCGATGTTTAAATGAACCAACTCAATGAAACCATACTCTATATATTATATATATATGGGTCTATAGAGTTTGGATTCTCAACATATGTCAGTTATATCATCAGCAGGTAAGAGAAATGGTGTACATAATATATGTTGTAAAAGGGGCGTCCGTGGCCGAGTGGTTAACGTCTCTGACTTGAAATCACTTGCCCCTCACCGCTGTAGGTTCGATCCCTCAGGGGCCTAGGAATCTTTATGTGAGGAAGCTATCCAGCTGGCTTGCGGAACGTCGGTGGTTCTACCCAGGTGCCCGCCCGTGCACGAAAATTGCCCGGAGGGGCACCTGGGGTCTTCCTCCACCAATGGAAGCCGGAAAGTCGCCATATGACTTTAGCTGTTGGTGCGACTATAAAATCCAATTCAATCAATATGTTGTAAAATTTGGCTGTTGTTGGCTGGATAGCTACTTTATAAGTGTTACAATGCATTAATAAAAAGGATTTTGCATTCATTTGCAGTGATTTTCTTTGCTTTAATTGATATTTATCAACACGCCGTATATGGTAATTTAGAACTATAAAGTCATAGCTCTCAATATGGCGGCTCCCCTATACCTATTTGTTTTAGAACAACCTTCAAATGATCATACATGTATCTTCTTTGTTTATCATCCGATTTTAGTAATTATTTCACCTTTTATCAAAAAAAATCAGAATTCACAATAATAAAGTTGTTTGGCTGTAATGCTCCATTTCTTTTATCTACAGTAGAAACGCCACGGACCTATAACATATCAGTTCTGTTCGCATTTTAACTCCGCGAACATGGACTATTTCTTTGTATTTTACGGACTATTTTACGAATTTTCAATTAAAACAGACGCCATTTTTTTACACCCGAAATTGGGCGCGCTACCTCGGCGAGCACTACGGGTACCTATGGAGTCCAACAACACGCGTGCAGTGTTTCATACCGTAGATTATGTAAAAACTAATACCTTACCGGACGAAATAACGTCCCATTATGTGTCAACACGATGCAGTGTTGGTGACTGACATGAAATTGACATGTTGGTCAAATTGGATTTGGGATTACTGTCTGCTGCTAGAGGTCCATGATCAAGGTATTTGTTTTATCATGAAAATGTGTTTGTTAATAAACAGTACACACCACTTTTAGATCGTACATATTTAGACATAAGCCAAATATAGTGCCTAAAAAAGTGGCGTATACTGTATAATAGAAAGTTTATATTTTTCGTGTACTCCGATCTTTCCAGTAACTGGATGTACTGTAAACTGTAGAACGTTTCGTGGAATAAAACAATTACTAGTAGAAATGCTATCAATGTCCCCCGCACCCCCGCCCACCCAAGTACGGTTGATGTGGGGAGGATGGGGGTGGGTAGATGGAGCTTAAATACCGAAAACAAGGAGGGGGTAAGGAAACTAGAAACCCCCTCCACCCCCACCCCTCAGATTCATGAATGTAAATTGTTAGCGTTGTCTCTTTATCGTTATGTTATCCCCATTTTCTCGCACATTCGTCAATACATACTCGATACAACTACCATCGAAATAATGTAAACAGCCATTGACATGTCAGATTAATATTTATGTACAGTAACATAGATCTACATACACATATGTGTACATATATATCCATGACAATTAGGAGTAGAGTTTTGAGTTTTCCTTTATAAATATGTTACATTATGTATAACAAAGGATAAACTCTGTCTGTTTGATCATTGACATTGGATTGATGTTGTTTTTCAGAGAGGTCTTAAATGTGAATCGTGCCCTTGAGCAATTCTAAGTGAATTGATACTGACGACTTCAGAATGTCAAGCCGAGTTAAATGCCATTGGACCATTTTGAGGTGGGAGCCCTTTTAAAAAATGTTTACACTTGTGTAGTTCTTTAAATGGAGCTTGTGTTATGCTTGCACGGTGCTGTTCAAAGTTACAGTAAAAAATGTTTTCGGTGATAATGCAGCGTGATTGTCATATGAGCTCGTGTAAACTACATGTACTGGATACATGCGAAAACAAGTTGCGTTAAAGGGACACAAGGCAATCTTTTTTTTTTAAACTTCTGGAGTTTCGGTCAATTTTTCTGCATAATTTGCATTAGGGATCATTAATAGTATTTATTAGAATAGTTCAGAACTGTTGATAACAGTGCACCTATAATATAGTTAAGTATTTGATAGAATAACGAAGACAAAATGAATTGAATGTTGTTTAACGGCTCATCAACACAGTACAGGTTATTTAGAGCCGCCCCAGAGAGAGGGGAAGGATACATAGGAATCCGGGAACCTGCCCTACTCTTATTATCGAATAGATTCCTATGGTTCTTTAACGTGCTCGGTTGATAGACCGATACACGGGACCGCCCGGTTTACGTCCCCATCCGACGGACGAGGCTAAGGAAAAGTGTCTTGCCCAAGGACACACCGACTAATGAAACACTTTTATTTAATTTTTAATGCAAGCAGGTTTAAATTTAAAATGTTACCAGGTTAACAAATGGAGATGCTAATGTTAATGCTTGATAAATACTTCAAGAGTGCCGTGTGTCCCTTTAACATGAACTAATTACAATATTATTATGGTCTATGTGATGGGTCCCCAATTTATTAAAGGGACACAGAGCAAATTTTTCAATCTTGTGTCTGTTTTACACATTTTCACATCAGAACAGACCACATCTACAAAAGTGTCTTCTCAACTGCCCTATTTAATCGTGTTTTATTACTAAAACTAGCTGCATCACCAGGTTTTGAGATAGAAAATAAATAGTTGTATATTATTGTTTTCTCCCCATGTAAAATGACCTTACTAAGTCATTAAAGTAAAATATTCTATCAACAAAACGTGTAAAATTTAACAATTTTAGATTTTTGGCAAGAGTTGTATTTTATTTCCATTCTAGTAAAAATGGCTTATAGAGCATTGCACCATCTGTCAGATTTAACTTTCCTTATAATAGATTCTTGCTGTAGTACTGTTGGGTGAAAAATACATTAAAATTGTTCTGTAATCATGTCAGGTCAATCATATACTCGTATGATACACAATATAATATGTATTGACCCTTTATTTGATGTGCCATTTACTCAGTTTTGGTCAAGGGACGTTTATAGCATATCGGCTTTGAATCTTCAAGTCTTACTGGCGCTACTGGTTTACTTCGATGTATACTGCTAGCCGTCAAACTGTCCCATTCCCCTTAACATGCCCTAGCTCTCCCTAGCAACACCTGATTCAAATTGAATACTGTACGCGACTTATTTTTACTTTTATTTTCTTTCAGGCTGCACGTCATGTGGAAGAAGACTCCATGTACACCACTGGCCAGAGTCAATGCTGAAGTTTATGTTCGCTTAATTATTTGCTTAATAAAGTATACATATGAACTAAAATATTGTCTTTATAAATATGTCTTTCACCACAAAGTGGTAGGTGAGACAGATTATATTTGGCTTTTCCGTTCGTCCGTCACAAATCTTGTCTGCGCTATTTGTTGGATTTTTACGAAACTTTGTAAGAAGCATCAGTATGTGCATATCAAATATTGAAGGTCAAGTGCGCCGTGACCCAATAATGATCATGAAAACCCTTGTCTGCACTGTGCACTTCCCCAGAAGCAAATCTCATCAAAATTCATGGTTTGAGTGCATTTGGTGAGAGAATGATGCCTTTTGATTTTGATGTCATTAGGTCAAAGATCATTGTCACCGTAACATGATAATGTAAAATGTTGTAAACTGTAAGTCAAATATCATGAACTTAATGGATGGATTGCTTCTGGCGAGAGGGTGATCCTTTTGATTGTGAGTGGGTCAACGGTCAAGGTCACAGACCGGATAATGTCCGTAATGAAACTCTTTTTTACTTTCTCTAAAGCTAATTTCATAAAACGTCATACTTTGACTGCCTTTGGTGAATAATCCCTGTTTATTTTGAAGTCAGTAGTTGAAAGGTCCGTTACCATGACCGGAAAATGAAAAGTCTTGTCCACACCGTTTTTTCCTTTTACCTAAAGCAAATTTCATAAAACTTCATTGGTGGACAGTGGAAAGAGGATGATCCGTTTGATTTTTAGGTCAAAAGTCAAGTTCCTGCTGACATCCATTATCAAACATTTATAAACAAGGATAAGCATATGGTACAACACACATGTTATAATATAACTATATATGCCCTATAAAGATAACAGACCCGCACTTTTCTGATTCACGCGTACAGTGTTTCACAACACCACAAACCATTGACACAATTTCATGTCCACATATTTATGTTATGCAATCTTCGAGTTTACACAAAATCATGTTTGTTACTGACAGTAGCATGTCTGTTACTCGTCAGTCATTTACTCGAGTCGCCCCCTCAGTTTCAAACGAACAGTTAAAAGAATATACTTCTTTCTGCCTGTTAAACTTATATTAGTTTATCGCTTTTTCAGATTTCGAAAATTAACTCTGAAACGTATCATGATTTCATTTTCCGATATACCGTTGCAACATTGTAAAATAAATTGGGCACTCTGACATTAACCCAAAGCATGTATAGATCAAAAATTTAGTGTAAAATACATAGACACATACAGTGCGGGGGGGGGGGGGGGGGGGGGGGATGAAAGAACTTGCCTCCGTTTTTTTTTTATATTTTACATATCTACAGAGGAAAAATGTATTTACGCGTACATGCTTTTTTCTGTTCTAAAATGATGAAATAAATCGAATTTGATTAAAACTGCGCATTCGCAGCTATATACAACTTAATCAATACGGTATAGAGGGTGGTGGGGGTGGCATGAAGGGCGGGGTTGCAGGGATACTACCGTAATGGTGTCCTTGAAAAAAACTGCGAACATTCTACTCTTATAATTCATTAAATGCAGAACAATGTTGAAATCAATATATCTCTTAAAAAGGATTTCACAATGTCATGGTTTTATATCCCGCGTGTACATTAACTTCGAAAAGCGATTGTTCATATTTTAGCGAACACGGTGTACTTTGTTAATTTTGGGAAAAAAAAAGTACTTTTTTCTGATTGACTTTAAATTTTGGTTTTTAATAGTAGACATGTCAATGAACACTTTCAAGAAAAAAAATTCATTCTCGTTGTTAAAACTTCATTTTTTTGCATTTTTTTCGGATTCAGAAAATTAGCACTGCAATATATATTTTCACCATCCTCAATTCCTTTCCCGACGTACCGTTGCAATTTGGTTTGTTAAAACCTATTCCGAGTACTCCGGCATAAACCAAAAGCATGTATAGATCAGAAATTTAATCTGGAATGCATGGATACATACATTGGAAATATATGTATTCAAATAATGGAATTATTTTATTTTTTGTGTACCCAGTCGCGTCTGTAAATGTATATGCGTTATGCCGTCTTTGAGTCCGTGGGTCATGTTAGTTAATTTTGGGGGAAAAAAAGTGCTTGTCTCCGATTTCATTAAAATTTTGCATATGGACAGAGGAAAGATTTATCTATGCGTACATGCATTTGTTTTTATTCTCGCTTCTAAAATGACGAAATAAATCGATTTTGATTTAAAAGCGCATTGTTGGCAATTTAAACCTTAAAACAACCTAAATTCATCCCTTGGAAAAATACCTTTCACTATTAATGGGAATTACACGAAGTGTACACCAATTATGTTCGAACAATGTAGTTTGTGAATATTATTACTTTAACAACGATCTGTGATTGTGTTTTGTCATAATCACAATTTATAGATAAGAGGTGTATAAATCTGACCAGTGAAATTTTTCCCAATAATGTCATTTTGTTATCGATTTTATCACGTGACCTTGTTTGATAAATATTCTACGCCATAGGGCTGGCGTTCCTACTGCTAATGTAGGTTTTAAACAATACAATACCTGAATGGACCTTTAGATGGCACGTTAGCGAGTAGTTAGTGAAGAAGCTACGCTCACACTCATTGCACGAGAATCTACGATTTTGGGTGAGTGTCCACATATGTGCACGAGATAGTAATTAACAGCGAATTGCTGTCCACACACATCACACTGGTACCCCTTGACACCTGAAATAGTTGTGTGACAATTATAAACACACAGCATACTGGTACCCCTTGACACCTGAAATAGTTGGGTGACACTTATAAACACACAGCATACTGGTACCCTTTGACATTTGAAAAGGTGAAGTTCGGTCAAAATTGAACAAGCAGTTTCTGAAGAGAGTGTGTTAGCAATCGACAGACAGACAAATAGTGATCCCAATAGCTAACAGGCAATGCTCTAGTTGTTGTTACAGTTGACATGTAGTTTTGAGGAAGGCACGAACGATAACTCTACGTCAAGTGACGGGACTAGTAATGCTCTTATATGTACATTTATGTAGCAACTGTGCGAATATCAAAGTAATCCGTCAGATTCAAGTTATAATGTGTTAGAGAAATTCGAACAAACTTCTCAAAAGCTGACCTTTTCAATCCAGTTTTAACTTAAGGTCAAGGTCATTGGTATTGTTGGACAACTAACAATGATTTGCAACAAATGTGCAAATATCAAATCAATCTGTTAAATAGTTTTATGATGTTTTGGTGACAAATTTCTTAACCAAAAGCAACTTTTGGTCAAGAAATTTGTCTAAAAAACAGATTTCTCCATTTGAAAATTTGGATAAAAGGTGTTTCATGCTATGTGTCAGCTTTCTATTTTACCCACTGTGAAAAAACTCACAAACTTAAATGCCTGTGTCTGGGTCTCATCTTCACGTAGAGACAATTATTTGTACATTTAGGTAGAAAACATGATTTAAAGAGACAAATGGCGATTTTGAAGTTATCAAGCTTTAAAATAAGCGTCTTGATTTATTAATCCAGTATCATTTTGACTTATGATTAAATAAAGTTTGAGTTGTAATTTTGATTCATTATTCTCCATAGGCTTACATATATTCTCGTTAAAATGAACTGTTGGCACCGTGCAAATTTGTCAAATTACTATTCCTATAATTAATATTAATGACTGAACAAAGCGGTGTAGGAAATTAACGGGACGCCGCAAGTGTTTTTTAAAAATCAACATTAGCGCATGTCCATTTAACTTTATAGTGCACCAAACAACAGGGTGGTGTCATGACAGGCTGAAATGGCTAGAAGAGACTAATGACCCCTATAGAGCAGTAACAATACACTTTTAGGTAAAAGAAATTGGCACAGAAATGGTTTTAACTGATTCTGGTTCCAAAAATTATGGAAAAAAATATATCCAAAGTCCTCATCTCAAATCACGTGCTAAATATGTTTTTTGGGGCAAAAAGATGTAAAATAATGAAAAAAACACCTTTTTTGGGAATAATTAAAAAAAATATATAATTAAACAATAAAAAATACAGTTATATAGCAAATAATGCTTGTAATAGAGAAGACAATCAGAATATATGATCAATTTGACCAAATAAATAGACAGACTCTCAATTTTGGGATAAAATGGTGAAAAAAGTGATAAAATCACCGATTTTTGGAGATAAAATACTTAAATTAAATCTGTGTGTAAATATCATATTTTTGTTTTTGTATTTTACTATTTATGTTGTTCTCTATCAGATATCTAAAATACAATTCACAACTCAAGTTGAAAGTGTACTTATTTTGAGGTTGAAAGTTTAAGAAAAATTGGAAAAAATCAACGATTTTTGGGAACATAATTTTATAATGATATTTACGTATTAATGTTAAATTAAGTAAGATATCCAACTTGTTATAATAGATCTACTTGTTTGATCTCACTAAATGTTTTAGATTGGTCATAACAGTAGATTTGTAAGTAAAATATTTCAGATAATCTCCCTTAATTAAAATGTGTTTGATTTGATAGGGTACCTTCCCTTAAAAGTTAGCCGCTCTTTTTGACAACACATGTTTTGTGTACTGAATTGAACTGATACACACTTGATGGAGCTTGTTATACAGTTACATAGATGACAAGTATGTATATGTTTGATTTTGAAATAAAACATAATTTTAAAGGTAGTAACAGATCTGTGTGCACTTAATTAAGATTGTTGTTATAAATGTGAAGCAACACGTATTAGCCCGAGTGATGAAACCTGTATCTACTCAACATTGTATTTTATAAATGACCAGGCCATGAAATACGAGGTAACGCAAATCCTCACATTTGACCAACCTCTATGGTGGAAAGCCCTAGTAACAGCGACCTGCGACACACTGTGCTCAGATTGGGAGGACTGCACGTGGAAATGAGTTTCCTAGGCTGTATTGGTCGTATAATGACAGACTCAGGGTTAACAGAACTGCTAGAAACAATATATGCGGATAATGCTGTTATGCACATGCTAACAGGCAAAGCCATATCACGAGCAGTTGGAGGCCACAACCTTGTAGATATGGCCCTGTATTCGTTAATGGCCGCCGAAGTCTTTAATATTGACATACGTAAGAACAAACCGAGTGGTGAAATTGAAGGTGACGAAACAAATGACGGAGCTGAGTTCAGTGGTGGTTCGGAAAATTATGAGACATGTAATGTTGGACTGGAAACAAATAAGAAGGAAAGTACCTCTGACGAGCAAGTTAACATATCTGTGGACACGGAAAATCACCTAATCGAGACAGCAGAATTGTTTGCTGAAGAAACATATAGACATGAATGAATAAGCAATGACAATGATATCGAGTGTGCATTGACTGTGTTTGATCAGGTTCTTGCAGGTGAGGAGTTAGTTGTTGAATCTGCATGTTCATCTGCTGTAGTAGAGCGCATAAAAGAGAGAGTAGATACGCACGGTAGTAACTTAAAACAAAGTCGCACATCAGGATTGTGGCTTCAATACATGGAGAAGGTTGATATGATTTTTTAAGGCAGAACGATCTGGCAACTGGAAGCTCCATTTACAGGCAGTATTAGATATGTTACCCTATTTCACAGCATCTGGCCACAACTTATATGCGGTCGGCACACGTATACCTTGCAAACATGCTAGCATTAGAAACAAGTAGTCCTGATCTGTACAGATACTTTATGGAGGGGTATCATATACTAAGACAAAGCAATCGATTTTGGGCAGTACTCTTGACTGATTTAGTCATAGAACAAATGCTCATGAGAAGTTTGAAAACAACTGGTGGGCTAACACGAGGAAGGGGAATGACAAACACAGAGGACGCTGTTGGAACTTTCTCGCCCCGCTTGCTCAGAAATCAACGAAGCTATGCAACAAGTATCAGGAACAGAATTCATCACCAGTGACCAGAATAAAGATATTCAAACGCACGGCAACAGAGAGACAAAAAAGACACGAACATTCTAATAGAATATCTCAGTGAAAGAAACCCCTTTAATAAGGATCCTGAGCTAAAAAGTATATCAAGTGCAGTTGTTTCTGATGATTCTGTCAATGTAGATGATGCGGAAGGTGTTGGGATCAAGATTCTAGACAAAATGGTTGGAAGCACATTTACGGATTTTGCTTCCAAGCGAAAAGATCAAGTAAAAACAATGTCGGATACGGTTGGTATGAAAATAGGCGATGACGTTATCAAGGTAGACTCGCAACTATTATTTCAACGGCTTGTTTCTGCGGCAAGAATCACTCCCAGAAGACGAACTGGATTTGCTATACTCTTATGAGTTATGCACTTACCCTCCAGCAATATTTGAAATCCCGCACTTGCTGAGAGAGGCTGATAAGCCAGCATTGTCAGAAGCTATACGAGATAAAGTAAAACCACAGTGAAAGACCCACTGGTGAAGTGAAATATATACTTGGTGGCGGTTGCCTTTTGCAACGGATTCCTTTGAAAAATCTAACAGCTATGGTCAAATATGTGATGTGTATGTGGAGCATGTTACAAAGAAGTATGGAAAAGCGACTGTGGTATTTGATGGATATGACAATGTTCCAAGTACTAAAGAAACAACACATCTGAGGCGAACAGGGGTTGCGTTGGGACGGAAGTTAAATTTACTGAGACAATGATCATGAGAGGAAAGAAAAGTAAGTTCCTCACAAACAAGAAAAACAAACAAAGATGTATTAATCTTATAAGTGATAAGTTGCCAAATGCGGGTATTGAAACTGTACACTCTTCAGACGATGCGGATCTTCTTATGGTAAAGACAGCTGTGAAACGCAGACGTCATTAGTTGGAGATGATACATATCTGTTGATACTGCTGTGTTACTATACGGTAACACTTCAGAAGGAACAGGTACATATATGGAAAAGCACAGTATGGAACATTCAAGACACAAAATTAACGTAGATTGGGTGAAGGAATATGCTCTAATATACTGTTTCTTCATGCAATTCTTGGCTGCGACACAACATCAAGGCTATATGGACTTGGGAAGGGTACTGTTCTGAAAACGTATGAAAACAACTCGGAATTTCATCTGGTTGCAGATATGTTCAACAAAACGCCAAACGAAGCATCTAAAGAAGACATTATTGCATCTGGAGAGACTGCATTACTGTGTCTATATAAGAGTAATTCGCGAGAAGGACTGGACAAACTACTTGTTCATAAATTCGCCGAAAAGGTTGCTAAAAGCACAAGTTTTTGTAGACCCCAAAATGTTACCCCTTTCATCAGGGACTGCAAAGTATCACAGTCTGTGGGTATTTTATCAAATACAGGACTGGAAAGGTAATGAAGATGGGTTAATACCGGTTGAATGGGGCTGGGAAATACAAGATAACTCCATGAAGCCGCTTAAAATGGACAAATCACCTGCCCCGGAATTCCTTCTGAAGGTGATAAGATGCTCGTGCAAAACAGGATGCAAAACGACCAGCTGTAGTTGTAAGAAAATGGGATTAGATTGCAGTACAGCATGTAGTTCGTCCAGAGGAGTAAGTTCTGATAATTCGGCACAACCCGAAATAGACAGTGATTAAAGTGAGTTCCGTTGGCTACATGTAAAATACAAACTGATAAATCAACATACCTATCCTTCTATGTCTATGACAACTAAGATTATATTTTGAAGTCTACTGATTACACATGAAGTGTTACTGGACTCAACAATCCTAACATAATTATATATATATATATGCAGAAACGACTTGAACAAGTATTATTTAGTTAGTACAGAAATTGATTACAAGAAAAAAAGATTTTGATTTTATACTTTGTGTATTCCTAAAATCAGCGATTTTTCTTCTTTTTACAATTTTCTACCCCAAAAATATTGTATTTAGAATGTGATTTCAGAGAAGGATTTTGGACATATTGTTTTCTATATCTTTGGGAACCATAATCAGTTAAAATAATGTCAGTGACAATTTATTTGAATTTATGCTATTTTTTATTAATCTTATCCTAAAACCATTAAAATAATATATTTTTTAAAAAAAAGTAAAAGTTTTTGGACCCAAAAACAGGTTTTGATATATAATTATACTTTTTTCCATTTAAACTTAATATTATGTAATATTAACAATAACATTTCATATATAAATACATGTTTTACTAATATTTTGATTGGATATAAATTTATTCCAGAAAATAGTGATTTTCTTCATTTTTTTTGACTTTTTACCCCAAAAAATCATATTTAGCACGTGATTTGAGATGAGGACTTTGGATATATTTTTTTGTATATTGTTTCGAACCAGGATCAGTAAAAATAATTTCTGTGCCAATTTCTTTTACCTTAGGCTATATTTAAGGCTAAAATGACCTGCCTACTAGTGTTGTGCTTATTGTCAGGAATAGCGCGAAATAGATACCTGTAACATAACGCCATATCCTTATTACTAAGTAACGTGTGCATGACGTCATTGTTTGTACACGTTGTTGACGGTGATCTAATCAGAGTGAAATGTGTAAGACTTGTTTGTTATATAAACTCAAATCTACCACTCTATGATACTTATATATCTTCCATTCTAATACCATGTGTCATAAATACCTGCATATAATAATGAAGTTCTGAATCTTCCATCTGAAACAAAGGCATATTTGGATGATTTCTTAACCCTTAACCCGCAACATATATATAATGAACTGTTCTTTCTTTGAATTAAGACCATTCCATTTAAATGTGATAAAGGGATATTTTGGGGAAATGACTGATCAGCAGCCAGACATTGTAAACTCTGATTAGCCTGTGAATTACTCGCAGGCTGATCCTGCGTGTTATTCGCAGGCTGATCTAGGTTTACAATGGACGCAAAGGCTATTATAGTCGTGCTTAACGTGTTAAGGGTTAAATTCGTAAAAGTATATAAGTTTATGTCAGTACCCACCTGAATGCCGTGTCATGTGTCGTTTCAACGTTTTCCGAGTCTTAAAGGCTGCCCCGCATTGGTCACACTTGAAAAGTGTCTCAGTTGTGTGTTTTTGTATATTGTGCTTTTTCAAATTGTAAATTTCAAAACACAATAAATGTAAGCACTTACAGGCACCTTATGTAACACTTACAGGCATCCAAAGTAACACTTACAGGCATCCAAAGTAACACTTACAGGCACCTTACATACCACTTACAGGCACCTTATGTAACAGGCACCTTATGTAACACTTACAGGCACCTTACATACCACTTACAGGCACCTTACGTAACAGGCACCTTATGTAACACTTACAGACACCTTATGTAACACTTACACCTTATGTAGCACTTACAGGCACCTTACGTCCTTATGTAACACTTACTGAAACCTTATGTAACTCTTACAGGCACCTTACGTAACTCTTACAGGCACCTTATGTAACACTTACAGGCATCCAAAGTAACACTTCCAGGCACCTTACATAACAGTTACAGGCACCTTAAATACCACTTACAGCCACCTTATGTAACACTTACAGGCACCTTACGTAACACTAACAGGCACCTTACGTAACTCTTACAGGAACCTTATGTAACACTTACAGGCACATTACATAACCCTTACATGCACCTTATGTAACACTTACAGGCATCTTTCATAACACTTACAGGCACCTTAAGTAACACTTACAGGAACCTTATGTAACACTTACAGGCACCTTACATACCACTTACAGGCATCTTAGGTAACACGTGCAGGCACCTTACATACCACTTACAGGCACCCAAAGTAACACTTACAGACACCTTACATAACACTTACAGGCACCGTATGTAACACTTACAGGCACCTTACATACTACTTACAGGAACCTTATGTAGCACTTGCAGGCCCCTTACATACCACTTACAGGCATCCAAAGTAACACTTACAGGCACCTTACGTAACACTTACAGGAACCTTATGTAACACTTACAGGCACCTTACATAACACTTACAGGCACCTTACATTCCACTTACAGGCACCTTATGTAACACTTGCAGGCACCTTACATACCACTTACAGGCACCCTAAGTAACACTTACAGGCACCCAAAGTAACACTTACAGGCACCTTATGTAACACTTACAGGCACCCAAAGTAACACTTACAGGCACCAAAGTAACACTTACAGACACCTTACATAACACTTACAGGTACCTTACATAACACTTACAGGCACCTTACATAAGGATAGGGAGGGGATATCTGGCAATTTTGTGTGGCCTCGTTTCAGTTTTTTTTATTGATATTTCATCTGTATATATGAATGTAATCTAAATTGTTGTATATGCAAGTGTTCAACTTAAAACATTTAATATCCAAATAATGGAAGATAAAATGTAAACAATTCCCCTCCCCCTGTCCTCCATGTGAGGGGAGCCCATAAACCAATGCGGGAGCAACATAGCTGTATGTGTAAAAATTGACCAAAACAACAAAGAAATATGTAAAAAAAAAAAAAAAAAAAAGTGGCGTTGGGGGTGGTTAGTGGCGGGGAAGAGGGAGCCCATACCCCAATATGGGTGAAGTATGAATAAGATGCATAATGCTATAAAACATCCCAACCAAACTTATAGATATATACAACAGCTTACACACAACCCTTCATCTGCCTTTATTGCACATTTTATGGGCCATCACCATTTGGGTTGCATGTGAGCCCAGAGTTTGCAGAAGACAAAATTACTTACGCAACCCTTTACAACATACTATAAGGCAACCAATTCCCAAATTTAGTTGAGTTAGGAAAAGAAATGTAGGAGATATAGAACTGTTAACACAGCTTACACGCAAAATTTGGGAATTTGGGTTCCATGGGAGCCCAAGGGTTACAGGAACCAAAATTACTTAAACAGCCCTTTAGATAATGTTATAAGGAAGCTCATTGCGAAATTTGGTTATGCTAGGATAAGAAATGTAAGAGATACAGACTTGTAAACACAGCTTACACGCAAAATTTGATGTGAAGTGGGACACATTGTATGGGCTATCAGAATTTGGGTTCCATGGGAACCCATGGGTTACAGGAACCAAAATTGTTCATGCAGTCCTTAAGATAATGCTATAAGGAACCCCATGGCCAAATTTGGTTGTGCTATGATAAGAAATCTAAGAGACATAGACTTGTAAACACAGCTTACACGCAAACCTTGATGTGGGACGCCGACGCCGTGGTGATTACATAAACTCTCTTATTCTTCGAATAGTCGAGATAAAAACAAGACGAGACGTACACAAACTCCATTGATCCAGATAAGCTTTCAGCACACATGACAAAATAAATAACATTACGTTAACATAAATTTTACATTTACAAATGCGTATTCTTAAAAACAAGTTTTGGACAAAGCAGTAATTTAAAATTGTTACTTTTAGTCATTGCCATAACAAATACTGTGTATTTCCTTTTCCCTTTATATATACATTAATTCAGCTTCGCTGTCTTCTTTAAATGGCATTAATTTGTGTAAAACAGCCAACAAGAAAGGGCATTTTTTAAATTCCTGGAGGCACTTGATTGCAATTCAGTACCTCAAACTTCAATAAGCATCAACCGAGTATGACTGGGAGATGACTTTTCTAAGCTATTGAAGTGTGTACATGTTGTAGTGGGAATTGTGTGTACATGGTGTAGTGGGAAGTGTGTGTACATGGGGTAGTGGGAATTGTGTAGTGAGAATTCAGTTCTCAATATTTATTGGCAATATTTGCGTTTTTGCGTTTTTGAAAATATTAAGTTTATTTTTAATGCGTTTTTGGTGAAAACAATATGCATAATTACGCAGATACGAGTCTTATCTGGAGCACTGCAAGCCAACTCTGATCAAGTCTTACCAGTTGTTGGTTATAAACCCCATTCCACAAATCTCACAATAGCATCTCTTCACATTGTTGTGTATCATCATGTGTAGACTCAGCTCCGAGGGATATGTATATGCTTTCGGACACAGCTTGCATGGATATGCCCGAATGTGACTTTTGAGATGACGTCTGAAAAAGGTTCTATTCTTCATAATTTTACCACATTCGTAATTGTAACTTCGCAGAGTTCCTGCGTGTTCCAGCATGTGTTCTTCAAGTTCCTGAGAATCTTTGTACGACTTTGAACAAAGCGTGCACTGAAATGTTGCCGCATGACTTTTGAGATGATATCTTTACTTTCTTTTATTCTTTAGAATTTTACCGCATGTGTAACTTGGTGCAGTTTTTAGAGTGTTCCAGCATGTGTTCTTCTAGTCTCTGAGAATGCTTGTACGATTTCGTACACAAATTGCACTCATTATCATATACTTTCTTTCTTATTGCTCGTTTAAAGTTGCTGCGTGACTTTTGAGATGATTCTTATATCCTGTTTTATTCTTTAGAATTTTACCACATTCAGTGCACGTGTAACTTGGCGGCATTTCTGAGTGTTCCAGCATGTGTTCTTCAAGTCCCTGAGAATTCGTTCTTATTGCTTTTGTTTTGTTTACATTATCAGTAATTTCATCTTTCACTTTTTTTGGTCGACCCACTTTTCTTGTTTTAAAAATGTTAAACCCATCAAGTATTATGGGTTTTTTTCCTCTCACCTACTGTAGTTAGACAACTTTCCAAAATTTCACCAGGCTCAAGCAAAAACCTTGGCTCGGTTAGGTTTACTTCTTTATCTGTGACCACTTGATTATTTGCGTTCCCTTCTGCATTTGTATATTCATGATGAACACTTTCTGTATCAACACAAAGCTTGTTTGTTATCTTAGCTGATGTATCAGTTGCATTTGGTTCAACAGAAATAGCCTTTAATTTTTCCAAATCAAATTCAATTTGTTCCTCTTTTATTATACTTACGTCATTCTGGAATTCATCAAGTGTGATCTCTTGATTATCAATATTCTTAACAAAATAAACTTCTGCGTTATCCTCGTCTGCAATTTCATCACTTTCCGGATCAACAATGTTTTCGATTATTTTCTTAGATTGATTAACACCTGAATTTAATTCAACTGGACCCTTTGTCTTTTTTCCAAATCAAACTCAATTTGTTTTTCTTTTATTATATTTCTTTCGATCTGAAATTTGTCACCTGTGATCCCTTGCTTATTAGTAGTTTGAACAAGCTCTTTCTCTTCTGGACTTCTATGATTACCTGTGTCTCTTTTACCTTCTTGATACACACTTGCTTTAACAACACATCTGGATCTTGCAACTAAATTGGATTCAACTGAACCCTTTTTTTCCCCCAAATCAAATTAAATTTGTTTTTCTTTTATTATATTTCTGTCAATTTGGAATATGTCACCTTTGATCATTTGCTTATCAACAATTTGAACAGGAACTTTCTCTTCTGTACACCACATCTGGATCTTTTCTTAGGTGGCTCATGAACTACATTTGATTCAACTGAAGCCGTTTATTCTTCCAAATCAAATTCAATAGTTTTGTCTTTTGTTATACTTTAATCAGCACGGAATTCAAAGAAATTGCGCAAGGATTTGACTTGGGTTTATCTGTTTGCGTGTTTGTTTTTGTGTTTTGTGGTTGACTGTCGTCCTTGAATGCTGCTTTCCCTGTCCGATATTTTTAGCCTTCTTGGTATGCAGGCCAATGTTCATTGTCGTAAAGATAAGTATGTGAATGCGTGGAATTGCTTATGAAATGATCGTGTAGAGTACAGATGGTTGCAAATTTACAAGAACATGAATCACATTTATAACACTGTTCATATTCTTTCTCTCTTTGATCAGCATCTACATGTAAGTCTAAGCAATTATGAAATGATTTGGTAACAATTACACTGTGAATTTTCAAATGGGTATAAAAAGTCTCCACCTTTTCAAATGTGTCTATGCAAAACCCACAAATGAATGGAGAAATAGTTATTACCCCTTCCTCCATCTCAAAATTTGTTCCGAATTTCAGCCCTTCACCATTCTCTTTTGGTTCCACTCCTTCCACAACACCAGGAACAGTTTTGTTTTGGTCTACCACTTCAGAAAAACCGTTTGCTTCCGACTCCATTACTTCTGCAATATCAGCAACTTCCAAATAGTATGTTGTTCCTGGATCCAGCCCTTCCAAATAGTATGCTGTATCTGGATCCAGTCCTTATCCACAAATTATTGTTGCCATCTCCTTACTGTCCCCTAAATCTGTGTTCTCCATTTCCACACTTTCTATAAAATCATCTAATTCTGAAATGCCACAAATTCTATTCCTACCCATTGGTTTTGAAGAATGTTGTTTCATTTCAATGCCATTGATATCATATCTGCTGTAATTTTCAGGTTCCTTCGGTAAAATCTTTTATTTCTGTATCTGTCAAATCTCTTGAATTATTATCTAGCGCTTCATGATCATGAATGTTTTTTTCTTTCGTCGCCAGAATTTACCGGTATTTTTCTACCTGTCAAAATAGAATAAATAATTCAGTTTTTACCTTTAGGAGGATGGGAGTTGTAAGTGAAAACATTGTCTTCTTGAGTTGAATATTTTTGCCAAATGTTTTTGAAATTAGACCATTCATGACAAAGTCACAGCCCGGACACGAAATCCGACAGACACCCCTTGAGCTATATACGCCCTCCAACACCTTCAGTGGCAGGGTATACATATATATTAAACTTTTTATCACGACAGAGAAGGTATTATATTTCCTATCAAGACCACTAACGTCACATGCTTCAACTGTTAGGACGTCATTTTAAACAATTTCAAACATGCAAAACAATGATTAGGCCAGAAAGAAAAAAATTAGATGTGTTTGACTTTCCGGTTGCCCGATCGACCCTATTTTTAAGGGGCCGACGCTAAAACAGTTTATGCCAAAATGAAAAAAAATCAATTTGTTCTGAACAACGTCTTATCACATACCTTACATCATGGAGTAGCGGTTCGTGTCATAAGTCCAAAAGTAATTATAACGCGTTACAAAATGTAACGCGTTACTTATTCCATCTCTAATTTTCTAACGCGTTAGAGATGAGATTTACCATATATGTTTAACTGAAAATAAGCGATCATTGTCAATTCATTGTCAATTTTCTGACGCGTTAGCTGGCCAAAACGGTCACTTACACATTACATGCCACATAAGTAACGCATTACTCAGTGGAAACATAACCTTTTACAAGAAAAAGTATTCGACCATTCAAAGACTTCGATTACACCGTATAAGATCAATATTTTTAATAGTAAGCAATGTTTCGAGTGTTTTTAATAATATCTACTAGTATACATGTATGTAAGATGTTACACATGAATTGTGTATATATGCTAATATATTATTAGTCTTTATTTATATTCCAAGAGTCTTCAGGGTCCATTTACCTTTATTTAGGTACTAGTTTAATTAAAAAGGTTCAACTTATGTACTGACCCCACACATGGTTATTATGTATATAAGATTGAACAAGATTATAATATATTCAAGAACCCTGACACACAAAAGCTAAATGCATTCGTTACCGATATACAGTGAAACTGTCCTATTTGTAATGAAGTAAAATGTGACTGTGAATAATGTACTTATCACAGACTTCACTGATAAGATCACATCCCCGCTAAGCTATCAGCTGCAGCGAAAACGGCATGGGCTAAAAGCTGGAGTGAAGTCTTGGAGTGAGCTTTAACTGGAGTGAGTATTGGAGACAAGTTTTGGAGTAATTTTTTTGAACGAGTTTTTGGAGTCATTTTTGTGTTTTTATGTGGAAAACTTTTTTTATATATATATATAAATTCGCTTCCCTTTTGGAAACACACCAGCCAAAAAATGCATGACCAGCATTACTAGACTAAATTAAGTTAGGATACAGTCCTGCATTTAATCCCAAACCATAGAAAATGTAAGTCCTCTCCTTATCAGCCTGGTACTTTAAACTGACAATATCCAGTAGGCAAACACAACTTGCTATAAACATCACCAGTACTGTTATTCTCCCAGCAGGTTGTCGATACTGTTAATTAAGAAATCTCTAAATTACTAGTCGAAATAAATACTTGTTAATGACCCTGAGTCTTGGAGTGAGTCAGTGGTCAGCATTGCCCAGCTATATTTTATTACTGCTCTCTGATGAGCATTCACCAACTTTATGAGATGATAATGGTTATAGAACCAGAGTCTGAGAAGTATAGTTAACTTACAAGATGTTATAAAGCATTCATTCATATTTCATGTCACATAATGATGAGTCTACACGTACAAATATGGCGGGGTATTTGTTAAAGTTGGTTGGAGTGGAGTCTTGTAGTGAGCTTTGTAGTCAATTTTTGGAATAAGTTTTTGGGAGACATTTTTTGGTGAAAAATGCAATGATCACTAAAACCAAAAGGAATTGAATTATATAAAAACAAAACAATTCAAATCCCCCACTTCCCGCCCAACTCCCCTCCCCCTCCCCCCCTCCCCCCACCCACACATCCACGCCATACCCACACAATGAATCACTCACTCCAAAAACTGACTCCAAATATTGACTCCAAAAATTGACCCAAACCTCACTCAAAGACTCCACTCCAGCTTTTACCCCATGCCAGCGAAGACTGCTCCAGCGTGGTAAGCCATTGTTTCAGTGTTAAACTTTGCAAACTTGATTTTCATTGGTTTATAGATTTGACTTCTCTAACGGGTTACAGATATATTTCTAACGCGTTACTCCTAGAATGTAAAAAATGATTAAGAGTAACGCGTTACTTTTGATTAAACATGTAACGACTAACGCGTTAACATGTAACAACTAACGCGTTACTTTTTTATGTCTATCGCGTTAGAAAATGTTGAATTATCATTACTTTCTGTCGAATATATAGGGGAAATCTCATTTCTAATGCGTTAGAAAATCGGGAGTAACACTAAGACGCTAAAAAACTAATTAGTAAAATGCATGTTAAACAACGGTCTTCTGGTTTAAAGTGTCCTATCATTTATAAAGGAAAGGTGTTATTTAACTGGGGCGGTCTTATATCGAGGTTACCTGACAACAAGATCATTACAGAGAAACATTCAAGTTGTATCATCAATGTGTATGGGTAAATAGAATCTCATATATTGCTCAAAAAAAAAGAAGGATAAAAAAGGGAAAATGCCTACCGACCTACCCTATTGTTTTAAAGCATGCAATAGGAAACATGTAGTTACCTATTTTTCTGTTTGGCCTTAAGCTGTTTTAAAGCAAAGATTCGCTCAAACAAATCATTTAAATTGTTAAAAACAGAATATTTTCTTCATTTGCTGGTCATGCAGTAGAAGTTGCGAGCATTAAATATGCTAATTTTGCAACAAAATTCCTTTAAAAATCAGCAAATTTGTCCCTTAAATTGAGTTTGACAATGCAGTGTTTTCCCTGGAATTTTGGGGAAAAGGCCCCTAGATGGAATTGTGATTTTTTTTATCGACAAATTGCCAAAATTGGGAAATTAGTACATTATTAACAATTATCATTTAACTAGTGATCAGTTACTGAAATGAATGTGTGGAGTGACACCAACACAATAGAAAATGTCTTTAAAATGTCTATTGGGATTTTTTTTCTTTAAATTTGGAAAAAACAGTGTATTTTGCCATTGGAAGGGGGCCGTTTATTTATTCGGGCCGTGGCACTCCTAGGAAAAGCCCTGCAATGCCATATATTTCGACATCAAATTTGTTCCTTACTACGTCACAAATGCTAAGTCTCATACCTGTCATGATGCATGTCAATCACTACACACTGACTCGGCAGATTGTGGGGGCCTGTTTTATTTATTCAATTCCTTTTCAGATACTATAGTTTGTCGGAAAAAAATGGCCCACACAATTTTTTTTCTAAGTTTTGGGAACATAACCCATAGCATAGCAATTGGGAATTTGAGCGCTATTTTTCATAAAATTGGGAAAAAAATACAGTAAAACATTCACTTCTTAATTGTATCTTTGCGTATCTTTATAAATGTTTACAGTCAATAAAGGTAGTTAAGTGTTTCAGGTTTACCACCACTAATTACATGTAAGCCTCCGAGGTGTAGTCGCATGTAGATCCTATATAATAAAAAGTAATCCTTCTTTTTTTGATGAAAACGGGCATTATAAGTAGGGGAGAACTGCCCATTTCTATTCGATTTTGTGGTTGTATATATAAGAAGCGTATTAATAAGTTTTACTGGATCACTGATGAACATTTTCGAAATTTCGACTCTATGCTTACACTTTGTGAGCAATGAAAACAGTCAATCAATGAAAACAGCTGTACCCTTGACCTGTTTAGTAAACAAACAAGAACTTTCTTACATGTCTTGTGACCCACCTTTTCTGGTGATTTTTCAAGTGGAAAATTAGTTTTCTATATGAACATTACACTGCTGCATTATCCATACTTGAGTTGAATTTGCAGCAAATCATTAATATGTGACACTTTAACATTGGTGTCTATGGGGAAAATAATTAGTGGTATAATACCTATAAGAGATACGTGCAGTAATTAGGACTCGTTTAGATTCGTACCTAGAGACACTTTTCCGTAAACAATTGGTAATATAAGCTCAGAAATAAGTTTTCCATAGGTTTTGAGCGTTTTTAGTCCAATTTTGTTTATAAAAGCCGTATTTTTGAGTTTCATTTTTTTTCGTGTTTAAAATGACGTGTTTTTGAAGTGCTTGCAACTGAACTATGTTTTTTTGGTATCAACATGTATGGTTGCATGTGTCATGGATATATATGTACACTGGATTTGGAACACCCTATACGACCCTTGTTAATTCCCGATTTATCCGCCGAATGGTCAATAAGCTGGTTATCTGATTATTCTGCGGTAAACAACAGGGTACCTGTCAGGGTAACAGGTGCGCGGTGGTCATTTTTGACGCGATCGATTATCCTGAAATGAGTTGATGCTGACATAAACCTGAATTATTACTACTTCACGATCTATTTCAAATATCGAGGTAAGTTATTTAAATCTGATGTATTGCTTTTAATTTATTGAAAGAAAGTATGGAATTCATACTATAACTTGGGTTTTAGCGGCGAAAATACGCTCGATAGCCGTGTTGATTTTCTTTTTTCTACAGTTTTCGCCATTTGCTGCTTGAAATCGAGAATGTTCATTTTTTGAAAATTTAACTTCTCTTTCATTTACGTTACGATATTCAAAGTAATTATTCCTTCGTAATGCCATTACTGTGTAGAAGTGCTTGCCGGTCTTGGATTTCTGTATTGCCTTTGTTTTGTTCGCAAATTACGCAGTTGAAATTGGTTG
This sequence comes from Cyrtodaria siliqua, assembly GCA_037043455.1. Lineage (NCBI taxonomy): Eukaryota > Metazoa > Mollusca > Bivalvia > Adapedonta > Hiatellidae > Cyrtodaria > Cyrtodaria siliqua. Next base: position 252,523 of record JAWPHD010001533.1, on the reverse strand, counting down.
AAAATTCATCAATAAAATCGCCTTTATTTTTCATAAATGTATAAACATTCTAAGTGAAACCATAAATCTACATACATATAATTAATCCTTTGTATTGCCATTATTGTGTAGATTTGAATGACGGCCTTGGATTTCTGTATAGCCTTTGTTTTCGTCTCAAATGTTGCTGTTTAAGTTGGTTAAAAAATAGTATTTCGATGCGAGACCTGTGTATTCGGTATGACACGTTTGCCTTTTGGGGTACTTACGTGCAATAAAACAGAAATATTATATCGATCACCAACATCCTGTTATTTGGAACACAAAACAACCCTTTGAATTACATCTGTTACCGCCCTTCTAAGGGGACAACATGACGAAATATCGCGCACGACCACCTTGTATATTCGGTATGACACCTCTGACTTAGGAGTGGAAGGGTGTAATAAAAACAGACACGTCGACCGCACTGTATATTCGGTTTCGAACGGTGTTAATTAGAAGGCGCCAGATGTGCAATATGAAACAATAGACCACTAAATCCATCATAGTTTAATTAAACAAGGCAACTGAAGCCAAAATCATGTCGAATTACCTAATGAGCCAGCGAACTTATGTACTTACATGTATCATTATGCATGTATATTTACAATTTGCAGAGTCACATGATCATTGTCGCAGTTTCACCTACGGTCATATTATTTATTTTGTTTATTAAAGTTAAAACAGAAGTCACTTTATAGAATGGAGAATAATCTCTCAGCTTGTATTTGAATTAGCCAGCTAGTTTAAATACTTTTCCCAGAAGAAATAATACAGCAACGATATATATATATATAAATATATATATATGAGACCCCATGTTGTATCTCTATCGTCATACATCAAAGACACCACAGACTATCTTCGGAGACTAGAGTCCAACATATCAGTCCCGGAAAGCACTCACTTGTATCATTGGATGTTACATCCCTCTACACCAACATTCCTCACGAAGAAGGTATTTTGGCTTGTAAGGAGGCATGGGATCGTAGAATTCATAAAGATCCATCCACCAGCATACTTGTTAGGCTCCTCACGCTTATCCTCAAGTGCAATAATTTCGAATTTAATGGGAAAAACTACCTCCCGGTTCAGGGCACCGCCATGGGGACAAAAATGGCACCTTCATATGCCAATGTGTTTATGGGAAGACTGGAAGAACAACTCCTCCTATCTGTTCCACTGAAACCTTTGTCGTGGTTACGTTTCATTGACGATGTTGATATGCAATGGTGTCATGGACCAGACACTTTACAAGTCTTTATAGACAAGGTCAGTGCATTCCATTCCTCAATCAAATTCACAGCAGAGATTTCCAATGAGAAACACGTGTTCCTAGACACAGTTTCACATATAGAGAACAATGTAATTATTGTTGACCTCTTCTCCAAACCCACGGACACACACCATTACCTTCTGCCCAACAGTTGCCACCCTAAACACTGCTGCAAGAACATACCGTTCAGTCTTGCACTTCGTATCAGACGAATATGTTCAAACACCAATACATTCGAAATCAGAGCAAGCGAAATTTCGGAGCACCTTACAAGGCGAGGTTACTGCAAGACAGACATTGTCAATGCAATAGACAAAGCACGGAACCTCAACAGAAAAGAACTCCTTGAATACCAGTCGAAGACAAACAGTTCAGAGCAAACTTTACCTTTCGTGCTTACATACCATCCTGACCTACCCAATGTGAAACAGATTATTAATAAACACTGGTCACAATAGAGGAGTCAGAACGTCTGAACAAAATGCTGCCTAGAAAACCCATTATGGCGTACAGGAGACCTAAAAGTCTCCGCGAAATCCTTGTTGCAGCCAAGTTGAAACCCGACTCCAATACTCAGACCACAGGACAGTCAGGCCCTTGCCATACATCAAGATGTCAGACTTGTAAATACATGTCTCCCGCAAATTATTTCTTATCTTCACTCGTTGCCAAAAACACAATCAAAAGTGTCACAAACTGCAAATCCGCAAACGTCATCTACTTAATGACGTGCTTGATTTGCAAAAAACAGTATGTCGGTGAAACAAAGCAGGCGTTAAACCTCCGATTTAACCTCCATCGCTCCGATTGTAAATTACGTAGGTTTGCTAGGTCGCCAGCGGCCGAACACTTCAGTTCAGAAGGCCACACGTTGAACGACTTGTCTCTGACATGCATCTAACACAATCCAAATTGGACCGACGCAGAACGTAAATTGCGTGAAACGTACTGGATAAGACGCTTAAACACAAAACATCCAGTAGGAATCAACAAAGGGGACTAGATACATCTTACAGAATATATAAATGTAAACACACATACTCCGGTTTTTATTACTTCTCTTGATCCAATTTTCTCCATTTATATATTATTTTAGCCTTATGCAATTAACTTTGGAGTTGTTTTTGCTATATCCTGCAGTATCGATTCTTTGTCTTATGTATAGAGGTAGGGTTATTCACTCACATACACTCTCTTCATAACTAATAATAAATGTCAGCGTACAATTTTACTTTTATCCAACCAGCAATGTTCTATTATTAGTACTTTGGTTACTTCCCTTGATCAAAATATCTCCATTTATTTAATTTAATTTGTTTAGCCTTAGTCATTGTTTTTTCTAGCTTTGGAGTTGCTTTATACTTTATCCTGCAGTATCGATTTTAGGTTTAAGTTTTTGAGGTAGGGCATGTGTTATCTTTTTCACATTTTTACTCTCTCTTCATAACTAAATGTCAGGGTACAGTTCTACCCTCATCCAACCGGATATGTTCTTTTATTAGTATCACATTTGGCTCCAGAGCGTCTATTCAAAGCAAACAGTTTCTGTAACACTGCCAAACGATAACGTGTATTTTAGTGTTTTTTGTTTCGTATTTGTTATTTTCGTGTTTGTGTACTCCTGATGAAGGCGTTAGCCGAAAGCACTTGAGTTTTTATAAACTGTAGCACTGTATAAATGTTTTTTCCCCATCTATTAATTTATTCCAACATTTTCGTATCCCCTCGGGGATCCAGTGCTTTTTGAAAGGTATTTTGTAGATGTATGTATATATATTAAATTTGTCGAGTCACGTCACTGTCTCAGTTTCACATACGGTCAAACGAACGTAATTGTTCTTATTTAGTTCGTTTTTCGTAAAGCTAAAACCAACATCACTGTATAGAATAAAGAATTATCTTTCAACTCGTTTTTGAAATAGCCGGCTATCGTAAATACTTTTCCCAAAACAAATAAATTAACAACGATATGTATACTAGGTTTTCTTACATTTGATCAATTCGTAAGACGGTGCGTAACTTAGCGCAATGCGCATGCGCCATAATACCTTACTTGTACGCGCAAGTATTCATGGGTAAATTATTATTCAGCGGATAAATTGTTTCAAATCCAGTGTATGTAGATCTATGCATGTTTGCAATATGTTAACATCAATTAAATCTGCATGGCAACAGGTTTGGTAGGCATGAAACCACTAAATCTTTCCCCTATCCCCCTAAAATAGGATACTGTGAAAAAATGAAGATTGCGTAAAAGGTAAAATAGTATTCGTTATCATTCAAACTCGACTTGGTAGCGTTCAGCTAGTATCAATTTTGATTTGACATTACTGAGCTCGTATTCGCTACTATAATAATATATGGTACCACCAATTTTGAAGATTGTGCTTAAAAAGAAAAATTGGCATGAAAATCGACATAAATTGGCATATTCATCGTCCTAATTGTACCTAAAATGCATATTTTATTAATGTCCATTGACTGTTCTAAACATTTGATCTATTTAATATGGTGTATTGACAAGAAATTCCCTTTGGTAAGACAATTCAGATAGTGTAAAAGTTAAAAAATAATCTCTGACTTTTTGTCGATTTCAGACTATTGTCCTTGGTATTTTTTAAGACCATATCTCCGCAAATAATCATTCGATTTGCATGAAGTAGATGTTTTAAAGCTTGTTATGAAAATGACAATACAAAATCCTCATTTAAAAACATCTGAACACGTTTTCTTTCTTCTCTTATAGGTTTACCACCACTAATTACATGTAAGCCTCCGAGGTGTATCGAATGTAGTTCCTATAAAAAAAAGTAATCCCTCCTTTTTTGATGAAAACGGGCATTAATGATAAGTAGGGAAGAACTGCCCATTTCTATTCGATTTTGTGGTTGTATGCATAAGAAGCGTATTAATAAGTTTTACTGGATCACTGATAAACATTATCGAAATTTCGACTCTATGCTTACACTTTGTGAGGTCATGAAAACAGTCAATCAATGAAAACAGCTGTACCCTTGACCTGTTTAGTTAACAAATAAGAACTTTCTTACATGTCTTGTGACCCCACCTTTTCTGGTGATTTTTCAAGTGGAAAATTAGTTTTCTATATGAACATTACACTGCTGCATTATCCATACTTGAGTTGAATTTGCAGCAAATCATTAATATGTGACACTTTAACATTGGTGTCTATGGGAAAAATAATTAGTGGTATAATACCTTCATACTCAATACTTGTCACACTTAGATTGCCTTTTTTCACCTTTAAATTGGGAATTGTTGTCTCAAAATTGGGGGAAAAATATATGAATAGGGTTTGGGAATATTCACAGCTGTCAAGGCTCAGTGGAAGTCAAGCATGAGACGGGAGTTAGTGGGGGTGAAGCCCTCTGAATTCCATAATTTAGCTTAGAGGTATATGCATAGACTCGTAAATTGCAGGATTGCTTCCCTTGCTTGGGAAGACGCCATTTGCATAGAGTATAAAAAGGCGCGAGAAATTAAATTTGAGTCAGTTAGCGGGACGTTGGTATATGAACATCACCTGGAAGGTTGTTGAATGCGATGGCTGGCTGTAGGACAGGGCTGGGACTTTGGTCGAAGTCATTGGTTATGAGAGTCTCTCAGAGTTGCAGTGTATACCGAGTTGTTGAGTCCTATGGAACCAATGCAGCGTACCGGGTCGAGTGGATGTGCGAAACGGGTTAAGTCATGGTCTAATATTTACATTTTTCGTATAGAGATTGAGGATGAAGTCCGAGTAAACCCCTTTATTTTCACCTACTGAATATCTCAACCTACCGGAAGTTGACCAGATGTGAAAGTTATGAATAACAATCATTTGAACTTTATTTTGTTTGGTACCAATCATGAAGCAAGACAATACTCTGGTCCCCAGCAGGGGTTTGGAATTAACGGAAGTTAGATATTTTTTCTGGAAAACTTGAAATAAGGGTGCATCTATAAACGTCCATATGTGAAAAAAAAAGCATCTAAGACGTCAAATAAATGAGACTACCAACACTACTTGTTTCAATAACGGCTATAAACATAGAGAAAAAAACAACACTCGAAGGCATGTCAAAAATCTGGGATTTAATTGGAATACGGATCTGATTGCCTGAAACATATAATTTATGATTGGGTGAGAGAATTTATAGTCATCAATAGTTGGTCATGATCAAGTGGTGGGTGGAGTTATTTATAGGGGTTGTTTTGCCAAATTATGGTCAATTCAGTGTTTCATTTTTCTGCGCATCCCGAGTCCCTGACTCACACTTATTTCTGAGGACCCATCATTTCAAAATAAGTGCATCCCATGCGATGCATCATTTGAAATCTGAAAACTGAATTTAAGAAAATCTAAAATAGGTTAATCTACACGGTAACTTAAGCTGATGGGGTCATTGTCGTCCGGGTACTACAGAAAGCCACACGGGGTACATTTATATGTATATAAATGTACCCGAAAATCATCGAAATCCAGAAAGGTCCCTAAATATACATAAATGTTCCCGAGACAAAATACAATGTCGTAAAACACGGCCGTTACGCGTTCTGTTACTTCACGGATACGAAACTTTCATTGTATACAAAGTTTAATCGATTCACTTTTTAAAAGCCGCTAGCAGTTGCCTCCACCTTAAAGGAATGCAGTTGGTCTAAATAGTTGACCAACGACAATACGTTCTGTATTTTATTACTAACTATGGCAGCCTAAATATGTTTTAAGAACAATAGCGCAATAGTTAATGATAAACAATATTGTTTAAGCAGTTGTTTCGTCAAGTTCTAAATTGTTTCAATTCCGCCAATGTCAGAGATCTTGTTTGTCCGTGTACGTTTCTGTATATTTGGGGGCCGTTCTGGAATTCAAAGATTTTCGGGTACGTTTCTGTATGCATAAATGTAACCCGGGTACATTTCAGTAGTACCCGATATGACAATGACCCCACCAGTTCAACTTAATCTAAAGGAGAAAAATGAACATTTAATAAAATAAGGAAAATCATTTGACCTACCCTATATTCTAGCCCTTTTAATTTCTGTTTTGATCTTTCGAAACACTGTTGTCAACGCCGTCACGGAACCCATTCATTTTTATTTGGACTCATTGTTCTAATTTATGCGAGTTCTAGGGACTCATTCATGCTGAATTCATGATGAAACATTGTCAGATTGTATGACTTTTTTAGTATAATCAATATTTGCCTTACATAAGCCTGCTAAGGCCCTGCTTTATTTTCTCGACTCATATTAAATTATATCCGAATACATGTATCCGACGAATATTAGCCACTTTCACGACATTTTTAAACCCATCAAACCCAGTATCTTATCTGTATTTCTGGCATTGCCATTAACAGTACCGTTGCAAGTTTGACAATATTTCAATATTTTGTCATATTTTTACGATGGTGAATAAATTAGTTAGTTTCAGCTCGAAATATAAAGTTTTTGTATTAAGTTTTTGTCCATTCATGTCCTTTTAGCGCAAATATGAATAATTCAATGGAATAATAAGTCATCATCATGATAATATTGAAGGTAAAATGTTATAAAACAAAAATAATGTGTGATATATAGTAATGGTCATCTGAATATAGTTTTTGATGAAAATGAAACTCATACGTTTGCTTCCAGTTAGTGTTTAATTAATGAAAACATAAAAGGCAATTACAGAATTCGACGTTCGTGTGATGTTTTTCGCCCTATGAATTAATGACAATGATCACTTGAATATAATCAAAGATGGAAACAGAGCTTTAATCTCTGTCATAATAAAAAGTAAAAGCTTATTATGGGCCTAATGTTCAACTCATGATTTCAAAAGGATGTTGTTACACACACGTTTAAATCTAATTAATTTAAATTGTATAGAATTAATTGATAGATTTTCCCAGGATATCAGATTAGTGATTTGAGAAATGAGACGGAAGTAATGGAATTAATATCCGATATGCCGGTAAGTACTTTAACACATTACTTTGTAGTCGTTTGAAAAGTAAGGGCCGCAATTTTAATTTTCATGAAAACTATGGTTCACAGATGATTGTAAATAATATCATTATTACATTAATTGCGTATATTTATCTACATTTAGGTTGTTTTAATTCAAGAAGATATTAGGAAAGACAGGTCCGTAAAGACAGTTATGGTGATTCACCTGTTTGCCGGTGGTCGCTTATTGCCGGGGTAGTTTGTAAAAATCCCACTCCCATCATGCAATGTCTGTTCATAAGGTCATTTGTATGCAAATGTCTTGACCTAGATTGCCGCTATGTGTCAACACAGGAAAAAATCAAAATTATTAAATATTTTTCATTAAAAAAATACCTCCTATTATTTTCACTTTTTCAGAAAAAATAGCATGCCTGTCTCAAAATTTATCAAATTGCTTTTTTGGTGTCGTCTGCTAGTTTTAAGCTCCGCCATCTTGCTTCATAATAAATCAGGTCACATGTTCCCAAATATGACCAACATCCGGCATTGTGTCCGCCAGGTTCGCTGCGCTTGCATTGTGTCCGCCAGGTTCGCTGCGCTTCTGCCTGTCGTCAGTTGTGACGTAGCCGGTGTATGTATAGAATGAACATCCGGTGCTAACATAAAAACATGCGAGGTGATTTATACCAATACACCGGTATACCACCATCTTTGTCTTTTGTACCAGACTTGATGTGACCAATTTGAGGCGATAATTTTACAATGAATACACTTTACAATTTGAAATTTGTTGATGGATATTGAAAGATAATAGATTATTTTATCATCCTATCCCAATAGTTTTAAAATGTTATATTTGCGCTTTCAACTGGGTGCATTTTATGACATGTACACCGGTATATTAATGAGAGAGCATAAATAAATTGTTTTTCCAAATTATGGTCAATTGTATGACTTTTCTAAAATATTTACATTATTTGCAAAACAAATAGTCAATATTTGCCTTACATAAGCCTTCTAAGGCCCTGCTTTATTTTCTCGACTCATATAATCATATTAAATTATATCCGATTACATGTATGCGACGAATATTAGGCATGTTGACGTCATTTTAACCCAGTATCTTATCTGTATTTCTGCTATTGCCATTAACAGTACCGTTGCAAGTTTGACATTCAGAAGGTTTGCCAAATGAAAAAATATATATACTGGACTGTAGCGTTGATTTACCTTTTTGGAGAAATAAAATACTCAATATTACTGCATTTATATGTATACAAAGCTATTTTATGAGTATTCTAAGAAGAAACATGGTTTGTATTCCTGTTCTGTAAGTTATTAATTATGATCAAAACAATATCTTAAATAAAATGCTGCCCAGCCGTTTATTCCTGCCGTAGAACTAAGAGTTTTTACGATTTTCTCGGACATGCGCAATGCGATTACAAACTATTCGGCGCAGTTCCGATAGCAAACGAATCGATCGGAACTCTTCGCTAATCTGACGAGGTAGTTCCGATTGCAAACGAATAAGATCGGAAAATCTCCGCAATCGGCTTGTCTAAAACAATTACGAATACAATTTCAAAAATCCGATCTTTTCAATCCTGTTTTTCCCCCAGCAAAACGCATATTACATCGGGTGAAATTATTGCCATTTACCTTTTTCATAGTCCTCTTTATAATTAAGTAAAGTTTATATCAATTGGTGGACAAAAAGATATAGGTAGAGCCTCTTTAAGTCGCTTTTTTGAAAATGGAGTAGCAAGCAATAACCTAGTCTTATATATGATTTCAATTTTTGACATCGTGAATTGTCCCCCTTAGACGGTGATGATGTTCCCCAGTAACATCTTATGAGGTATATTTTTAACATTTTCGTTACTTACTAGTTGGTAGTCAAGTCAAGGACTTTAACCTTGGTAACCTTTGTCAAATTAAAAAGCTCATCCATTACGGTAATGTTTTACATTGGTATTCATTCAGCAGAGCTTATGGGATGGCGAGTTGTCCGTCGTCCGTCCGTCCGTCCGTCCGTCCGTCCGTCGTTAACTTTTGTCTCGTTAAGACGATAGGGCCTTCATTTTTCATCTGATCTTCAACAAACTTTAACAGATTGTTAATATCAATGAAAGCTCTGATAAGTTCGAAAACCAGCCAGATCGGACCAGTAACAGCGGAGTTATGGACCTTGATTTAGTTTAAAATGCTATATTGCTATATTTTGCCTCGTTAAGACGATAGGGCTTCATTTTTCATCCTATCTTTACGAAACTTTACCACACTGTTAATATCAATGTAAGCTCGGACAAGTTCGAAAACCAGCCAGATCGGACCAGTAACAGCGGAGTTATGGTCCTGGATTTAGTTAAAATGCTATATTCCTATATTTTTCCTCGTTAAGACGATAGGGCCTTCATTTTTCATCCTATCTTTACCAAACTTTACCACATTGTTAATATCAATGAAAGCTCGGACAAGTTCGAAAACCATTCATATCGGACCAGTAACAGCGGAGTGATGGCCCTTGATTTTGTTCAAAATGCTATATTTTGCCTCGTTAAGACGATAGGGCCTTCTTTTTTCATCCTATCTTTACCAAACTTGATCAGATTGTTACTATCAATGAAAGCTCGGACAAGTTTGAAAACCATCCATATCGGACCAGTAACAGCGGAGTTAATGCCCTTGATTTAGTTCAAAATTCTATATTTTGCCTCGTTAAGACGATAGGGCCTTCATTGTGCATCCGATCTTTACCAAACTTTATCAGATTATTAATATAAATGAAACCTCGGTCAAGTTCGAAAACCAGCCAGATCGGACCAGTAACAGCGGAGTTATGGCCCTTGATTTTGTTAAAAATGCTTTAATTTGCCTTGTCATACGATAGAGTCTTCATTTTGAAATCTGATCTTTGCCAAACTTTACCAGATTTTATGATTTTCTTTTCTTTATTTTTTTTGTTGATTCTTTTTTGAAATTTGTTTTTTTTAATTATTTTTTTAATTTGATTTTTTTTAATTTGAATTTTTTGACATTTGTTAATTTTTTTTTTTTTTTTTTTTTTTTTTTTTAGCTCTATGTTGGACCAGTCGGACCAGTAACAGAGAAGTTATGGCTCTTGATTTAGTTAAAAATGCTATATTTTGCCTCGTTAATACGGTAGGGCCTTCACTTTTCATCTGATCTTTACCAAACTTTACCAGATTCTTTAGTTATGGCCCTTGTTGTAGTCGAAAAGCTTTTTTTTGCCCGAAACTTTCAAAAAAACGTTAATGGCAGTCACCCGCTTCATTGATGTTATAAGAGCCATGTTAGCGAGTAGAGCGTCCACAGGCCCTCTTGGGCCTCTTGTTTTTGCATGCCTTGAATGGTTCGTTCTGTATTAGCTGTGATTACTACCAAGTCACTGAGTAGATTATAGTGACTTTCTAAAGTGTTGTTTTTATATTCATATAAACATGATCATCCCTGCATTTTATTTATCTCGTTTATTTATGCCGTCTGGTTTATAAGAGGAGTTAACATGGTGATGCTTCCTTTATTTACACTGCCCCGTTTCATTGGGAGGACAGAAAGGGTAAAAGTGAGGTTTGGTGCACCATAGAACCGCATTTAACCCATCCAAGAGCATTCTTATATGGTACCACTATTGTTATTTCTTTCTGTTAGTGATGTATTCCTCTTTACTTTGAAAAGTATATGTTTGAATGGTTACGTTTTGTGAACGCTTCACTTCCAGTTCGAAACTTTGTGGCATTCGAGGCTTTTTTTTCTATATTATATATACATGATCATTTATGTGTTTCACTTATATTGCCTATTAATGCTGCCTTGTTTGTTAGAGAATATAACCTGGTGGGGATATCTTTATTTACACAGTCCCGTTTATTGGGACGACATAATGGTAAGAGTGGGGTTTGGTGCACCCTAGAACCTGGTTTAACCCCAGCGGCCTTTCTTGCCACTAACGGCATCCCTATTAATAGTCAACCCTTTAATTTTCGTGATGTCATTTTTTGCATTTTATTATTCTTTCTTTGTATTTGTTGTTGGTTTCTGTGCGTGTTTGTGGTTGACTGTGGTCCTTGAATGCTGCATTTTCTGTTCGACTTTTGTATCCACTTTTAAATATCAAAGTTTCGGCCAGGAAAATCAGTCACTTTTCGGGGGCTGTTTTCTGATGAAACATCAAATCACGCAAGAGCTTGCTTCATTGTCATTTTATTGTACATATTTAATAGTTCTAGATATAAAACAACACCAGCTATGATTTAGGGATGCATTTCATAGCTGAATATTATATCGACTACTAAAATATAGTATTTTTGTTTTATTGAAACACATTGTTCAGATAGTATATTTTTGTTTAAATAATACTTATAATAGTTTAACTTTTAACAAATATGCCAGTCCTCGTCCTGCCTTCTTCCACAAACACCGATTGTCATCCATTATTGCTACATACATTGTTTTTCTATACTTTGATGTCTAACTTATTGTAGATAATCTATGCATTCCGTGGGCAAGCATATGGTTGTCAAAACAATGGTAAGAGCGTAAAATTCTATACAAAAAAATAACAATATTGGCAATGGAATTAGTCGACGAAGTTCGTCGTTCCTTCACTGATAGCGCCAACTGTTCCTGCCCCATCCTCTGTTTCTATTTGGTCTGCCCCATGGCCCTTCCCAAGGCCCGCCCCATGATCCTTGTCCGTGTGACCTTAAATAAATATATATGGACATGTGTCACTACGTGAAGAAATATACTGTGTGAACGTAGCTGTGAGCTTCATCGCGCTTATTTTTTATATTATGTATCCACCGTAGAGCTATGACGCGACCTTAAGGCAATATAGGTAGGTGTGCCTGAATAAACAGCCGCCGTATTGCAATTGACACACCTACATGCATAAAACTAAGTTTCCAAATACGGAACGAGATTTCAGACGAGAGCGAGACATTTCGAGAGAAAAACATTGATTCAAGAAAACCATGTTAGAAACTATACAGTCGTTACAAAGGCATGACTATATCTGCATGATATCCTTCTCTTTGGTGGGTTTTCAATATGGACGTGAGGACGTTTAAGATTTAGTTAGTTGAAATATGGTGGTTGTTTATGCAGGCATTGAGGTATGTCTTCAGAAACAACGCCGAAAGTGCGAAAAGGGTCGTGCCGCATACCTACCTATATTCGTTATAGGCAGCGTCATAGCTCTTTATTATACCTCACATAAAACGCCCATGCTAAATCCCCATGACAACAATGTGTAATTTCTTACTATCTCACGCGAGGGTGATAGTACAGGGTGATAGTAAATCGCAGGGTGATGGTAAAAAAGTATCGCATGCGCAGCTTTGATGCGCGTTGGAGTGTGTACTGTTTTCGGTGACGTCATCGGCTCAGTATGGTGAAATGCTATTTTTAATTCATCATAACTTCAAAAGCACTTTACCGATTTTAATAAATCACCACTCATTTTCTTAGTTACGTTATTTACAAGCCAACGATATAACTTTCATAGACATATTAAAAAAAAATCCGGAAAAGTGAAATCTGTACTGAAAATGAACCTTATTTTGGCACGAGCGGATTTCGGTATAATAAAATAAATATCACATTCATGAGAGGGGGATAGTAAGAATGTTAACCCTTCGGATATTGATTATCACATCGATAATCAATATCCGAAGGGTTAACATTCTTACTATCCCTCTCACATGAATGTGTTATTTAGATAATGGCAGGTACGTACAGCATATAAAACCATAAGAGCTGTGATTCTCACAGTTAGTGTGAACGAAGCTTGGATGTGTATCATTTATAATACATTTTTTAAATTGCTAATATCTTAAAAGGCTATTGTAAGAAAGTTTCTTTTCAAGTACAGATAGTTTTATAATATTTTTATTTTTACATAGCAGCTTTTATTAATAGTTTAATAACCCTTAATCCGCTACATATATATAATGGACTGCTCTATCTTTGAATTAAGACCATTCCATTTATGTGACAAAGGGGTGTTTTTGGGGCAAATGACTCATCAGCAGCCGGACATTGTAACTTGATCAGCCTTACTCGCAGGCTGATCTCGGTTTACAATGAAGGCAAAGGCTATTATATTCGTGCTTAGCGGGTTATGGGTTAATATTTACATTTGATTTTGCGTTACAGAGTTGCAAGTACAGTTTATAAACCTGTATAAAACAATATATTGGCCAAAATCAAACGTATTTTACCAATTTTATATGACAAAGCATTGTTTTCTCAATATACCAAATAAATGGATGGCGTCTAGAACTGGAAATTATGAGGCAAGCAGCTTTAAATAATGACATGTTTTGTTAAAAGGTAGCAGTATTTGTAAAAATGTCAGAAAGTCAGAGTGGCCGTTTTGCACGTGAGTATAAGTATGTACGCTGTGTACACACACTCCTGGTTTAGTATGATGCGCCATTAGTCAAAACCGGTTATTACATGTAATCTAAATTAACAAGAATACCATATGTGTTATTAATACAAATTAATTAAAACATAATTTAGACATATTAAATATGTGGTTAAATGCACCAAATTGAATTTGGACGGAACAAACATAATATGCCTGATCCGTTATCATGTTGCATAACAAACAAAGAAAAAAAGCAGAAAAAAAAGCGATACTATTTTGATAATAATTATAACAAATTTAGTTAATATAAAATACAAACGAACCCGGCGTAGAATCCATCCAAGCCACCAAAACTGTCAGCTGTAATGTAAATTTTCAAGTTTCATGTTTTAAGTTTCTATTCAGAAACTGATTCACACTCAGCATTGGAATAACATACAAGAGTAAATAAATAAAAAATAAACGTTGTACAGTGAGTCAAACAGGTACAGTCCTAATCATACATGAGCTGTTTTTAACGCACATATTTTGCTAGTCTCTACTAGACGCTGCATACATGTAGAAGATTAAAACCTAAAGCAAATACAATATATATAAAAACTTAACGATCCGCCAGAAGTGTACATAACATAACTAAACAATAGCAGAGTGTCGAGTTAAAATATGAAAGTGTAGAACTTGTCAAAATAAACTATATTTTCATTATTTACAGTCCACTGAAAGACTGCGCATAATAACATATAATTATACAGAACACAAGGGAATTTAACTACAGCGAAATACACATATTCTACAGTGATATAACAATTGGTACAGCGTATTACAAAGATATACAGGTATACACAGTTGCCACCGTGATGTACCAATTGTTTCAATGACATACACAATTGCTACAGCTATATACATAGACATACATAATTGCTACATCGATATACATAAATATACACAATTGCTACATATATATACATAGATAAACTCAACCGCTATATCGATATACATAGACAGACACAATGCTACATCGATATGCATAGATATACATAATTGCTATATCCATATAGACACTTTCTACAACGATATAACAATTGCTACAGCGAAATACAAAGATTTACAGTATACACAATTGCCACCATGATGTACCAATTGTTTCAATTATATACACAATTGCTACAGCTATATGCATAGATATACACAATTGCTACATCGATATACACAATTAATACAACGATATACATATATATACACAATTGCTATATCGATATACACAATTGTAACATCGATATACATAGATATACACAACTGCTATATTGATATACAGAACTGCTACAGCGATATACATTGATATATACAATTGCTACAGCGATAAACGTAGATATACACAATTGCTACAGCGATAAACATAAATAAAAACAATTACTATATCAATATACACAATTGCTACAGCGATATACACAATTGCTACTGCGAATTATAAATCGATATACCAGTTACAAATAGACACTAAACCAACTGCTACAAAGATAATACCAATTGCTACAAAGATATACCAATTGCTACACCGATATACCGATTGTAACAGCGATATACACAACTGCTTCAACGATAGACCAATTGCTACAGCGATATACACAACTGCTTCAGCGATAGACCAATTGCTACAGCGATATACACAACTGCTTCAACGATAGACCAATTGCTACAGCGATTATAGCGATTATAACAGCGAAATACACAATTGCTACAACGATAGACCAATTGCTACAGCGATATATCGATTGTAACAGCGAAATACACAATTGCTACACCGATATACCAATTGCTACAGCGATATACGCAATTGCTACATCGATTTACCAACTGATACACCGATATACGCAACTGCTACGACGATATACGCAACTGCTACGGCGATATACGCAATTGCAAGAGCGATATACCAATTTTTACTACGATAAACCAATTGCTACAGCGATATACTAATTGCTACAACGTTTTACACAATTGTAACAACGATTTACCAATTGCTTCAGCGATATACACAATTGCTACAGCGATATACACAACTGCTACAGCGATATATCAATTGCTATAGCGATATACCGATTGTAACAGCGAAATACACAATTGCTAAAACGATAGAGCAATTGCTACAGCGATATACGCAATTGCTACATCGATTTACCAACTGATACACCGATATACGCAATTGCTGCGGCGATATACGCAATTGCAAGAGCGGTATACCAATTGTTACTACGATAAACCAATTGCTACAGCGATATACATGCTACAGTGTTATACACAACTGTAACAGCGATTTATCAATTGCTTCAGCGATATACACAATTGCTGCAGTGATATGCACAATAGCTACAGCGATATAAACAATTGCAAAAGCCTTATACACAATTACATAATTTCTACAGCGATATACCAGTTGCTACAGCGATATATATATATACACAATTACACACTTGCTTTAGCGATATACCAATTGCTAGAGCAATACCCGCAATTGCTACAGCGATATTTGCAATTGCTTCAGCAATTTGCCAATTTCTACAGCGATATACACAGATATACACAATTGCTACAGAAATATAACAATAGCTACAGCGATATACACATTTGCTACAGCGATTTACCAATTTATAGATATATACTATTGATTCAGCGATAAACAATGTTGCTTCATCGATATACACAATTGCTGCAGCGATATATACACAGATACATACAATTGCTACAGTACAGAAGTTAAAAACACAGCTCCAAACGTGTAATACTGTGTACATTTTAGGTTTAGGATCCATTTCAAAATCCATAAAGGAAGCGTGAAGAAATAAACTGGGGCGAGGGAGAGTGTGTGGGAGAGGAGTGGGGAGAACAGTAAAGTGGAGCCTATCATAAAAAAAAACATATTAGACTCTACAGCTGGTGGAAATACATTATCTAATTGAATTGTGTGCAACAATTAATTATCAAACTGCAGTTATTTCTGTTGTCATGAATAGTAAGTATTTTACTGTGTTTGTCAAGACTACTTCTTTGGAGAGTATGAGCACAGAGGGTAGGTAGAGGTTTTGGCATGTGTTTATTTCAAAATACGCATATTGTGAATGAATGACGCAAAATGTTGAACGACTGAATCGGTGTTTTATTCCAGATATGGGACCGTTTGCGAGCCAAATGTGTGTAATTCACAGAATTAAAGTGTATTTTTGAACTTGTGACTGATCTCCAAAAATAGCCTATTTTGCATTGTGTTCAACGCGCTCATTTTCAACGGTCTGACACCTTGTGTGTTGTATTTTACATAAACTATATACAATAACTACAATAACTTACACTCGCTTGAAAGTGTGCACACAAAACTTGGCGAAATCAATTAACTAACTAAAGTAGGTACACATGTCGAACACAAAATGTAGCATTGACAGAACACTGTCAACTACACGTGACAGAACACTGTCAGCTACACGTGACAGAACACTGTCAACTACATGTGACAGAACACTGTCAACTACACGTGACAGAACACTGTCAACTACACGTGACAGAACACTGTCAACTACACGTGACAGAACACTGTCAGCTACACGTGACAGAACACTGTCAACTACACGCAATCAAAACAAAGAACACGTGCAATGATAAAAACAAGCAAGTATGCGAAACCACAAACATAACATGGTTGACAGCAGGAGTATCGACTAGGAAAGGTCATCGAAAAAAAGGCCGATCGGGGTTTAAATCAAACCTCTCAGTTACCATGTTGTCATCCCAAGTAAACGAGACAGTGTAAATAAAGACATTTCCGCCAGACTATATCCTAAAATAGGCAATATAAAGAAAGTATGAAAGCAGAAATTTGGAAATCGTCAAACACGATAAATACAAAAAATATTGCAGTCTCGGTTTGATTGAAACTGTTCATGAACGGTAGGGAAACGTGCTTGCTACCGTTCGAGCCCTCTAGCCCC
This sequence comes from Cyrtodaria siliqua, assembly GCA_037043455.1. Classification (NCBI taxonomy): domain Eukaryota; kingdom Metazoa; phylum Mollusca; class Bivalvia; order Adapedonta; family Hiatellidae; genus Cyrtodaria; species Cyrtodaria siliqua. Next base: position 234,903 of record JAWPHD010001533.1, on the reverse strand, counting down.
GGGTTTGAGCGGAACTAAATATTTGCAATGCCAATAGTACAACATTTGAGTCAAACGAAGATGGTATGCGTATGACGGTGAACATGGCACCTTCATTGCGGTATTTTCACACCATTTCTTGGCCAGCGGCGTATGGTCCCAGTTTCTAACAAAACGCGTTGCCCTAAACGAGAAAACAATGAGCGAAAAAAAAAACAAAAAGGAATTTATCTGGGAGCAGAGGAAATTAAAAAGCAGGCAATATAGCATAATGGTGCTTAAACAATACTCAGAATCTTTAAAGACTGGAGTAGTGGAACCACCTGTTCGAAATTCAAGTAAGAAAGCAAAAGTATCTCAGCGATCTCCAAAGATCGGAATGAATAACAGTTCTGATTGCAAACACTGCACAGGCATCGCGACTGTAAACAGTATGAAAGGAGAAATTTGGAAATCGTCGATCACGATAAATACTAAAAGGATTGCAGTCTCGGTTTGATTGAGACTGTTCATGAAGTATCACACAACGATGACAATAAGACACATGACACCTAGAAGTCACAAAGTAAGTGCATGTACTCAATAACTTGGCAGAAGCCAAGGCAACACGAGACTAAACCACGACAAGACACAATTGAAGACATTATCATCCCTTACAGAAAATCGAACTTCCACGGAAAGTAACAAAAATGAACTGAACAATTATAAAATCACAAAAAAAAATTGATTTTTTAATTGTATTTTATAATTAAATATATCAATTGTTATGTTTCAAAATAAATTATACAGTTGAAGTGTGCGGAAATGAAATACAAATGACAAAGTGTAACACTTATCGATATACTGAGTAAACTATTTAATTAAAATGTGTTCAAAAAATAACTTACAACACCAACAGGTGGAGACAATTATACAAAACACAAATCTGAGTCTAAAGGTAATTACCTAAAAAGAAAACAACTGCAACCTGCAACAGGTTAAGACAATTATACGAAAATTAAATATAAAACTAGCTGAAATTAATAAACAACTGACTTTATTATCATTATCCCCTGGAAGTGAAAACACAATAACTCAATAATAGCAATAATTAGATCAAGTTACATGAAACTCAAATGAGAAAGTGTAACCTAATAGTTGATGTACAATCTTCAAGAAGATTAAATTAACCTTAAACAGTAGAATATGTGTTCTAGGAGGCACACTTAAACTAAGACCTTGCACGAAAATCCCATGAACAAGTTTGCATAGACATAAAATGATAAACAAAGCGTACTTACACCCTGCTGCAGCAAACGCCACGAGTACACCCAGTAACAGTATAGCCAATATCAACTTCATGTTTCGTCTGCGCATGTGATGATTTGGACGCGGACACGACACCGAGTATTTATATATTGGTTACTGCAATGTCTTCTGCAATAACCATTGTCAACTGATATGAAACAGAGAGTAAAAACGTCTATGAAATATGTTCACATTTTAGATGACCTTTCGTTTATTTGACATTTTGGTTACACCCTATCAACAATGGTATAAGAAGGTTACTATAATAAATAATATTATACCTCATTTGTGTATTTCCTTTTTTGCGCAGTTTGACGTCATCCGGTCAAAATTATGTGATAGTGAACGGCCACGGTCGACCTGAGAGCTATATTTTCGGACACGTGTAAAATACACGACGCCAATTTAAATGAAACATAATTTGTAGGTCATATTCGGTATAATATAACAAATAATGTATGGTGCTTCGATCAATATGCAAGTTTATGGGCTGGGAAATCAGACCTAGAATGTTATAAACGTACCTCACCACCATACATCATTTGTTAAATATTAACTTCAAGAGACTATTGAACGTAACCAAAACAGCGTCATATAATTAACAAATAATGTATGGTGCTGAGGTCCATATGCAAATTTATGGACTGGGCAGTCAGACCTAGAATGCTATATGGACGAAACGAATAGAATGCCATATAACATTCTTTGTCTTGCTGCCCAGTCCATAGACTTGCATATGGATCGAAGCACGTGTACCATATATTATTTGTTATATTATACCGAATCTGACCGACAAAGTAATACAATACGTGTAATATTGTATTTAAATTTGACGTCGTTTTTTTTAAAAGTCCGCAACTAGCTCTCGTACCAGGGCCGGTCATTATCACAGAATAGTGTCCGGATGACGTCACATTGCGCAAAGAAGGGAATATGCGAATGAGGTATGATATTGTTATTTATTAACATGATGACAATGTATATCTTCATACTTGTTTGTGCATAGTTATACAGCTTTACATTAATACCAATGTTGACTGTTCGTCTTATTATGCACACTACAATCAAAAGTTGATGCAATGCTACATTGTAACACTCTATACCTTTGGTGAAATGACACTATGAATAATGTTTCTGTATGCATGTAATCTCATAGACATTGCATAAACATAAAAGTCGAGTAACAGGAAATGTAGCATTGAGACAGTATTGAAACATCCTATGTTTTGCTTCGTTAAATCAGAGACGTAATAAAGATGTTAAATATGTAGCTACTTTGTTTTTTATTTGACATGTACCATACGGATTGTTAATATCAATAAGATCTCGGATACGTTTGAAAAACAGTCATATCTGACTTACATCCATCCAAACACCACTTCTATTCCCTACCCCAACCCCACCCTAACTCCCACCCAACTGTTTTAAATATGTTATCTCGATCACAGAGGAAAGTGGGACAAGTTCAAAAACTAGTCCTGTGAGACTGGAAACAGCAAAGTTATGGTTCTTGAATTTTTGAAAAAACGCCATGTTACTTTCTATAGCGACTTCATGTTTTATCTGACTTGCACAATAGTTGTTCAAAATGTTAATCAATAAAAGGTCGGACAAGTTTGGAAAACGGACTTATCTGACTACCACCCATTCCTGCATCTGCACTCCACTCCCCACCCCCACCCCACCCTCCCCCATATACTTTGCTTAATATTTGCTTTTATGTTATCTATCATAGAAGAAAGTGGGACAATTTCAAAAACAAGTCACGTCAGACTAGAAACGGTAGCGCTACTTAATTATTTAAAAATGCTATACTTTGCTTTATTAATCCCTTCGTTCGAGCTTTACCAAACTTCGTCATCAATGACAGCCGAATTTGAGCAAAATCATCAGCATTGTGGTCGTTGATTGAACACGCCCCTTTATAAGCGCTATGCTAGCGAGTTGAACGTCCACAGACAGCCCCACCCCCATGGCCACTTGTTACAACCTACTTTTGATTGACTGGTATTAGTAATCCTTATCATCTCTCTGCTAGTATTGTCGGTCTCAAAGTGGCCAAGATTTTCGGCAAATAGGTACAGGAATTCGGGATCAGCCTACTCTCACTATCGTAGAATCTCCTCTGTTTCTTCTACCTGCCCAGAGGACAGGCACTAGTACATTGTAAGCGCATTAAGTAACTTGCCGAAGGTGACAAGGGCAGTGTTTCCCCAGCGAAGTCCCGAACTCGGGACCTTGCAAGACAAGCACGCTACAACTGTAAACAGGGTAACTGCCTGCTCGGATAGACAATCACGTGTTATTAATTGATATATTGAATTCTTTTGCATTTTGTTAAAAACATCACCTTCCGTCAAATAGTTTAATGAAGGGCTACTTTCATAAGTAAATGTGTTGTTTTTTTTCTACCGAACTAGATGGTTTTTGGGGGAAAAAATAGTTATGTATGACACGTACCTACAAATCAATGTTTATCATCGATATATGTCAGAACCTTTGGGTTAAAACCCCCGCATGCATGCATAATAACAATTAATCAAACATATATCCATGACACTGACATATATTTATGATTTATCTTAAAAGGACATAACGCGAATCTTGATGCTTAACATAATCACATTTCGTTAGTTTTCTTCGAAGTATTTAAAATACCCGAGATCGAATATGCGTAAAATTAAAAAAATATATATCGAACATAGAGAACAAATTAATTCATTATCAAATGAAATTTATAATTATTATGAAATTTAAACACGCTGCCAAAATAAGATCTAAAGCAAACTATACTGAAAAAGAATAGAAATATCAACAACATATTTTTTTAATCTAGAGAAAAAAATGGGAAGATAAAAGCTTTGGTCAAAATTAAAATATGAAAACGGCGAAATCAAACATGACATCGCTTCAATCTTAAAGGAGCAAACAAACTTTTATAAAACCCTTTTCACAACTGAAAGCATTGATATTAATTCTGCACGAACACTTTCATCAAATGTGGAAAAAAAACTACATATTGAGGATGATGACAAACTTAACTCAAGTGGAGATCGCAGTTTTTAAATTCAAATTAAATAAATCTCCAGGAGAAGATGGAATAGTCTGTGAATAGTACCAAACATTTTGGCATACAATTAAACATGAATTTATGGAAGTAATAAATGAAATATTAGATGACTGTTCGCTATCGAATTCGCAGTGCAAAGGAATCCGTTCACTCATATACAAAAATGGGGAACGAGATAACTTTAAAAAATGGCGACCTTTAACTTTGCTAAAATTATTGCAAAATGCTTTGTGGAAAAAATTAAACCCATTTTACCATATATTATTCATACTAATCAAAAAGGTTATGTTAACGGTCGCTACATCAGTGAGGCAAATCGATTCATTCAGGATTTAATAGATTATGCGGATTCCGAAAATATTGAAGGGATTATACTTTTTCTAGACCAAATAAGAGTGGGAATGGATTAAATAATGTTTGGTTAAATTCGGATTTTGGATCAATTTTATTAACTGAATGTATATGATGTTAAAATCTTCAAAGACAGCTATTCAAACAACCGGATTTCTTTCCGAATATTTTGATATTACAAGATCTATAAAACAAGGATGTCCGGTGGCGCCGTTATTGTATATCATCCAAGTAGAAGCTATGGCGTGTGCTGTCAGAAATGACAAATCCATTAAAGACATCCATCTGCCATCGTACGATAATAACCAGCTTGAAGCCAAATTAAACCAATATGTTGACGACACACAGTTATTTGCGAAAAACGAAAGTTCATTACCACGCATATTTCACCAGCTTAACATATATGAACAGGCTTCCGGTGCAACAATGAATGCAGAGAAAACGACGGGTCTATTTTATAGGCAATCTTTTTTGTGAAAACAAAATAACTCAAATATAGCAAACATGTATGCAAAAAAGATAGGGAGACTTTATGTCACCTATTTTTTTAATGTAAAATAATAAAACGTGTATGGGAAAACAGAGAAATTATTATTAGAGGTATACTAGAATTACTTGATTTTAATTCCGAAGTCAATTTAAATTTCACAAACATAGCCCTTGGATTCTATCACGTTCCGATTAAGTATAACATAGTGAATACAATAATATATAAAACCAAGTGAAATGTCTGGAAATTTAGAAATAGTTTCAAATACGACGAAAAGGTCATATCCACTGAGACTCTTTTTTTTCAAATATAATACATTCTGTAAAGTATGGTGGCATATTTCTGCCACGAGATAGCTAGATAATTATCATGATTATTTCGAGATAGTACCATGTATTTTTCGAGATAAAAATGAATTTTCGCGAAAATCTTATAAAATGTGTAAGATAAGATTATCTCAAATTCTTTAAGTCATCATGTTAATGCCACGCTAATGCCCACTTCTGCCATCATGATTCTGGTTTCTAGAGAATTATCGCGATACCCGTTTCATGCTTTCTTTGAGATAGTAATTGAATTTTCACGAAAATCTCTCAGTTATCTTGTTAAATGCAATGATACTACTGATCATGATAGTTCTGGTTTCGCGATGTTATTGAGTTAACTATAAATTGTACACGATAGTAACGTGGATTTTCTGATAAATAGTCATAATTATTACGAAACAAAATTTCAAATGTTTAAGATAATTCTTACCGCGTTAACTATAATGCGTACGTGATGACAGAAGAGGGCAGTATCGCAGCAAGTTTTGTTAGATAAAATTGTTGAAAAATAAAGAGAAAAAGTAATATTATCGCGAAAAAGCGAAAAATACACGATAAGTTATCTAGCTATCTCGTGGCAGAAATATGCCACCATAGTAAAGGAACAAATCAAATGGCAAAATTCAAGAAAATAAAATAATGCAGCAGTTGAATATATACACCCAGCCAGCATTCTATATCGGGCCGACATGTCGTTGTCTATATCGGCCCGATGTCGGTTATAATCTCGGCTGCAAATAGAGATGATGTCGGCCCGACATTAACCCGACGTCGGCCCGACATCAAAATGACATTAGATTTAAACATATTTTATTGCCATATATGTACAAGTACAATGCAATCGGGTCGGGCCACAAGTGCTACCCTTCCCTAATGTCCGATGTCAGCTAAACATCAAATTCATTCTTTTGTCAACATCCTTCAGTGAACCTGCTAGCTCACGCATGAATGAATGAATGAATGAATGAATGAATGAATGAATGAATGAATGAATGAATGAATGAATGAATGAATGAATGAATGAATGAATGAATGAATGAATGAATGAATGAATGAATGAATGAATGAATGAATGAATGAATGAATGAATGAATGAATGAATGAATGAATGAATGAATGAATGAATGAATGAATGAATGAATGAATGAATGAATGAATGAATGAATGAAATGAATCATTTTCATTATAAAATAGGAAACCGTTTATACAAATGCTTCACCTTACGTATGTAGATTTAATGCGATAAGGTTTAGGTTTATACAAATTCTTCATTTTCATTATAAAATAGGAAAACGTTTATACAAATGCTTCACCTTAAGTATGTAGATTTAATGCGATATGGTTTATACAACTTCTTCATTTTCATTATAAAATAGGAAAACGTTTATGCAAATGCTTCACCTGCGATAATGTGGATATAAATGCTTCACCCCACCTTCTACTTTGCAATCGGAGAATGTTTATACAAATTCTTCAATAGGAAAAGGTTTATACAAATGCTTCACCTTTAAGTATATAATACGATAATGTTTATTTAAATACTCCACCTTTTAGTTTGCAATCAGAGAATGTTTATACAAATTCTTCAGCTTTTAGTATGTTCAAATATTGTGTTTTTTTTTGTGTGTTTGCATTGATGACAGTACTGATGACTCATGTATTGACTCATGTATTTTCTCTGCCCTAAGACAAAATTACTGACATTTATATTGTCCAGCTGTATTCGTTCTATAACTATACTAAATACCATTTATAAGACGTTAATGTCACTACGTTAAAATGAATACAAACCAGCAATCAACGAAAGCGGCCATTGGCCATTAATATGTTTTATTTATACGAGTATAGTCAGAGCAATTTATCGTCATATACCGTTATAACAAAATGTATTTATGATTTACAAACACACTCCTGGGGAATATGTACATTGGTTAGATCAATGACATTTATAAGCAAAATTTGACGGTGTTAATTTGGTATGGCTTATCATGAAACTCTGACATTTTCAAACACAAAAATTATACTTGGAATTATTAAAGTAGTACCCGATAATCATTCTTATCTTTTCAGTTTCGTAAATTGTGTTATTTGTATCTAGTTATTCCATTTCCTTGTCATAGTTTGTAGAAGTTGTATATACAATCATCAAAGTATCCATGTTTGTGAAAAACAATTACCAAAGATGCATACTTATTAGGTGATGTGAAAGTCACAGCAATATACATGTGCCAACAAATAAATCAACTGCTTAAACAAAAGCACTTAGAAACTATCTGCAATTGTATTACTGTACGCCGAAGTTAGGATCTACATCAATAGCTGTAGTTCGAACGACAGCACTTACATGATGCAAATATAGGCTTGTATGGTAGCGATCTGATTCTATTTCTGTGCTCGCTGCGTACAGATTCCCCAGGAGTGACAGAGAGACATAATATCATATTGTATATCTATTACCCATAACTTTTAAATATTAGCTCTCCGATAGCATCATAGATGTATAAAGGTCTCTATACATCACATTGCCGCAAATCATGAAGAAAGCTTTGGCAAACGTTAATTGTCAGATAGCACTATTGATTTGGGTTGGGACTTCTGATTGGTCAGAGGGGGGAAAAAAGGGTCAATTAAGGCATATAGTCAGATTGTAAGGTAGATTCCGATTGGATTACATTACCCAAATCATAACAAATCCCCATACAACAGTAAAATATTATATGTCCATCATAAAACATGTTCATATATTTTTGACTGAATTTTGCATTTTATTGATACTGAGTGTATATTTGCAAAAAGTAAATTTGCTTTACAGCTATTCTGGGGTGCCCACCTTCAGTGAAGTATTAGAGGCTGAAAGGACCAGACTACCCCCAATTCGATGGTCATTTCTGAGTGTCTCTAAGATAGTTCTTTACAAAAAGTTAGGTTGGTTTTTTCATCCATTCGGATATAGGAATAGGGGTTGTAGGCTAAAATGTTATAATGCAGGCTTATGGGAAATGCAATAGTGGTATACGACCTTAATGAATATTATTTTAGTTAGAATAGTGTTTCACACACGTTAGTCTAGAAGGTCCATTTCGGAACAAATACACACAACCTCTCTACAGTATTGTATATTTTGTGTTTTTTTAATCTAGACTTTCATCATTGAAAGATGGGCCAATGGCTCTTCTCTGTTTCTGTATTTATATGCGTCTATGCATCACACTGTATCACTTTATGAAGAACACGAGGGCATGCGTTGTGATTTCAAAGTGGAGGGCATTTTTTCATTGACTATAGAGAGGATATTTGTTTTTGTTTGGAGTGAATAACAGATTTTATTTCATCGAGAAGTGCGAAAACTGTATATGTTCACGAATGCGAAGCATCTGTGAAAATATTGAAGTTTTATCACTTCGAGATGAAATAAAATCTGTTATTCACGACATATCATATTGTATATCTATTACTCATAACTTTTTAATATTAGCTCTCCGATAGCATCATAGATGTATAAAGACCTTTAGACATCACATTGCCGCACATCATGAAGAAAGCTTTGGCAAACGTCAATGGTCAGATAGCACTATTGATTTGGGTTGGGGCTTCTGATTTGTCAGAGGGGGAAAAAGGGGTCTATTAGGGCATATAGTCAGATTGTAAGGTAGATTCAGATTGGATTAAATTACCCAAATCATAACAAATCCCCATACAACAGTAAACTATTATATGTCCATCATAAAACATGTTCATATATGATGATATCATATTTTTACTGAATTTTGCATTTAATTGATACTGAGTGTATATTTGCAAAAAAGTAAATTTGCTTTACTGCTATTCTGGGGTGCCCACATTCAGTGAAGTATTATGGGCTGAAAGGACCAGACTACCCCCAATTCGTTGGTCATTTCTGAGTGTCTCTAAGATAGTTCTTTATAAAAAAGTTAGGTTTTTCATCCTTTCGGATATGTAGGCTAAAATGTTATAATGCAGGCTTATGGGACTTGCAATAGTGGTATACGACCTTAAAGAATATTATTTTAGTTAGAATAATGTTTCACACACGTTAGTCTAGATGGTCCATTTCGGAACGAATACACACTACCTCTCTTAAGTATTGTATATTTTGAGTTTCTTAATGTAGACTTTCATCATTGAAAGATCGGCCAATGGCTGTGTGTGTGTGTGTATTTCTAAGGATTATAGTCCTCTCTGTTTCTGTATTTATATGCGTCTATGCATCACACTGTATCACTTTATGAAGAACACGAGGGCATGCGTTGTGATTTCAAAGTGGAGGGCATTTTTTCATTGACTATAGAGAGGATATTTGTTTTTGTTTGGAGTGAATAACAGATTGTATTTCATCGAGAAGTGCGAAAACTGTATATGTTCACGAATGCGAAGCATCTGTGAAAATATTGAAGTTTTATCACTTCGAGATGAAATAAAATCTGTTATTCAAGACATATCATATTGTATATCTATTACTCATAACTTTTAAATATTAGCTCTCCGATAGCATCATAGATGTATAAAGACCTTTAGACATCACATTGCCGCACATCATGAAGAAAGCTTTGGCAAACGTCAATGGTCAGATAGCACTATTGATTTGGGTTGGGGCTTCTGATTTGTCAGAGGGGGGAAAAGGGGTCTATTAGGGCATATAGTCAGATTGTAAGGTAGATTCAGATTGGATTAAATTACCCAAATCATAACAAATCCCCATACAACAGTAAAATATTATATGTCCATCATAAAACATGTTCATATATGATGATATCATATGTTTACTGAATTTTGCATTTTAATGATACTGAGTGTATATTTGCAAAAAAGTAAATTTGCTTTACTGCTATTCTGGGGTGCCCACCTTCAGTGAAGTATTAAAGGCTGAAAGAACCGGACTACCCCCAATTCGATGGTCATTTCTGAGTGTCTCTAAGATAGTTCTTTATAAAAAGTTAGGTTTTTTCATCCATTCGGATATGTAGGCTAAAATGTTATAATGCAGGCTTATTTGTTGTTTTGGAGTGAATAACAGATTTTACGAAGCATCTGTGAAAATATTGAAGTTTTATCACTTCGAGATGAAATAAAATCTGTTATTCACGACAAAACAACTCATTTTATTTTTATTTGATGCTTTATAATCAAAGTGTACAGCAGTGCAGATTATTATTTTTTTTACATTTGACGACGTCATTGGCTTAGTATACTAAAATTGCTGTTTTTAATTCCCCATAACTTCTAAACTACTTAACCGATTTCAATAGTCTACGACTCATTTTCTCCCAATGATACAAGTTATAGAAACCTTCTGAAAAAAGTAGTTTTTGAAACAAATTACCAACTGACATTGTTCACTGTAAATGACAAGTTTGAAATACTTGACCAGTTTTTTAAACTATAGCTCATTTTCTTAGTTAGACCATTTACAGTCGAATGATATATTTTCTAAACAAATGAAGATAATAATTGTTTTTGATGTTGAGAAAAAAATAGTTCCGGAAGTGACAAAATAAAACTGTGTATTACACACGTATGCATTTCATTGCTAAAATCCACTATTTCACTGCTATTTACCATTTATTATATACACTATACCTAAACAGAGATCATCAGATGGAATAAAATGTGTTCTAGTTCAACTTGAACTTTTTCTTAAAAAAGTGACTATACAGAGGAAATGTGTTTATTCGGAGTGAATGCTGGATTTATTTTCATCGTGAAATTATTTTTTTCAGGACACGAGTACTTTAGATCGAGTGAATGATTTTGAGTTTATCTCTGTTTTCTGAGATGAACGTAAACCATTTAGTCACGACACATAACGTGGTCCGAGTAATAACATTCATACTCCATCCAACCCCTTTTCCTAGAAGTGAAAACAGGGTTGGCTGGTGTTTGAAATAAAACCATTATTTCGGCTTAAAAATTCTGCATATTGTAAAATTAAAACATTTGATAGGTAATTTTAAACAGGTCATCGCATTTTCTCAGTAAAAATGTTTTAAAAACGTGTTTTATTGTCGACATATTCGTTATAAAATCGTGCTAATATAAGCTTTCACATCGCTTAATGGAGAGGCACTACCTATATCTACGCGATTTTTAATGTAAAATATTAAATACTCAATACTACTGCATTTATATGTATACAAAGCTATTTTATGAATATTATAAAAAGAACATGGTTCATATTCCTGTTCTGTAAGTTATTAATTATGATCAAAACAATATCTTGAATAAAATGCTGCCCTGCCGTTTATTCCTGCCGGAGAACTACGTGTTTTTACGATTTTCTGGGACATGCGCAATGCGATTCAGTTTAACGAAAACTATTCGGGGCCGTTCCGATAGTAAACGAATCGATCGGAACTCTTCGTCAATCCGACGAATAAGATCGGAAAATCTCCGCAATCGGCTCGTCTAAAACAATTACGAATACAATTTCAAAAAATCGATCTTTTCAATCCTGTTTTTTCCCAGCAAAACGCATATTACATGGGGTGAAATTATTGCCATTTACCTTTTTCATAGTCCTCTTTATGATTAAGTAAAGTTTATATCAATTGGTGGACAAAAAGATATAGGTAGAGCCTCTTTAAGGTGGGACCTCGTAATAAGAAACACGCTCATATGCATATTATGGACATTTGAAAAATATTAGATACAAAAAGCAACAGAAAACGACGAAATAAGTCTAAAATACTGGAAAAAACCCAGCTGAAACGATTTGCAAACGCCATTGTTTTTTATTTAATAGATCAGATCATTGAACGATTTTTGTTTTCATTACATTTGGACATTTGCAAACGTTATGCCACTTTTCGAAAGAGGTCTCACATATATTTTTACTTATTATAGACCGATCTCGCTGCTGAGTTGTGCGGGAAAGTTTTTGAACGAGTTGTTTATAAGTTCATAACCATTTACATATTAATAACTTATTTGTTAAAAAATCACGAATGATATTTTGAACTTTGATTTTCTAATATCTCGACAAGGCTCACCATTTCGATCATGTTCTTTTCTATCCATTCCCATCTTTCTATTATCTAATAATATATTTATGACAAGAGAAATGATTTCAATATTGGCATTGTTTATTATCCCTACAAAGACGAGGAAGTTCCCCGAAATAACCTCTTATGGGGAATATGTTTCTAAATGTATTCCTTTTTGCAAGGTCCTGTAGATGAGTTACGCACTTTAACAATCGTAACCTTTGTATACATATAAAGCCCCTCCATCTGGGCTATTTTTTTCAAAAACTAGTGTTTATAAACAGTGTCAGTCACTCCGATACTGCAGTTATATATTTTTTATTTTATTTTTTGTAAAATCACCGTCTGAGTTACAAGAACGTTTACATTTGTTGAAAGAATATTGCTACAAATGGGGATTAGAGGTTAACGCGGAAAAGACAAAAGTTATGGTTTTTAGAAAAAGGGGTTATCTTTTAGTTAATGAGACATGGGTTTATAATGGAAATAATTCAGAAGTTGTTAATGATTTTAAATACCGCGGAACTGTTTTTAAGTATACTTGTTCATATAATTTAAATCAAGCGACTTTAGCAGGTAAAGGATTAAAAGCTTTGTAAAAACATACAATTTTAAACTAAAAACATTTTGTCAATTATTTGATGCGTTCGTTGGTTATTAAGCTATGGATCATTTATCGAGAATTAGGTAAATACATGTACACATTGTATATTTTAAAGTATGTAAAGATATTAAAGTATTGGAGTTAGGTGTCGATTAAAAAGCATTTTAACATCAACTTTTTATAAAGATGCTGTGAGAATCTGTGAAAGAGGAATGAAGAATTGGGACAGCAATGTTAAAACCATTCTAGTCTGTGGCTATAATTATGTTTTGAACGACCCAACTTGTATTGATATGACATTTTTTTATTTATTGATTTAACACTAAATAATAGATTGTTGTTGTTTTTCAAAAATGGAACACTGGTGTTAAAAATAATCGATTTTTATGTTTGTATAGACGTTTTAAAACCTCATTCTCATATGTTGTGTATCGAGATATATTGCCATTTAAGTTAACAACTGTCATGTCGAGGTTAAAATTATCCTCCCACAGACTTAGAATTGAAACTGTCAGATATTCACAAAATAGAACTCAGTCTGACTGATAGAAATCAAAGATATTGTACATTGTATAATAGTACCGACTTAGAAGATGAATATCATGTTATTTTAATTTGTCCTTTGTACGAACAATTTCGCAAGTTATATGTTAAACAATATTATTATAGACATTCAAGTGTTTTTTAATTTATGCAGCTGATGCAGTCTTCAAGCCAGCAAGAGCTTTTTAGGTTATCTAGGTTTGTTATGGAAGCATTTCTTATTCGCAATACTGCAATATATTGAGTACATATTTTATGGTCATCCTCATTGGACGTAACATGTAAACTATTAAAACTTACTATAGTGATATGAAACAATGTAGTAGGAAGAGTTAAATCTTTATAACAGGGTAAATACGTGAATGTGTGAGACATTTTGGGCGTCAGAGTGAATGGATGAGTGTATTTGTAATATTCATGGTTTAAAGTAAAAATTGCATTGACCTGTCACATATTAACAAATGTAATTAGTATGCATCAGACGAGAAACGTTTGTTTAAGTCATAAATAAAGAATCTGTTCTGTTCTGTTTTTTTCTTTATTTCTTTATTTCTTTATTTCTTTATTTCTTTATTTCATTTATTTATTTATATGACTTATTTATGTTTATATGCCTTTTATGGTCACGTGATTTACACTATGATCACTATGATTCTATGATCACTTTCATACAGTCTTTCATCAAACCTGTTAGCATGTTTATCAGAAAGGTTATAACCCCGTTAATTTGTAACGCACTACATAAAGTGGTTGGCCCATTTACAATTCTCCAATATGCTATTCTCTTTGATTGTGAGATGACCCGACATAATGTGGACCCTATGATGACGTCTACCTTGATCTTGAAAGAAATGGTAACGTTTAATGGGATTCTTCATAATTGATTTGTTGTCTTAACAGTTAATTCTCTTATTGCTCCGACTTCTGCCAAGTCACTGAGTACTTGCCCTGTGGTATTATTATTATCACTATTATAAGCTCTTTTTATTAATATCAGCAGAAACACATTTGTGTTATATTGTCGTTAATTGCTGCCTAGTTTGTCTAGGTATGTCATTGCAGTGATTGTTTTATTTAAACTGTCTCGTTTATATGGTAAGAGTGAGGTTTGGTGCATCCTAGAACCTGCTTGTCCCCGCGGTCACTTTTCCACTGACCATTGCAAGGCGATATCTCTATTGTCAATCATTTTAAGTATGTGGTGACGCATAATTTGCTTCTATTGCTGCCTTGTTTATTACAAGATATAGCCTGATGAGGATTTATTTACTTACATTCCCCTGTTGTCTGCCAGTTTATGTGTGTGGTGACTCATATGTTGCCTCTATTGCTGCCTTGTATATTAAAAGATATAGCCTGGTGGGGATTTATTTACTTACATTCCCCTGTTGTCTGCAAGTTTATGTGTGTGGTGACTCATATTTTGCTTCTATTGCTGCCTTGTTTAGTAAAAGATATAGCCTGGTGGGGATTTATTTACGTACATTCCCCTGTTTCCTTCCAGTTTATGTTTGTGGTGTCGCATATTTTGCTTCTATTGCTGCCTTGTTTATTACAAGATATAGCCTGGTGGGGAATTACTTACTTAAATTCCCCTGTTGTCTGCCAGTTTATGTTTGTGGTGACGCATAATTTGCTTTTATTGCTCCCTTGATTATTACAAGATATTGCCTTGTGGAGATTTAATTACTTACGTTCCCCTGTTGTCTGCAATTTTATGTTTCTGATGAGGCATATTTTGCTTCTATTGCTGCCTTGTTTATTACAAGATATAGCCCGGTGGGGATTTAATTTCTTACATTCCCCTGTTGTCTACCAGTTTACGTGTGTGACGAATATTTTGCTTCTATTGCTACCTTGATTATTACAAAATATAGCCTGGTGGGGATATATTTGCTTACATTCGCCCTGTTGACTACCAGTTTATGTGTGTTGTGACGTATATTTTGCTTCTATTGCTCCCTTGATTATTACAAAATATTGCCTGGTGGGGATTTATTTACTTACGTTCCTCTGCCAGTTTATGTTTGTGATCAGGCATATTTTGCTTCTATTGCTGCCTTGATTATTACAAGATATAGCCTGGTGGGGATATATTTGCTTACATTCGCCCTGTTAAATACCAGTTTATGTGTGTTGTGACGCATGTTTTGCTTCTATTGCTGCCTTGATTATTACAAGATATAGCCTGGTGTGAATTTATTGTCTACCAGTTTATATTTGTTGTGAGGCTTATTTTGTTACTATTGCTGCCTTGATTATTACAAGATATAGCCTGGTGGGGATATATTTGCTTACATTCGCCCGTTGAATACCAGTGTATGTGTGTTGTGACGCATATTTTGCTTCTATTGCTGCTTTGTTTATTACAAGATACAGCCTGGTGGGGAATTACTTACTTAAATTCCCCTGTTGTCTGCCAGTTTATGTTTGTGGTGACGCATATTTTGCTTTTATTGCTCCCTTGATTATTACAAGATATTGCCTGGTGGGGATTTACTTACTTACGTTCCCCTGTCGTCTGCCAGTTTATGTTTGTGATGAGGCATATTTTGCTTCTATTGCTGCCTTGTTTATTACAAGATATAGCCTGGTGGGGATTTATTTTCTTACATTCCCCTGTTGTCTACCAGTTTACGTGTGTGATGAATATTTTGCTTCTATTGCTGCCTTGGTTATTACAAGATATAGCCTGGTGGGGAATTACTTACTTAAATTCCCCTGTTGTCTACCAGTTTATGTTTGTGGTGACGCAACATTTGCTTCTATTGCTGTCTTGTTTATTACAAGATATAGCCTGGTGGGGTTTTATTTCCTTTTGTTTGACGAATATTTTGCTTCTATTGCTGCCTTGATTATTACAAGATATAGCCTGGTGGGGATTTATTTGCTTACATTCGCCCGTTGAATACCAGTTTATATTTGTGATGAGGCATATTTTGCTTCTATTGCTGCCTTGATTATTACATGATATAGCCTGGTAGGAATTTATTTACTTAAATTCCCCTGTTGTCTGCCAGTTTATGTTTGTGATGAGGCATATTTTGCTTCTATTGCTGCCTTGATTATTACATGATATAGCCTGGTAGGAATTTATTTACTAACATTCCCCTTTTGTCTACCAGTTTATGTTTGTTGTGATGAATATATTGTTGCTATTGCTGCCTTGCTTATTGCAAGATATAGCCTGGTGGGCACTTATTTACTTAAATTCCTCTGTTGTCTACCAGTTTATGTTTGTGGTGACGCAACATTTGCTTCTATTGCTGTCTTGTTTATTGCAAGATATAGCCTGGTGGGGTTTTATTTTCTTACATCCCCCTGTTGTCTACCAGTTTACGTGTGTGACGAATATTTTGCTTCTATTGCTGCCTTGATTATTACAAGATATAGCCTGGTGGGGAATTACTTACTTAAATTCCCCTGTTGTCTACCAGTTTATGTTTGTGGTGACGCAACATTTGCTTCTATTGCTGTCTTGTTTATTACAAGATAAAGCCTGGTGGGGTTTTGTTTTCTTACATTCCCCTGTTGTCTACCAGTTTACGTGTGTGACGAATATTTTGCTTCTATTGCTGCCTTGATTATTACAAGATATAGCCTCGTGGGGATATATTTACTTACATTCGCCCTGTTGAATACCAGTTTATGTGTGTTGTGGCGCATATTTTGCTTCTATTGCTGCTTTGTTTATTACAAGGTATAGCCTGGTGGGGATATATTTACTTACACTCCCATGTTGTCTACCAGTTTAAGTGTAGAGTGAGGCATGTTTTGCTTCTATCGCTGCCTTGTTTTTTACAAGATATAGCCTGATGGGGATTTATTTGCTTACATTCCCCTGTTGTCTACCAGTTTATATGTGTGGTGACGCATGTTTTTCTTCTATTGCTGCCTTGTTTATTACAAGATATATAGCCTAGTGGAGAAACACATTTGTGTTATATTGTCGTTAAATGCTACCTAGTTTGTCTAGGTATGTCATTGCAGTGATTGTTTTATTTACACTTTCTCGTTTAATTGGGATGAAAATATGGTAAGAGTGAGGTTTGGTGCATCCTTAAACCTGCTTGTCCCCGCGATCACTTTTCCACTGACCATTGCAAGGCGATATCTCTATTGTCAACCATTTTAATTATGTGGTGACACATAATTTGCTTCTATTGCTGCCTTGTTTATTACAAGATATAGCCTGATGAGTATTTATTTACTTACATACCCCTGTTGTCTGCCAGTTTATGTTTGTGGTGACGCATAATTTGCTTCTATTACCGCCTTGTTTATTACAAGATAAAGCCTGGTGGAGATTT
Organism: Cyrtodaria siliqua; assembly: GCA_037043455.1. Classification (NCBI taxonomy): domain Eukaryota; kingdom Metazoa; phylum Mollusca; class Bivalvia; order Adapedonta; family Hiatellidae; genus Cyrtodaria; species Cyrtodaria siliqua. The sequence continues at coordinate 216,942 of JAWPHD010001533.1, read as the reverse complement.
CTTTACTATATTCACCTGTTGTCTGCCAGTTTATGTGTATGACGACGCTTATTTTGCTTCCATTGTTGCCATGTTTAATTACTAGATAAAGTCTGATGGGCATTTATTTACGTCCAATCACATGTTGTCTACCAGTTTATGTTTGTGGTGGCGCATATGTTGCTTTTATTGCTTCCTTGTATATATCAAGATATAGCCTGGTGGGGATTTATTGTCTTACATTTTCCTGTTGTCTTCCAGTCGATGTGTGTGGTCACGCATATTTTTCTTCTATTGCTGCCTTATTTATTACATGATTTAGCCTGGTGTGGGATTTATTTACTTACATTACCCTGTTGTCTACCAGTATTTTTGTTGTAACGCATATTTTGCTTCTATTGCTGCCTTGCAAATTACAAGATATAGCCTGATGGGGATATATTTACTTACATTCCCCTGTTGTCTACCAATGTATTGTGTGGTGACGCATATTCTGCTTCTATTTCTGCCGTGATTATTATATGATAAAGCCTGGTGCGGATTTCTTCACTTGCATTCCCCTGTTGTCTACCAGTTTGTGATTGTTGTGACGCATATGTTGCTTCTATTGCTGCCTTGATTATTACAAAATATAGCCTCGTGGTGATTTCGTTACTTACTATCCCATGGTGTCTACCAGTTTATGTGTGTGGTGACGCATAATTTGCATCTATTTCTGCCTTGTTTATTAGAAGATATAGCCTGGTGGGGATTTATTTACTTACATTTCCCTGTTGTCTGCCAGTTTATGTGTGTGGTGACGCATGTTTTTCTTCTATTGCTGGCTTGTTTATTACAAGATAAAGCCTGGTGAGCATTTATTTACGTACAATCCCCTGTTGTCTACCAGTTTATGTTTGTGGTGGCGCATATGTTGCTTTTATTGCTGCCTTGTATTTTACAAGATATAGCCTGTTGGGGGATTTATTTACTTACATTACCCTGTTGTATTCCAGTTTACGTTTGTGGTGACACATATTTTGCTTCTATTGCTGCCTTTTTTAATAAAAAATATTGCCTGGTGGGGATTAATTTACTTACATTCCCTTTTTGTCTTCCAGTTTATGTGTGGGGCGCATATTTTGCTTCTATTGCTGCCTTGTTTATTACAAGATATAGCATGATGTCGATTTCTTTACTTACATTCCGCTGTTGTCTACCAGTTTATGTCTGTGGTGAGGCATATTTTGCTTCTATTGTTGCCTTGTATATTACAAGATATAGCCTGGTGGACATTTATTTACTTTCATTGCCCTGTTGTCTGCCAGTTTATGATTGTTGTGACCCATATGTTGCTTCTATTGCTGCCTTGTTTATTACAAGATATAGCATGATGTCGATTTCTTTACTTACATTCCGCTGTTGTCTACCAGTTTATGTTTGTGGTGAGGCATATTTTGCTTCTATTGCTGCCTTGTATATTACAAGATATAGCCTGGTGGGCATTTATTTACTTACATTCCCCTGTTGTCTAGCAGTTTATGTTTGCGGTGTGGCATATTTTGCTTTTATTGCTGCCTTGATTAGTTCAAGATATAGCATGATGTCGATTTCTTTACTTAAATTCCCCTGTTGTCTACCAGTTTATGATTGTTGTGACGCATATGTTGCTTCTACTGCTGCCTTGATTATTACAAAATATAGCCTGGTGGTGATTTCGTTACTTACTATCCCATGTTGTCTACCAGTTTATGTGTGTGGTGAGGCATATTTTGCGTCTATTTCTTCCTTGTTTATTATAAGATATAGCCTGGTGGGAATTTATTTACGTACACTCCTCTGTTGCCTGCCAGTTTATGTTTGTGGTGACGCTGATTTTGCTTCTATTGCTGCCTTGTTTATTACAAGATATAGCACGATGTGGATTTATTTACTTACATTCCTCTGTTGCCTGCCAGTTTATGTTTGTGGTGACGCTGATTTTGCTTCTATTGCTGCCTTGTTTAGTACAAGATATAGCCTGATGGGAATTTATTTACCTACATTCCCCTGTTGTCTACCAGTTTTTGTTTGTGGTGACGAATATTTTGCTTCTATTTCACCACCCTTTCTGTTGTATTTTGTCTCTTTCATTGTAGTTTCAAGTCCTTGTTTGCAGTACAGTGCGGACCTACGATGCCATTGCGTTCGGACGCTGTGGTTTCTATAGGACCCTATATATCATTTTGTTTATTACAAGATATAGCTGGTGGGAATTTATATACCTACATTCCCCTGATGTCTACCAGTTTTTGATGACGCATATTTTGATTAGGCGTGTTATTGTGTAAGACACTTTTCCTTAGTCTCATTTGTTTTATACATGCAAATAACGGGAATTCAGACTTAACTGCTAGATGCTCGATTATCAGCTTTGTTCCAAAAAAGAAGTATTATTACTTACTGGTCCTGTGGGATCGTTAATCCCAACCTGTGTGACTTAATAGTAGAATATTACTTATTTTTTAAGCCGATGCTTGTGAGAGGTGTTGCACCTTAAATTACCTCTAGTGAACATGCTCAATAAAACCGAATATCCTGCTTTTCTCTCGTGTTTGTGTTCACTTTTTATTTATACATAGAGATGTATAGGGAAAATTCTTGACAAAATTAACATTTGCTATAAACGACTTTTTCTCAGAAACAGCTAGTGCAATTTTGACCACTTTTTCATCCTAGCAACGTATGTTTACAAGTTTGTTTAATTCATACAAACAAAATATACATGATAATCTTAAGTAATTTTAGGAACGGCGACCATCTTGTTAAAAGCCCATCCTTAAGAAAATAGTTTTTTTAAGTTCCGCCTAACAGTGCTTGATAGATGTCAGAATGAGCAGCATGCCCTAGAAAATCTGGTTTGTTCAACTGAAGTCCGTGGGGACAAACATTTCTTGGTTCTGGATCGGAGTGGACGGTTTCAAATTTCGTGTATAGATATTATAAGAAAAAATGGGGAGGTGGTAATCTTCTTAAATAAAATGTACATACTGTGACACTTGTTTTTCAGAAATAATCAGTATACCCAATTACCTATGCTTAGATGAAGTCCCTGAAGTTAAATGGCTCCGTCCTAGAGGTGCAGAGTTTGTATTTCGAGAAATATAGGGACAACTGTAAACAAAATCATCTCAAAGATCATTGTAAATATTTCTCCAATTTTTATTCACAGAAATTATTTTTTAGAATTTCTGAAATGTTCAGCATATTCTAGACTCACTAGTTTGTCCAAACGAAGTCCCCGATTCGAAGAATAACCCCACTCCGCCCTTTGTATATAGAAATAGGGGAAACAGACTTTAAACAAAATCTTTTTCTTAAGAAACACCACATATATTGTCTTTTATTTTTCTTCCGACATGCTCGTAATAATCTAGACTATTCAATCCTAAAATATAAATTAGCTCAAACAAATAAGCATCGGCTAAATGTGTGTTATTATGGCCCTTGACTAATTACTTTTTGCAAGTTCGTATAGCATCACCATGATGCTTCTTCCAATGTTCAATGCTATTTGACAACATTTGATAAAACTAAATAAAAACGACATCTGCAGTAATTAGAGCGATACAGGTCCTCTTGGTCCACTGTTTTTAATTTAATAAACTTACATTGTAAGTAAGTTAATGTTAAATACATTCGAGGAGATATGAAAGGATTGTGGGTGTCATTCCAAATTCAAACAATACGAATGAAACCATATTGTAGTGCAACCATTTATTATAAAAATCGCTAAAGAAGAAATATAAAACAAACAACATCAATATAACCCGAACAAACGCGTAAGATGTAACTGGCATATTATGACAACAGGTAACAAAACTATGTATACGTTTTGAGATAAAAAAAACATGTGCTAAAAAAAATACATATTTATTTGTGGGGAAAGAATCTGGTTTTCATTAGACATATATCTGGAAATCTTCTTTAAACAAAACTAAATATTTCCAGTGAATTGTTAATGGAGTGAATGGAAGTTACAGAACAAATGTCCCTGTATAAATACACAACCGTGTTGATAAGTTGACATACACTGAACAACTTTAAAAAACGCAACACGGAAATAAACTAAGATAACTGACATATTTCAATAGAAATTAAATTTTAATTTCATCTATTCTATTTAACAATATCTACAGCTGATTTGCTGAAAAGTTCATTCAAATTGATCAACAATAAACTTGTTAAACTCAGGGCATAACAATACGACCCCCAAAAGCAAAATCACAAAACTTATACCTGGTATATCCCAATATGCGTAGGAGATGTGAGACGTGCATTGCCGCTAATGGTGGATATTGTGACTTTTGCTTTTTGGGGTAGTACTGTTATATGTTGAATTTAAAACGTTTAATGTTGATCAGTTTGCATGAAATTTTCAGCAATTCAACTGTAGATATGGTTAAATAGAATAGATGAAATTAAAATTTAATTTCTGTTGAAATATGTCAGTTATCTTAGTTTATTTCCCTGTTGTGTTTTTTTTAAAGTCGTTCAGTTTATATATCTATTAAATGCATACAACGGTTAACGCATTGTTTTCTAATTGGTCTAGATGTGACCATTACTTTCCCATTGTTCTTGCTTTAACCCATAATGTCCATTTGCTCAAATTTAAAAGCAGGTATAAAAGTCGAACAAGAAAAGCAGCATTCACGGAACATAGTCAACCAACAACACGCATACAAAACAAACAACAATTACAAGGAAAACGAAGTCTGCGACACTACAAACGACTTGGAACGGTCAGTTGAAAAACCAAACCTCAGTCTTACCCTATTGTTACCCCAATAAATCTGGACTGTGTAAATAAAAAATCCCCCCTGAGCTGTATTATCTTGCCAACAAGACAGCATTAATAGGCATTATAAATATAATGATGCATATATATAAATAACCCATAATATCAAATTGTTCTAGATTTAAACCATCATTTCAATATATCAAGATTCACGCCATTATTTCCAATCGCTCTTGATTTAAGCCATAGTTGTCATTCTAAATAGTTTTAAACGTATACATTCAAATCAAATGAAGCTCGTTCTGCACATGAGGAAATAACTTAAACAATATAATTTATTTATACACTGAGCAAAATAAATTTAGCGCATAAAATGCATGTCATTTCCATAGACGAGATAAAGAGCCGTGTATGATCGGGTTCGATGATAAAGTGATATAGATATGACCAATAATAATGCTGCAAAGACATTTGCAGACAAACTCGGTGATTAAAAATAAAGCATATATAATGGGAACATACTTTTATAGGTCATCGAAAATCGTTCTCATTTCAATGAAAAGGGAGGTAATTTTAAAATTACGAAATTTGAAATGTTTTTATTTGAGAACTACAATCGTTTGTGAACACATTTCAGCGTTTTTAAACAATGAAATAATGGCCCGTTCTTACCAATGCCAAACATTAAATTATTTCAAAGCAATGCATTTGTTTTGTTTTTAATATATGGGAGGCAATTCTGATACTTCGCTTAAACAATAATAAAACAACACAATTATTCGAAAAAAATCACATGCTTACATAGCATTTCTAATATCTTGAAACAGTTACAGCAATGTTCATATGTTTAATCTTTGCCCATTATAAGTCGTGCTAACCTTTTTTGTTCAGAATAATTTAACAATATATTTCATAGTATCTCAAACTATTTGTATAATAGTATATGTACATGTTAATTAAAGCTTTAAGACTTTATAATTACAGATGCATACTCACTCTTGTTTGCTCTAGCCATCTAAGATGCAGGAGTTATGGCAAGAATAAAACACACGACAGTTGAAGTTACCAAAATAATAGAAAAAAGACAGAAATAAATTCTGTCTAGTGCGTTGATCACGATTTTCCACGTATACAGTGTCGTGTTTGTATTTGCGCTGTCTTTTACATCCTTAGCATTCTCTACAGGAGCACCGGATGTTTCATTGTCATTTCGGGGTTTCAACGCTTCGCGAACAACATGAACTTTTACTTTTCTATTTGCTGCTCTCTGTCTGCACGGCTTGCACATAACTAATCTCGTCAGCAGAATCAAACATTTCGGAACAGGTTCGTCCTCGGAAAACGTGTTACATCGAATCATTATTAATGAGACAAGAGTGATTATGGTGCTCTGGACCGTCTGAATAATGACGTACGCGGAAAAGATGGCGACCGAATCTGAGTTTTTCGGCAATGTGGTAGAAACGATTGTTAGATACACAGCAAAGGTCAAGAAAACTGTCATTGCGTAACTTGCTTTTTCGCCACTATCGCACGGTAAAACAAAAACGAAAATGTTGAGAATGGCCAGCATGAATATTGGCATAACAATGGACAGCAGGGCATACAGGGGTTTTCGTTTAAGTGTTAAGGTAAATATCACAGATGAATCATCCGATTCCTCAGCCACTCTCCAATCACTGATATCCCATTCTGAATTAGACTCATATTCGGTTAACACTATGCCCTTTTCTCCAATCTGCATGTCAACCTAAAAAGAATATGAAAGGAGAAATTTGGAAATTCGCCGAACAAGATAAATACAAAAATTATTGCAGTCTCGGTTTGATCGAAACAGTAGTTCATGAGCGGTAGTGAAAATGTTTTGCTACCGTTCACGCCCTCTAGCCCCAGGTTGAGCAGAACTCAATATTTAAAATGTCAATAGTACGCAAACTTTAGCCATCCCGAAGATGTTGTGCATACGAAAGATAAGAAAAATTAAAGTTAACTAAACAAAGTTGTCCCTCATTTCGACCATTCATTGAGAAATCGAGCTTGTATTACCGGAGAAAATACAATTTTTTCGTAAAATTTTACGTTTTCCGCTGATACTTTTAGTGGGGCCATCCGTATTCCATTAATATATTTCTAGTTTACTGTATTTTAATGTTTGCAATATTATTAAAATTTACCTCCTCTTTTAAATAACTCCATGCGACAAACTTGAGTTCGCATGTCTGGACATCAAATGGAAAGCGAGCTATATTCATAGAGCAAGTGGGCTGGAAAATCTGTAAATTAACAAATATTAGCTAGTTGCATTTTCCTCACATAGTTCGTTACTTTTGACTAGTGTCATTTCATTATCTATTATACACAAAACCATCATAGAATTTTTGTCAATTACTTAACAACTGCAATTACGTTTATCCAAATCTTGCACCGAGTGTCCAATACGACAAACTTTAGCAACTATGAGTTGTGGACAGCTGAGGCGGCCACACTTAACAATATCTTAGTTTCCCTAAACCCGACCTTAGATTTTTCAGATGGGCAGGTAGGTAGGTAGGTAAGTAGGTAGTAGGTAGGTAGGTAGGTAGGTAGGCTATGAGTTACTCCTTTGATGTAAACAGCTGGGGCCACACTTAAAAATACATTAGTTTCCCCAAACCCGACCTTAGATTTTTCAGATGGATAGGTATGGAGATAGGGAGGGAGAAAGGTCGGAAGGAAAATTGTCTCTTTCCTTTTTCCATGCATGTCCGATTTTGTGAATGCTGTTTGTGTAACTGTTTGTTTAGAATTAAATGACTACTTGTATACGTATTAAAGATGATTTCAGTATACTGCGTCTGTATTTGAAATGCTAAAATCTAACGTTGTACATACAATTCCTACCTAAAACAAATTAATAAAAATGAAGAGGAAAAGTGTATCCAAGAATGAGAAAAACGACAACACTAAATAAGTGAACTAATGGAACATAAGTCTTACAGGTACGTATATTGCTATGATCTGGTAATGAAAGGAACATTACTGATTAGACACAATTATAATCCTTTGCAAAGATGGATGGATGGATTGATGGTGGGTGGGGGATTCGGGTGGGTGGGTGGATGGATGGATGGATGGATGGATGGATGGTGGATGGGTGGGTGGATGGATGGATGGATGATAGATAGGGAGGATGGATGGATGGATGGATGGATGGATGGATGGTAGGTAGGTAGGTAGGTAGGTAGGTAGCGTGCGTGCGTGCGTGCGTGCGTGCGTGCGTGCGTGCAAGGTAGCGTGCATGTGGAAGTGGGGATTGCGAAAAAGTCACAGGAGGACTGATACTGAACACCCATATGTACTAGCCAGAATTGTGTGTATTAAGCATTAACTGAAATCTCCAGTGACTCTTTAGACACTAAATTCAATGTTGTCGACTCCTCCACGGAACAGTTTGTTATTTAAGGTGGGACAATACAACTATATATAACACACACCTGAAATGGAGACCACTGTACATTTCCTGTGGAGTTTACCACCACATTTAGGGTCGAAACGCCTAGTTTTTTGTAATCTACGTTGGAGTTCTTTAACGCCACGTCTGGTTTCCATACATCATCCTGAAAGAAAATAAGTTGTCACCATCCAATGGTGCTTTCGCATTTAATATTGAAAGCGGGCTTATGGTGACTCGTATGATGTTGAGATTGCAGGAACTATTGGGCCGTTGTGGTTGTAGTGGAAGCCCAATGGGTTTAACCTTTAGAGTATCACCGATAATTAATGACATATTCCTATGCTTAAAATAAATCTCTATTGCCCATAGGATTTTTTTAATCATTTAAAATATAATATAATTTACAAAATACAACAACTAAGAGCACTGCGCACATTGGCTTGACATGTGGGTACTTTCTTTGGATTAACTAATGGTTCACTATAATTCCAAGTGTACTTATCAAGAGTTAACTTGTAAAAACATTAAGGCATTGCATTACATCGAGAACATCCATGTCCCATGGCCACATTTCAAGTTTCAATTATTTTTTTAAGGAACTCCTAAAGAATGTGAATGTAACACATTAACATTTTGCTATGCTCCAGCAAGTCATGTCATCACTGGTAATTTTGATATTGTTGATAAACGTATTCGGCATCTGTTTTCATCTTTGGGACCAGCGAGCCCAATATAGGTGGCTTTGAAGTAGAATACCGTTTAAGCCGGTGCTAGCGGGCGTGAGAGGTATTGCTTCTTTTATTACTTCTCATGAACAGACTCAATAAAACCGAGTCTGCTGCTTTATTCTCTTAATTATGTTTGTTGCTCCGAAACGATCACCTTTATCAGTATTTATTCGAAAAGTCTTAAGTATAGATTGCTTTCAATTATCGATTTTAATGCCTGTCGTGCTCAGATTGCCCAATCCATTGAGGATTTTAGTATAACATGGTGTCGCAGAGATCATGCGGACCCAAACTCTCTTTCTGCTTGTCAATTTTTAAAATTATAAATACACGTATTACTTTTATAATGCTAACCCCTCTTTACTTACTCCGAGACCTAGGTTTTCCTTTCGTCATTTAAAATCGAGAATTCAAGAATTTCATAATAAATTTGTTTTAATTTCTGCTGATAAAGCAGCTAATAATGTAATTATTGTTTGACGCCTACATTACGTTATTTCCAAACATATCACTCGGTGCACTACTTTCAAGGCTGGGGTAGACGAAAAGCAGTGCAAACTGCCTACAATGTATTGGATTCTTAAATTACAGAAAAATCCGTATAAGGCCCGCTTTATTTCGATTTCTAATGCCTGCACAACCACCAACATCTCCAAACTTTTAACTTCTTGTATTACTGCCGTTAAAGTTCACGTTACAAAATATTGCGATAAAACTTATGAAAACTCTGGGATTAATTTGTTTTGGTCTATTAAAAATTCAGGAGACGTTCTTAATAAATTTTGCAATAAACGTCAAGTTCCATCTATAAGCACTTATGACTTCTCTACACTATATACAACATTACCACATCACCTCATCAAATACAAGCTTATTGCTCTTATTCAAAAAACATTCGCTAGGGAAAATTCTACATTTTTGGCCTGTAATAATATTAAAGCGTTTTTTTACTAACGGCAGTTTAGACAATTACACTATGTGGACTTGCCAAGAAGTTTAGATAATATTTTCGTCAGGTATGGAACGACCGTTTATAGACAAATTGTTGATATCCCTATGGGTACGAACTGTGAACCCCTTGTCGCAGATTTGTTTTATATTGCTATGAAAGAGATTTGATGTTGAGTCTTTCACCAAATACCCAGGAAGATGTTATTGAGGCCTTTAATTACATCTCTCGGTATCTGGATGACATATTAAACATTAACAACCCTTTCGTTCTACTATAGTTAATAATATATACCCTAAATAACTTAACAAAGCTAATATTTCTGATACTAAAGCTTCTTTTCTTGATTTACATCTCTCCATTGAAAATGGTGAAATAATTAGCAAAATATATGACAAGAGAGATGATTTTGATCTTGTTAATTATTTCCATTTAGATGGGGATATTCCCCAAGCAACTTCTAATGAGGTCTATTTGTCTCAAGGTCATTTTCCATAGACTTACTGTTTAATATTTTCCCATCTGATATGCAAACAAAAAACCCAGGCTTACTGTTGCTTACCCGGCTACACAGATGCAGCTTAGATACATGTAAACAGGACCTTCGTGTTAGGGGTTGACCTATTTTTAGTGCCACTTCTAGATGTCCGAAGGTCATGACCCTACAAATTTGAGGGAATCCCCAAATAAATTTATTTAAATCTCTCTCTTTCCTTTTTAATCTGCTATATCACATAGCTAAACATACAAAACAATCTGAAATAAATAACAAATTCAAGTCAACCTAATTGAATTTCCCACCTGGAAGTGTAAGCATATCTTTTAGGAAACAATACAAAATAAAGGCTATTTTCTATAAATTTCTGTATATTTTAGCATCAAAATGAAAAAATAAAATCATCCCATACAAAATGTAAACATTCTGAGGCTTTCAGTACAAAGAAGGACATTTTTTTATTCGCGTCAAGTCAAAATTTAAGAAAAGAGACCTTTTCAGATTTTAGCCTCATACGGTACATGTACCTTAAAACATAAAATTGATATTAATTGTCAGCAAATCGTCTGATACATTACCTATTGACAGTATTCCACTTATATACACTAGAGATGACACTCAAATTGCTCCAGGGATGCTGAAAATTATAGCCATCCCCAGATTTCACCCAAAATCACACATATTGTGATTTCAATGCTCAAAATCCTATTCTGTTTTGAATTTTAAAATGTTAACATCATTCATTATTTTCTTTGTCAGTTTCAAGTATTCACAGAAAATTCCAAGCTGACTGGACCAGTAATAGCAATATTAAGAAAAAAACATAAAAATCACTCTTTAGGTCATAGACCACTATTGCATTTTCCACAGACTTACTGTTTAATGTTTTCCCATCTGACATGCAAACAAAAACCCCAGGCTTACTGTTGCTTACCCGGCTACACAGATGCAGGTTAGATACATGTAAACAGGAACTTCGTGTTAGGGGTTGACCTATTTTTAGTGCCACTTCTAGATGTCCAAATGTCATGACCCTACAATTTGAGGGAATCCCCAAATAAATTTATTTAAATTACCCTCTTTCCTTTTTATTCTGCTATATCATAGAGCTAAATCATACAAATGAAAGCTATGTTAAATAATAATCAGAAATAAATAACAAATTCAAGTTAACCTAATTGAATTTCCCACCTAGTTTATCATTCAATCAAAATAAGGCTTACGTATGCATTAGGCATTGGGGTTTCCATATACTCTTTCCGCCAATTCGACCGGTTTTTGCAATAGGGTACTGTAACCTCAACTTATTCGTTTTTCTAGAGCTTGTACTCGAGTTGAGGACTTTAATATTCGTAATATTACTACTCCATCAGGGTTACCACTGCCATTAACTTAGTAAAACCTTTGCAAAATGTTATTATCGTAACCATGATCTTCTTTCCAAATGTAAAATTAATTTAAGAACTCTTCTGCAACAATGAATATCATAACCTGACTTCTATGGTGACGTGATTTACAAACTTTGTAAGATCCTTGGCCATGATCACTTTCATATTATCTTTGTTAACGTTGTTAAAAGGTTTATCAAAAGAGATTATGACCCTACCATTTTGCAACGTACTGCATGCATGGTGGTGAACCCATTTACAGTTCGCCACTATGCTTTCGTCTTTAGTTGTGCGATGACCGGACAGGCTGTGTGCCCTATGATGACGTCTACCTAAAACCCCAAAAGACGGTGACGTTTATCTGCAGTCTTGTCTTGTCGTGGCCTCAATGGTTTGTTCTCTTGTTGCTCTGGCAATTCTGCAGTTCAGGGTGAGAAGGTTCTAGGCCCATTTTCCATATGTTATCTCGATGTACATGGAAGATGAGCCTGGCATATTCATTCCTGTTAGGCGCCATATAACCCAATTCAATTCAATTCAATTGTTGCTCTGGCTTCTGCCAAGTCACTGAGTACATTCTTTCTGCCTTTCTAGGCTATTTGTTTGTATTTATATATACACGAGCATCTTTGTGTTTTATTTATATTGCCTATTTTGTCAGAGAATAGTTCATGGCGGGGATTTCTATATTTACACTGTCCCGTTTTATTGGGTTGACCGTAGGGTGAGTGTGAGGTTTGGTGCACCCTAGAACCTGGTCTAATTCCCCAGCGGCCTTTTTTGCCACTGCCCTATTGTCAACCCTTTTGTGTTTGTGATGTCTTATTTGGCCTTTTATTTATCTTTAATTTTGTTCTTTGTTTCTGTGTGTGTTTGTGGTTGACTGTCGTCCTTGAATGCTGCTTTTCCTTTCGATTTTTATATCTATATTTGTTTACATTTTTCGCCGTGAAAATGACCAAAAAGTCACTTGGTTTCTCTACCCTGGTATTAAACCAAAAGAAGCCCATAAAAACGGACATTATGATTATGTGTCATTTTTAACAAGTTTGTGCCATGTTTTAAACGGGATTAACAGTCTATTGGCTAACCAAAATGAAGTCGTTCAAAACTGCGGTATTCGTGTTCCTTTAAATTATTGTGCATTTTAAATAATATGTTATAAGAAAAAAAACATTAGATTTAAGCATTGCATAAGCCGATGCTATAGGATGGGGCTATTTTTAATTTTAAACAAACACATTTTAAATTAAAACCTATATGCAGTGCTTCAATTTGTATATTAATGTTTTGAACGATTTTACCGACCCTCCTTCTTAAATTGATTGAACAATGTAACAATCGCTCGTTTTTCGCTATGTAACCTTATGTTTCGTTTCAGCAAGGGATATTCATGCGCCGTATTATTATGCCCAACTATCATTTGCCTCATTTTGCTTAAATAATATATATATATATATATATATTTCTCCCTATATATAATTCTGCCTTGTGAACGTGAACCTCTTACGAGATCCCAATTTCGAAAGTTGCCGTAGTGAGTTCAAATTCTCTCCCGTTATTATATTAACTGAATTCACAGTATCCCAAGATCCGGCACCTTTCATTGTCACTGTCTCAATATAGCTGTGTGTGGTTGAACGCTTAAATGTGGCCCACTCATATGAGCTATAATTGTATGTATGTATGCGTCTATATGTTAATTGTGCCTCCAGACGAGTGTGTTATGATGTAGAGATACAGTTCATCAACGTGTGTTGCAGCTACCTTTTATAAGGAGTGAATTCATACGCTTGATTTCTGTGTATCTCGTCATAGCTAGGCGCCCTGCCGTAGTTCGTCCGAAGGTTGTCTGTCCTTGGTAGTTCACAAATATTTCTCCCTATATATAATTCTGCCTTGTGAACGTGAATCTCTTACGAGATCCCAATTTCAAAAGTTGCCGTAGTGAGCTCAAATTCTCTCCCTTTATTATATTTACTGAATTCACAGTATTCCCAAGATCCGGCACCTTTCATCGTCACTGTCTCAATATAGCTGTGTGTGGTTGAACGCTTAAATGTGGCCCACTCATATGAACTATAATTGTATGTATGTATGCGTCTATATGTTAATTGTGCCTCCAGACGAGTGTGTTATGATGTAGAGATACAGTTCATCAACGTGTGTTGCAGCTACCTTTATTAAGGAGTGAATTCATAAGCTTGATTTATGTGTATCTCGTCATAGCTAGGCGCCCTGCCGTAGTTCGTCCGAAGGTTGTCTGTCCTTGGTAGTTCACAAATATTTCTCCCTATATATATATATATATATATATATATATATATATATTTGCCAATAGTAACGTTTAAACAAGGAGGCTCGTTAAAATATATGATATAAAAGAAACCATGACAAAGAAAAATTAAAAATCAAACAAATACAGTTTGCTGTTGCTTACCTGAGGATAGTTATAATAGGTTATACCACCGAAGCTTGAAGGGTTCCATTTTAAGAAGTCGTCAGTCCAGGTGATCGATAGGTAAGCGGTAGTTTTTAACGTCTGTTGTACTTCGTCCAATCCGTTTATGCCCAGCAGATGCAGATTTAAATACACCTCTATAAAAGTAGGTTGATAAGTTATTTAGAGTCAGTGAGAAGACAATCCCGTAGATACACAACGGTACATTTTGGGAAGGTACCAAACACTTTATATCAAATACAATCACTAAACTAGTCATGCATATAACTGTCTAAGTTAAAACTGTAAGTCATGCCCAGGAATGCACTACAGCGCAGGAAATCGTATGTAGAAATAAACATATCTACGAGGCTCATATCCTCAGGCCCCGCCTGGTAGGGATTTGCCTCGGTTACATTTCATAACTGGCCACGGGCCTGGAAGGGATGAGGTTATGAAGGTATAATAGAAGACAAGTAGTATAACTTGCTACTAATTTTGTTTGTAACTTTTTTCTGTTCATAACAATGATATTATTGAGTTATATATATATATATATATATATATACATGCATCTAGTTAATGTAGTTCAATATTTATTTATTTATTGCTTTATTACTAAATATTATCTTCTCATAATGCAATTTGTAATATTTGAATTACTATATTATAATTATAATAATTTCGGAGGATTGTGGGCTCAGTAGTAATGCTATATTGCGTTTTACGACGATTAATATAACAAAAAATAGATAACGGCCTTTTTGTAAAATGCAATGTGATGAAAAGCGTATTACATATCATAACTACTTCATGTTCGAGGCTCTTTGCCATTTGGCTAAGCAGAACTATCAGAATGTGTGTTTTAACCCTTAGCCCGCTATGAATGTATAATGGACTTTCCTTTCTTTAAATTTAGACCATTCCATTTATGTTACAACGGGGTGTTTTGGAGAAATGACTGATGAGTTACTCACAGGCTGATCTGGGTTTACAATGGACCCAGAGGCTATTGTAGTCGCCCTTAGCAGGCTACGGGTTAAATCATGTTCAGGTTTTGTAAATTTGCAATAATACATATTTAAAACAAACGTACCTATAGGGTTAGCTTGATTATTTATTGGTCTGATTTTGTAGTCGTATCCATCCGTGATAAACAATTGCTTCCTCAGGTTCTTGGCATCCGTCCCGTTTTGGCACTGGATGGTCCGTAACAGCGTAGCTAAACATGCACATACTACGAATACGTAGTTAACGAAATCCATATCTAATCTGCTTGATCACCATGAAACTCCACAGACGGGTTCTCTATCTGTCACAGTTGAGTTGCTTATTAGTCGAATGGTTTGATCACCATGAAACTCCACAGACGCGTTCTCTATCTATATGTTACCCTTTAGATGTTGTAAACATATGATGAGATCAGCTATATATTTATTATTATTGATTTTGACCTTGAAGAACAGCTAAATTAGAATAGATGTAAACATGTTTACCATTCATGCAAATTAATTTATGATGATGTGGACTGTTCTCATTGGACATTTTGAGTGGGAAGCCTTCAGGAACAGTATATGACAGTGTATAAACAGACTCTGGGAGCAGTTAAGCAGGTCAGTTTCAGTATTCTTCATTTAAGTTAATTTAGATTTGGATGGTTTTAGAAAATATAATTGTGAGAGGATTTAATACATATTGTGCTAATTCATAGTAACAGTAAAATTGGATATTTGGACTAAACCGGAAATATTTGAAATTAATTTGGATTGAAGTGACAGTTAAGATTTGGATTAAAGAGATACTAAGTGTATTTGAATAAAGAGATACTTACTGTTTTGGATTAAAGGAACATTGGATAATTTTATTTGGACTTCATTCAAAAATTGGACATTACTGAAAAACTGGATTTGTGTCTTCTTTTAGTGAATATTTTATGTAAATAAATTTGTTAATTATATTTTTGTGTTGCTGGTTTTGCTTCCTCCTAATTACATTTAAAACTTGTGACATATCAGTCGGGTTGTTCGTTATTTGAATGGTTTGATCACTATGAAACTCCACATACGCGTTCTTTATCACAGTCGGGTTGCTTGTTAGTCTAAGGGTTTGCTCACCAAGAAACTCCACAGATTGCTTCTCTATCTGTCACAGTCGGGTTGCTAGTTAGTCGAATGGTTTGATCACCAAGTGAATAATCCTCACACTAATGTATCGACCTCTACGTTCCTAAAATGACCAATACATATGTTAAAAAGAAGAACTCTGTGGTGTTTTGCGGAATTAAATGTCTCGCCTACACTGCACTTAGACACACATGAAATAGCATCTAGACACACATGAAATAGGTCAATATGGATAAAACTCATTGCGACTTACATCTCCAAGATTTGATAAGTATCAAATAAGTGACCAAAATCACTAAGAGTATATATCTGTCCTTTGCCTGGAGAGTCATCCGCTATTGCTATATCACATTGAGTTGTGCAACCAATATAAAGCTATAACAGAAAATTTCGATAAAGTGACATAAACGCAAAACTTGAACGTTGATACGACCGTCCCCGGAAAAGTAACATCTATGTGTCACAGGATGACATATAAAGGTATTAAGAACCTGTATATCTCACCATTGTGCTTATAGAACAGGAAAAACAGAAAAAGTAGATATAAAATCGAACAGGAAAAGTAGCAGTCAAGGACGATCGTCAACCACAAACACACACAGAAACAAAAAAACACTTTAAAGATGAATAAAAAGCAAGATAAGACATCACAAATACCAAATGGTTGACAATGGGGCTACCGCCTTGGAACGGTCAGTGGCAAAAAAAGCCGGGGTGGGGGTGAGGGTGGGTGGGGTGTTAACCAAGTTCTAGAGTGCACCAAATCTCACTCTTACCATATTGTCATCACAATAAACGGGACAGTCTAAATAAAGATATCCCCGCCAGGTTAAAATCCCTGACAATTAAGGCAGCATTAATAGGCGATATAAGTAAAACAAAAGACTGATTTCTCTATCGGACCAATTGGATTCTTTGAGAGTGAACGCTTGGCCTTTGGTTGGACCAAGAGAGAAGTTCTTTATCTCGGACATGTCGCGAGAAAGGATCCTGAACAGATCAGTGCAATTTAGAACAGGCAAGCTCCTAAGTCTGTCAAGGAAGTAAGGCAATTCCTGGGATTTACACGTTACTACCAGCGGTTCATCAAAGATTATGATATGATTGACAAACCACTTAACGATATCCTTGTAGGACATCCAATGTAAGAGGAAGAAGATACCGTGGAAATGGAGACAGACGGAGGAAGAAGCATTCCTTACTTTGAACGATAAATTACTGTATTGGGATAGGCAGACTATCCTCAACATTTTCTAGTCAGTACTGATACTTTTGGCGAAGGTCTAGGTGAAGTTTTGTACCAGAAACAGGACGGACAGGAAAAGGCCATCGCCTACGCTAGTCGAGTTTTGCGTCTAAAAATAATTATCCTGCCCTCAAGCTAGAGTTATTGCTCTCAAGTGGTGTGTTACAGACAAGTTTCACGACTATTACTTTATGGTACATATTTTGAAGTCAAAACCGACAATAACCCGATGACATATGTTCTGCAGAAGGCCAAGTTGGATACGACAGGTCAACATTGGTTAGCTGCTCTAGCATCCTTTAACTTAACATTGAAATACAAGAAGGGAAATGAGAATGTTGATGCCACGTTTGCCACAGCCAGTTGTCAAAGCCACCCTCAGCGCACTTCAAACAACCAACTACAGTGAATGCGTTGCCATTCCTGAGGATAGACTTCCTGTAGAATGTAAGACTGAACACAAACCTACCAGGCTGCTTTCTTCTAAGGAGAGCAGTGTGGTCCAGAAGTATTTGCGCCATTAGGATAACTACAATATGAGGAATAACGTTCTGTACACGATTTGGAAGACACCGACCTTGCAATTTCAACAACCTATATTGGCCTTCAGCGGAATAGAGGCCTTCTTAAGTTGCTGCACAGTGAAAGAACCACACGTCTTGCCAAGGAGCGTTTCTTCTGTCCTAATATGGACAATGCTATTGCCAGATGGGTTCTGAACTGCGAACGCTGCATCTGCAGAAAGATAACGGAGTCCCGTGCCAGCCCACTTGTCAGTATAACATCGAATCAACCCATGGCTATTGTCTGTATCGATTTTATGTCTTTAAAACCATCAACGAGAGGCATTGAAAATGTTCTAGTCCTAACAGACCATTTTACAAGATAAGCACAGGCATACCCAACTAGGAACCAGACAGCCAGGGTTCTAGTTGAGAACTTCGTTGTCCACTACGGCTTTCAACTGCATCAAACACCAAGAGCACTGGATTTTCCCCGTCTTGACATATATAGATATTTATTTCTATTCATTCATTCATTTATTGCAAATGTTCCATCTATAATAAAATGAAACATGTATAATCCTACATTACCTTGCTTTTAATTGAATATCGTTTGAAATTCAAGTAACTGTAATTCAGAGTTAACATAAAGCTTTCTTAAATTTCTGATGCAATGGCATTTGTAGTGGTAATTATCTATTTTCCCTGTATGTAAATGATGATGTCAAAATAACTTCCGCTTGATGTTTTAGAATTATGAACATCGCAATGTGCATTAATCAACCTTCAAAATGCCTAAGTACTCAATGGTAACATTGTAATCATTTTTGTCTAAGAAAATGAACCGAATTTAATGCTATATAAAATGTGTTCATGCAATCGGAGTAGACTCATTCCGTATTCAATCAAGCGTGAAATACTCAAAAAAATGAGAATATGATCGGCATATTCTTAGATAGATACATAGGAATTTTGACTTGTATATATTGATCACAGGTTTATTTGAGATATTTATATATATATAGTTGTTTGTTTGTTTGAATGGTGTTGTACGTCATTATCAACACATGTAAGGTTATATAGGACGGTCGATATTGTGTGGTGGATGCAGACCACCAACTTTTTCTGTTTACAAAAAAAGTACAACCGTTACACATAAACATAATAAATGTTAAAAAATAAACCCTATATGTCTAATATAACGCGTTACTCCCGATTTTCTAAAGCGTTAGAAATGAGATTTTCCCTATATTTTCAACTGAAAACTAATGATAATTCAACATTTTCTAACGCGTTACCGTCGAATTTCTAACGCGTTAGTACTTGGGTGGAGCATGCTTGATACAATGGGTAAAACAGTAATGCGTTACCTTTTAATGTCCAACGCGTTAGAAAATGTTGAATTATCTTTAGTTTTCAGTTGAACATATAGGGAAAATCTCATTTCTAAGAGCTTTGAAAACAAAAACAAATAATCATACATTTGTATTTATTGAAACAAATAACATCGCTTGGTATTGACTTGAATTGAAGGCTTTATTTTAAGAGGGTAGCCAAGTTAGTAAAAGTACTAATCTTCCCTGAGGTCCTCTTTACAAAGCAACATAGTAAACAAAAACATATGTACAAGTTTATAGCACAACGATATTGACAATGGAAACAAAAGTGTTCACAAAAAATAAAAATCTACATTGTGATTCAATAACAATTTTAACGAAAATAATGTCAGTTTTACAGTACTTTTTATCCACTTTATATAATTGTTTGAAAAAGACTTAATTGACGTGCAAGATCTTATATGCTCTGGGATTTCGTTCCAAATTACTGGCCCAGAGTAAGATATACTTCCTTTAAAAAGCTCCTTATTTGGCTGATGTCAATATCACAATGAGATCGTAAATTGTGTGACCTTATGTTATGAAACTCAAACATATCCAATATATAAGAAGGAACAAGCTGCCTGGTTTACTTTCGTCTTGTTGGATCTCAATCCAAATATCGTCTTTTAAATCTATTTGTCGTTTGCAATTTATTCCATCTTTAACATACACTAACCACTAGCGGATCCAGGGGGGGGCGCACCCGGCGCGCGCCCCCCTAAAAATTCCGGATCATACATGTATGTCCATGTTACTGTATCAAACAATTTCGATGCACGCCCTCAGTATTAAAAAATTTCTCGCTCGCTTCGCTCGCCCTACGCATAATGACTAATGAGTGGTTTAATTAACACATTGTTAAATCCTTTTATTTGAAAACGGACTTTTTTTATTCATACATGTCCATGTTACTGTAGATAAAATATCAAACAATTTCGATGCACGCCCTCAGTATATTTTTTTTCGCTCGCTTCGCTCGCTTGACGCATAATGGCTAATGAGTGGTTTAATTAACAAATTGTTAACACCTTTTATTTTAAAACGGACTTTTTTATTCATACATGTATGTTCATGTTACTGCAGATAAAATATCAAACAATTTCGATGCACGCCCTCAGTATAAAAATATTTCTCGCTCGCTTCGCTCGCTCTACGCATAATGACTAATGAGTGGTTTAATTAACACATTGTTAAATCCTTTTATTTGAAAACGGACGTTTTTTTATTCATACATGTATGTCCATGTTACTGTAGATAAAATATCAAACAATTTCGATGCACGCCCTCAGTATAAAAATATTTCTCGCTCGCTTCGCTCGCCCTACGCATAATGACTAATGAGTGGTTTAATTAACACATTGTTAAATCCTTTTATTTGAAAACGGACGTTTTTTTATTCATACATGTATGTCCATGTTACTGTAGATAAAATATCAAACAATTTCGATGCACGCCCTCAGTATAATTTTTTTTTTCGCTCGCTTCGCTCGTTCGACGCATAATGGCTAATGAGTGGTTTAATTAACACATTGTTAAATCCTTTTATTTGAAAACGGACTTTTTATATTCATACATGTATGTCCATGTTACTGTAGATAAAATATCAAACAATTTCGATGCACGCCCTCAGGATAACAATTTTTTTTCGCTCGCTTCGCTCGCTCGACGCATAATGGCTAATGAGTGGTTTAATTAACACATTGATAATTCCTTTTATTTGAAAACGGACTTTTTTACCCTATCAATGCACTACCGCAACCGTTTTATGAGGCTAGAAACGGACCCGAAAATTTACCAAAATCTTACGCCCCCCCCTAAGCTGAAATCCTGGATCCGCCCCTGCTAGCAAACCACCTTCCCCATTATTAGTCCATCCTTGCGAAACGGTACTTGAACCCCATGACAAATAAAAAGATTCCGTTTTGTGATCACTTGTAAACTTTGTTTCACTAAGACTTAATACATGTATATTGTTGTGCGGTGAGCATTTTTAACTGATCTATTGTTGAAGATAATCCTTGAACATTCAAGTGTCCAATACGAGTGGTAAGACCTTTCTTTGGTAACCCCAAGTTTGAAGTATCGATGTATGAATTAGGTTACATTTTGTATGTTCACGCGAACGTTGTACAGGTTGAATAATATGATTAGTGCTACTTATACAAACAAAAGCATTACAAGTCGGACAAATGTTGTTTAGAATATCAAAACGGTTAATGTCAATGATTGTTCCCTCTATGATGGCCTTGTGGTCAATGTCCTATTGATTCCAACACTCACCCATATTGTGTCATTCATACAACTAAAACATTGTCCTTGAAATCGTTTACGTTGTCCACACTCCCTTGTCTCATGATTGTTCGTTTTCAAATATGTACATCGATAGACTGGTGGTCCATATGCGTGAATTCGACCGAGATGCATAACGAGATGATGTTTCGTTGCCTCCTGCACTGCGCGGCTTTTGTTGAAGCGGATAGTTTGGTGAGTTGCGAAAACGACACTCAGTAGTTGAGTGATTGCTTCTATCGAATATCGCGCATGTTGACCAGCTTCTTGCATTAGATCGCGCTTTCTCACGTGGTGAATATCTTCCTGGAGGTGGTCCTTTCATTGTAGTTACGCTGTGCGTTTTGTGGCTAGTATATGATGCATTCAGCAACACTCGACTGTTCTGAATTCCTGTAGGACAGGTTAAACGAGTATACGTACATGCATCGAAATCAGCAACAATAGGAACGGTTTAATTTATTGTTTCAAGCAGGCGCTTTACACCAGAGTATGAAAAGTGTATCCTGTCTCGGACGTTGTAGTATCTTTCCATAGAATTTCCGTTTTGTAAAAATGTATTGAATAAATCGATGCAATCTAAGTCGAAGTGAGTTGCAAGTTTTGCGATGTGTTCATTATAGTAACGGACATCACCCCGCGGGCATAGTTCACAAAGAACTATTTGGCATGCCTGATTACTTTTCAGTATGTCCTCAATAAGTTTACTATATCGTTCAATAAAGTACTCAGGGTCGCGTTATGTTTCCATGAAGTACTCAGGGTCTTTGCGAGTTACCCTCAATGTATATATCAACTGTTTTGAAGATCTTCATGTTATACATCGACATTTCATGTGATAGTGAATCTTTTCCAGCACCACTTATTCCATGTTTTATAACACCATTTGTAATTCCTTTAGGATTAACTCCGTGCAACATGGAAAAACCAATTAGTAGTTTTTTCTGATTTAAGTAGGACATCGTTGGTGACCGATTATTTGTGATAACCGGTATCTGTTCTGGCGGTTTCTCCGCCGTTTGTTTTTTCTGTGTCAGTTCATCAGCTTTGCTTCCATTATTCTTTCGCTGATATTTGTTTTGCCGTTCGTAATTGTGCAAGCAGGATTCAGTAGTATTCTCAGTCAAGATCTGACTATAAGTTGTGTTGCCATGTTGGGAGTTTTCACCTTCTGTCGTATCCGATATATTATGAGCACAGCGAATTTGACGAATAGTAGCTGATCTCTCGATCAAAGAGTCTATTTTCAAGTTCCACTGTTCCTCTTGACCCTATAGGTTTAAACTTAGTTGAGTAGAGCTAATAAATAATTACTAGTATTTAATATAATTCTTTAAGGCTCTAATAAATACTCTTTGTTGTGTGATCGAAATATTCTTTTTTGCACTATATATACAACTGTTTGCAATATAGACTCCATTTAAATTTGTATTTCGCATTTAGTAACAAGAGATTTCCAGACAAGAAGTTTCACAAACAGCGTTATAGTCTGCTTTTAATACCCACCACAGCAACGTTAGCAATATTACGCGGTCTTTGATTGGTCGAATCAATTTAGCTCATCGCGTTAGGTTTTCATGAATCCCTACCTGATTTGTGTTTTACCCGACTCGAAAGAAATCCCTACACTCAAGTAACGTGTTACTAATGTGACATGTAACGCGTAAGTGAGCGCCATGGCCAGCCAGTTTCTAACGCGTTAGAAAATGTTTTACCAGGTCCAAACGATTTCTGAGAATTAACTTGAACATTTCGAGAAGTTCTTTGTTTTTCTGGAAAGCGATATTATGAAACGTATTGAATGATTTAATAATAAATGTTTACTTTTAGATTGCAATGGCATTCAAGATACCTACAATACCGCGGCTCAGTTTGAATTTTTTAGGGTGTAAATTTACATAATTTCTGACATGTTTGAAATTTTGAGGGGTGGAGTGGGGTACAATTAATTTATGAATATGTTTTATTTTTGGGGTGTGAAATGGTTCCCTTTTTATGCCCCTACAACCGGAGGTGATGGGGCATATAACGTTAGCCATGTCCGCGCTTCCGTCTTTCCGTCCGTCTTTCCGTCCGTCCCGAAAAATGTGTGCGTCTATCTCCTCCCATATTTTTCATCTAATTCTTCGAAACCTTACAGGATGCTTACCTATGATGTCAAGATATGTATTTCGTTTCGGCGTCAAAATCGACCCAGTATTATCGGAGTTATGGCCCCTTTTCGTCATTTTTTTACGTTTTAGCTTGTGTGTGTATTTCAGTCCTCCCCAAGTTTTCAGCCGACTTTACAGCATGCCAACCTATGATGTAAAAATGGATGATATGCGTAAGTTCGGCTCAGTATTACCGGAGTTATGACCCATTTTCCGTCATTTTTTACATCAAAATATCTTCTTTGGTGGGGACATCCGTGTCCCATGGGCACATTTCTAGTTATCACATGTGTTGCATTTTCTACACAAGTTCTGATTATCTATGCAACCACTCACTTCAAGATGAGGAATTCTCAACCGAGATTTTATCTTGATAAAAAATGATAATTTAAGATATATTTATGAATGGCTGTGTTTAGTCTGGCCCCATGGTAAGAAATCATAATTTATATACATAATGTTAAGTCATGATCTGTGGCCGATTATCTTTCTTGCTTCGAATTTCTGGGATAGTAGATCAGACTCTTAAAAAATGGACTGGCAACTCTATTGTAATAAAAATATTGATTATTAATTTACTATTAATTGACGACTATAGCTAGTCTATGGTGTCTTAATGTTGCATGTAGAAATTCATAGATTTGCTATATCTCTTGTTACAGGAATGATTTATTGACCCTGATCCAGATAAAAAAATAATGTAAGTAAGCAGTGTAATAAATACAATTAAATATAACTTCGATGACTCTATTCTGCCTATAATTTAAGAATGCCCTACTGGTTACACGGGCGGAGGAACTATACTCCTTAGAACAACTTTACCGCTGTCTCTCGGAGATCACATCATAAAATATTCCACATAAGTTGCAAGGAATTGATTGTATCATGATTCGAACCCGCGTTACGTGTACAAGTTGAATTACCAACTGCATATGCCGGTAGAGATGTGTGTTTTATTCAACATCGGTCATACTTCCGTAATTCGCTGCAGCGACTCTTATATCGTTTTAGTAATATTGCGCATGATAATGTAGTAATGAATAGTTTCTTTGAGTTTTTTCACTCTTATAATTACACATGATAGCAATGAACAGTTTATCTGTGTTGTAATGCACGCTAACGCAAACGCATCCCATACATGTGAGTAATTCTATTTCTGTGCTGATGTGTACTTTAGCACGTCGTGCTACAAAGGTGAATATGTAATCAATTTGTATAGGCATGTCAAGGATTCGCGTAGCACAAATTTGGACGAAAGTGTCTGGTACAAAAAACGGTAATGGCGTGTTTTTATGGAAAGCCTCGACCGTCTTCTGTTGGCCTTTTGCATTTTGTGCAGTACGCTTCGTAAGTCGTTTTGTGCATTTTCTAAGTTGTTATGTGCATTTTCTAAGTTGTGATGTGAATTTCGTAAGTTGTTATGTGCATTTTCTAAGTTGTCCTGTGCACTTTCTAAGTTGTTATGTGCATTTAGTAAGTTGGTATGTACATTTTATATGTTGTCATGTGCATTTTCTAAGTTGTCCTGTGCATTTTCTAACTTGTTATGTGCATTTTGCAAGTCGTCTTGTGCATTTTCTAAGTTGTTATGTGCATTTTCTAAGTTGTGATTTTCGTAAGTTGTTATGTGCATTTTCTAAGTTGTCCTGTGCATTTCGAAAGTTGTTATGTGCATTTTGTAAGTTGTCCTGTGCATTTTGTAAGTTGCCCTGTGCATTTTGTAAGTTGTTATGTGCATTTTGTAAGTTGTCCTGTGCATTTCGCAAGTTGTTATGTGCATTTTATCAGTTGTTATGTGCATTTTCTAAGTTGTCCTGTGCATTTTGTAAGTCGTTATGTGAATTTTCTAAGTTGTTATGTGCATTTTCTAAGTTGTCTTGTGTATTCCTAAGTTGTTATGTGCATTTCGTAAGTTGTAATGTGCATTGTTTAAGTTGTTCTGTGCAGTGTTTAAGTTGTCATGTGCATATTCTAAGTTGTTATGTGCATTTTCTAAGTTGATATGTGCATTTTCTAAGTTGCTATATGCTTTCCGTAAGTTGTTATGTGCATATTCTAAGTTGTCTTGTGCATTTTGTAAGTTGTTATGTGCATTTTCTAAGTTGTCCTGTGCATTTTGTAAGTCGTTATGTGCATTTTGTAAGTTGTTATGTGCATTTTCTAAGTTGTCTTGTGTATTTCCTAAGTTGTTATGTGCATTTCGTAAGTTGTAATGTGCATTGTTTAAGTTGTTCTGTGCATTGTTTAAGTTGTCATGTGCATATTCTAAATTGTTATGTGCATTTTCTAAGTTGCTATGTGCTTTTTTTAATTTGTCTTGTGCATTTGTAAGTTGTCCTGTGCATTTCTTAAGTTGTTATGTGCATTTTCTAAGTTGCTATGTGCATTTTCTAAGTTGTCTTGTGCATTTTGTAAGTTGTTATGTGCATTTTCTAAGTTGTCCTGTGCATTTCTTAAGTTGTTATGTGCATTTTGTAAGTTGTTATGT
This sequence comes from Cyrtodaria siliqua, assembly GCA_037043455.1. Lineage (NCBI taxonomy): Eukaryota > Metazoa > Mollusca > Bivalvia > Adapedonta > Hiatellidae > Cyrtodaria > Cyrtodaria siliqua. Next base: position 190,589 of record JAWPHD010001533.1, on the reverse strand, counting down.
GCATTTTCTAAGTTGTCTTGTGCATTTCCTAAGTTGTTATGTGCATTGTTTAAGTTATGATGTGCATTGTTTAAGTTATGATGTGCATTGTTTAAGTTGTTATGTGCATTGTTTAAGTTATCATGTGCGTTTCGTAAGTTGTTATGTACATTTAGTAAGTTGTTACGTGCATTTCGACAAGGATGGGGGTCGGAAGACAAGAGGACGGGAGTCGGGAGAGAAAGACGCGTGAGGTTTTTAAAATAGCAAGTTTGTAAAAAAAAAAGAATGATGAAGAATTATTATAGTTTGAGAGTCGTTTTGGGTAAAACAGTCTATATCCTGTCAAAATCCTTAATTGACCATTATCTTGTCTGCCGTATACGTTTTGTCTCCACGATAGATATGTTTATGGATTTCGTCCCTTGTTTATCAATACTCTGAGAGAGAAGAGAGGAAAGGGGGCGGAGAAGGGAGCTAAGGGAGGGAGAAGGGAGAAATGGGGGAGGGAGGAGGGATAAGACGACCTCACATAGCCCCTACCCATCAGTGTTGGAAACTAACAAATAATAATGATAATAAATTGAAATATATATTTAAATAAAAGTAATATTAACGTGCTATTTGTTGAAAACAAAATATTTTAAGTTTTCCTGAAAAAAGTCCCAGAGTATTTAAAGCATGTTTGTTTCTACAAATAACACGTGAAGTCCAGACTCTATTGAACCTATACCTTTAGGACGTCCTATTGGTTAAAAGATGGAGGGCTATAAACCTTAGGACTATACACAAAGACAAAAATAACACGTTATTTTTTATTTATTTTTTTATTTTTTTATTTTTTCTTCAGAACAAGATTTATTAACTCCACGTCAGACAATCCCTTACACATTTTGAAATCAGTTTTATGTTCTGAGAATTTATTGTATAATGTACCTAGCCCAATTTCTTTTAGCTAGGCAGAGCATAGCGTTCGCTCCTGGAGCCGCCATTTTTACCGGTGTTTACTTCAAAACTTATTCCGATAAAAAGTCTACTTAACGACGACTTGTAGTTTGCACAAGACAGCTTACGAAATATACATAACAACTTATGAAATGTACATGACATCTTAGAAAATGCACATAACAACTTAGAAAATGCAAAAGACAACTTAGAATATGCACATAACAGTAGTATAGAAACGAGGGGTATAGGCACAGTTTTCCCTCGCGGGGAACGAGAAAAACTAATGAAATATGCCAGGGGAAACTCATTCGTAACTCTCATTCGCACCACTAAGATCTAAATGTAAGTCACGCCTAAATCAACACCAACATATTTCAACAGTTTTCTCAAGCAACCCCGCTCTGGAAAACTCCGCTTATATCCCTCGTGTCTATACTACTAATCAATCCGGTTTGTCATTTTAATAACATAACATTTGAAACTCGTTAGGAGAGCGCAATTTTATTTTATGTCTACTTTCGCCGAATCAACTTTCGGCGAAGATTTTCAATAACATTTGCAACTCATTAAGCAAAGTCAGACGGAACCGGGCAGTAGTCTTCATCATCGCTCCGCATATCATTTTTTACCATGGAGTATTTTATTTTCCTACACTTTGCTATTTTGTATTTCAGTTCAAGAAGCTCTTCTCTGTTACTATTCAGCTCGCGTTCATAGTTATCCATTTCAACCAGCAATCGTCTTTTTTTAGTGTCCATAAAATCATCACGAACTACTTCATATTCTACTTGGAGTTGCCTGCCTCTCATCAATTCTCTTCTACATTTATCTTTTAAATTGTTAAGTTTTCTGCAAACCTTTTCTAATCTTTCTTGTCCCATTATATAATGATACTATATATAATTATGTTTAAGCCCTTATTTAATATTTTCAATATCCTTAAATGAGACCCAACTATTGAAATCCTCATTGTAACCCTTCCATTTAATCAATGCTTGTTTCTTTTTGTAATCACGTCGTATTACTTTTTCAATCCTGAATATTTCTTGCTTTGCTTTTATCATTTCTAATTCATAAAAGCTTCCGTCAATGTTTTTGTTGTTTAAATCTTTTATTTTGTATGTCACAGGATTTGTGTTTTGAATTTCATCAACAACAAATATTTCTTCAGTCCAATTTGGGGTATAACCTTTCTCAAACGTTCTTTTATATTTGCTGATTCTAACATTATCCCCTATTTTAAACTTTGGCTTAATTTGATTACTTCTCATCTTTCCATACAAGTTGAAATACACTGTTCCTTTATTTTTCTCGTCACTAGCTTCAGTTGGTGTCATTTTAATACTCCGATGTTTTGTATTATTATACTTATCAACCATCATCTGTAGCGCATCTAAATATGTATTTGTATTGTTAGCTCTAAAATATATCCATATCTTTTCTTTTAATGTTCTGTTAAATCGTTCAATTACTACAGCTTTCCCAAAATTAAACGTGTGATACATTTTGATATTATTATCAACAAGGAATTGCTTAAAAGTCTTGTTATAAAACTCCACACCTTGATCAACCCACAACAATTTACACTGTCTTCCTGTACTGATTATCTGTTGGAATGCTTTGGTAATTTCTAAACCAGTTTTATTTGGAACGGGTATAGCCCAAGCAAATTTACTAAATAAATCAATAACAGTAAGCAAATATTTAATACCTTTATTATACTTTGAAAACGACTGCATATCAACCAAATCAGCAGACCATATTTTATCAATTTCATTAACAATCACACGGCGTTGAGTGAACTTTCTTCGTATAGGTTTATGAAGTTCATCTGCTAACTTGTCAGTCCATTTCAACGCCTTTTCTAGTTTTTTGAGTTTCCAAGACCAAGTTTATATGTTGTACTAATAACTGGTTTTACTATCAAATTCTTAGCGATCTTTTCTCCAATAGTTTTAGACTCACTTTTTTTTAAACCAGACAACATGTTTTTATCACACGTTGATTTATTACTAGGATTTTCATCATAACAATAATCATGATCTTTACAAACAGCATCTAATTCATTTACCGGTTCTCCGCTATCAAGTGGATTACCAGGACCGCAATATTTATAACCAGGAAGTGTTAACCCTTTTTTGGGCAGCAAAGGGAGCAAAGCGTTATGAATATCAATATTTCCACCTTCTGTGTTTTTAACAAACTTTGTTTTAGTAATACCACAAGATGCACATGTTGCTCTTAACATTTTTCTACCATTTTTTGCTAAAACATACTTAGGATCAATATTTTCAGTAACCATTTTTTCTTTTATGCAATAACTCATATATAATATGATTAGATTAAACTTCGTTTACAAAATATGATGTTATGATGTTTTCATTTTTTACTGGTTTGTAAGGCTTTAATAATTTGTAAAGAATATCATACGTACTATTTCCTTCTTGTAACTTTTTAATGAAAAATAGGCAGAAATATCCACACAGAACACTTGTTTTATCTTGGTATTGAATGGTGTTGTATTTTATATTAGGCATGTACGCTAAAACTTCTTTTGGTGGGCTCAGGCCAAACGGATCGAAGTAATAATTATCATAATAACAAGTCCAGTGTGTGCCAGGTCCAATATGATCATCAAGATTAATAATACCACATTCTTGTTCATTTTGTTTTGCTGGTAATTTGTTTTTGCTGCACAACCCACTGAAGTTCTGTATGCCTAGCTGCTTAACCCATTTTATTATATCTAAGTTAGATATAGGTTCATTTTTAAAAAAAAAAAATTATAAATGGGATACTTCTGTATGGCCTAATTTGTGAGTCTACTTGCAAACCTTGTCCTCTTCTATCTACTTGCAAACCTTTTCCAGTTAAACCACTAATAAGAGATCCAATCAATGGAATTCCTAATGATGCAAGCATTCCAAGAAATCCTCCGTCCTGCTGTTGTTTTTTAGTTAGTTTAACAGGGCAGCGACCTTTTGACTTTGCTATCTTGTTTCTTTGTGCAAGTGTTAATTTATTTGATTTTAGAAGTTTTGGTTTTTTGTCACTAGGAACAGTTGCCGTTACCTCTTGCTGTTTTTTATCACTGGGAACAGTTACCGTTTTATTACTAGAAGCACATGCCAGTACGTCTTGTAGTTGTGTTAGTTTAATGGTGCAGGAACTTTTTGACTTTGCTATTTTGCTTTTTTGTGCAGCTGTTAATTTATTTGATTTTAGAAGTGTTTGTTTTTTATCAGCAGGAACCGTAACCATTCCATTTCCAAATATTTTACCAATTCCAGTACTTGCCAGACCACTAAGTGCCCCTGTTGCTAAAGGCCCTAATATCTTTGGAGCAAATCTAGCAACTGTTGGTAAAATTGTTTTAGTTAGCAAACCAGCTAATGCACCTAAAAAACCTCCATTTTTAGACTGAGACCTCATTTGTGACTTTGATATACTTATATCTAATCCCCGCCCATCAGATTTAGCTTTGTTAATATTGTTAATCTGAGTAGCTGTCAGCGACAAGGGAAAATTCCCAGTTAGTTGGTTATTTTTTAACCTGAGTGTTAATTCACTCTTATCCTCATAAGCCCTCGCTAAACTCCGTTTTTGCCCATCTGTTAAATTTACTGAATAATTTACGTAAGTCATATATATTATAAGTTAGATTAAACTATTACCAATTCATTTCCGACAGTATCAATAACTACATCTACTTCATAGAGAACCAAAGCATAAACTTTATATCTAGCGGTAGGAACGTTGTTTAGTTTATATCTCAAACTTAGTTGTTTTGGATCAACACTGACTTCATTTTCCTTGTAACTCAAATCGAAATATATCATTCCGAAGAGATTTTTAAAATTACCTACATTGAGTAAAGTTCCGGTGTTTTTATCATTTTGCTTGTAAGAATAATTAATAACATCTCTGAATATTCTTATGATATTAGCATAACTGTATTCAGTTTCTGGATAATAAACTCCATTTCCAACTTCCAATCTAGATGATTGTAAATAGCAATTAGCATCAGCAGCATTTAGTTTAAAAGTATCTAAAAGGTGAGTATTTTGTGTTTGAGAAGCTCTTGTCAGCCCTTTGCAAATACACAAAAACGTGTTTAGGACTTTTGACTCCAGCCGTTATTCTAAATACAGATTCTGTTAGTTGAGTACTTCCGCTTTCTTGTATCATTTCACGAAGATAAGTCCATCTTGTTGATGTCATGTGATTTGTCATTACGTAACTTAAACCATCTGGGTTAAATATCATTCTGGGTATCCACATAACTAATTTATTAATAACTACTCGACCATCATCACCGCCAGCTTTGAAAATTAGCACATTATCATCTGTTAGTTGCAAGCTGATTTGAATCTGACTAGGAGGAAGCATGTTTGTTTCCAAACCTCCAAAGAAGGAATATTTATTTAATGAGATTATAGAGTCAACTTTTTGATTAGTTATGATTAAAGCATGTCGAATCGCAAATCCTGAATTATAACCAGCTTGATCATCTCGAGATTCTGCAGCAGCCGTATTATCTAAATAAAAGAATTCGTTTGTTCCGGTTGTCTTTGCATAATCGTCAGAAATGTCAAGCAAGCTTTTGATATTAACAAATCTGTGAAGATTATTTCCATCGTAAACTATTTTTCCATTTTGCTTTACTTGCATTTGATCAATCAGGGAAGCTGCATCGTTAATTAAAGCAATTCTGTCGGCGTCTGCGAAATTGGCTCCATCAGCAAGCTTGTTTACTTGAAAACTGATTTCAAAATATGCGTTATACCAATCAAAGTAAGAACTTCTGTCATTTAGTGTAAATTGGTAGCCACTTTTCATTTGTCTGGTATTATTTCCTGGTTGTGTTATGGGGGTATCTAACTGAATAGGTACATGTTCATATCTAGTAATATATTTATCACTTCGAAACATCTATGTATACTAGTAATTAGATTATTTTTTATTAATTAATCGATTAATGTTCACATGAATTCCTCTTCTGGATAGTAATCTGTTAATTTTTGTATTTACATCTTCAATTATATCATCAGCCGCAACTTTAGCTACATCTTTTGCGGCAGCCTTTGTAAGTTCTTTTAAAATCATCTCACCTTTTGGTTTAGGTTTAATAACTGAAACTAATTTATCAGCAGCCATTTTTCCTACTTCATCTCCAAGTTTTTTAGAACCGCTTTCTATGATTTGTTTACCAGCAGTTTCTAATGCTTTCTTGCCTGCTGTTTTCACAGAGTTGCTGAATATCTTTGATCCGACTTTTGAAAAAATGTCAAATATGCCAGCTCCAGTTAATCGATCAACTTGAGTATATGTTCCCGTGCTAGTGTCATAAACATTTTTTAAACATGCCATATAACTTATGTTACATTAATTCCTTCAAAACAAAACGGAATGATGTGTGGACAACATTAAGATTAATAATTTTACCGGAGAAATCGGTTATGTAAATATTAATACTGTTAATGATCGTTTTGTTTACTTCGCAGAACCCGACTCTCATCGGTTCATTCTCTCAAATCAAGCACAAAGTTATTATGAATGGTAACCAAACATTTGAAAATTGATAAATCAAACTCAATTTGTATCGGGACAGGCGTGTCATCGGTTAAATCATTGTTTACAGTCAATGCTTGTTTTGTGTAATTATCAATATCACCATAACTGTAATTTCCATTTCTAAAATCAATATTTTTCCAATCTGTTTCATTGTGATACCGTATCACTTTGTTATTAAAATCTTCACTAATATTATACCACGAGTAAGTCATGGAATTAATCTTATCGAGTCCAATGACATACTGTTTGTTTCTGCCTAATAGTAATGGTCTGTCAAATACAGTTGTAAAATTACTCGGTGTGTTTGAGCTATTAATTATTGACGCTTTGTCTGATGATAATACAATTTTTTGTTCCATATAATATAGAATGGATAAAATTAATCATCTAAATAAAACAGTTTGAAACTTGATTTTTCAAAATTGAAAACTTGTGTAGCGGGAGAATCTATGGATGCAAAGATGTGCCAGTAATGAGATTTTGAAAGATATGTTTCAAGTGTTTCTTTTAGTATTTGTTTGCCATTTTCTATTTTTGGCTTAGGACGTGGCGCATAGGCATTAAACAAACTACAAATTTATATACCAATGTCTGTATTTGTAACTGTATATGTAAGGTCTGCTTCGACTATATAGCGCCCGGGTTTTACAATTACTACGCCGATGGAAGGTTCACCACTACCGGGATAATCTGTAGCATATTCGTCAGTATTTACAAGTGGACTGGTTGTAAAAGTAAAGGCACCAAGAAGAGCACTACGTTCGGTTCTTTCAAGTGGTTTTCGTGTCGGGTACGATACATAAGTATCATCAGCACCGTAATCTTGAATAATATTGATTCCATCTATCGTATATTCAAAAAGTAGAATCCGACTTAAATAGTCTACTTTTACTTTCAACCCATCAATTATACCAAGAACTGCTGTATGCCGATTATCAGACTTTTGATTATGCTCTTTAAGAGAAGCTATTTCACCGTCAAAAGCTTTGCTCCTTTCATCCTGGGCAGCTTTCAATTGCTTTGAAGCATCATCAATAGCAGTGTTAAGTTTATCAGTGTCAACCAATTTGCTCAGAGCAGTTTCCAGCGATTTACCGTCAACCATTTTCTTTTTGATATCTTCAAATTCCTTGTTGATATCGGCAACGTTGGTGTTTATCTGCTCATGTAATATTTTAATTTGAGTTATTTCAGTAGTTAAAGCAGTTCTCATTTGTTTTGAAGCATCAGCAATAGCAGTTTCAAGTTCATTATTGTCAACCATTTGTGTATTAATTTCCCCAATCCGTGTATTAATATGTTGAACACCAGCTCTTATTTGTTTACTTAATTTCTTGTAGTTTTCGCTATCTTCAAATCCATCTTCTTTCTTTTCTAAATCTTTTAAAGCATCACCCAAAAGTTTTGTTTCATCTTTCAATCCGTTTTGAATTTCAATCATTTTCTCACGGTTTGCTTGTAACTTTGTTTGTATTTGACTAAGTTTATCATCAACACCTGTTGTTAAATCTTTCATCATATCTGGAATTTTATCAATATTATAATCACGTATGAGTTTTGTTACTCTTCTTACAGTAAATTGCTTTGTTGCTGCATCATCTGCTTTTACTGAATTACCAACATTGATAAAAAAATTTTATCCATGTTAAGCTCACTTCTCAAAACATTTTCCTGGTTTCTGCCTTTGTTAAGATAATTAACCAGATGTTTTTGTTTTACATACTCAGACAGCACAATACCGAAATTTGTAATATTAACGCTGCCAGTAGTAACTTCCCCACCAAGATCATTAAAAAGTCCCATTATATATAATATGATTAGATTACATTTCACCGTTGAAGTTACGCTTTACTAACTTACTCGGACGATCAAGATACAGAAAGTCGTATTGTTTGTCAGTTGCTTTTTTATACTGATCTTTGCTGACATCTTGTTCGTTGGAAAGCATACCAAGCTCGTGATTAACTTGAGTCGCGAAGAAGATGTAATGAGAACAGTTCAACCGGATGTCTTTGGGAGTTTTGTAATAAGATTGTGACAAGTAAATTACACAACAATTTTTGTGCCTTCCCTGGATGAAATAAATAATAATATCATTTTGATTACGTTCGCAAACATAATCATCAAAAATAGCTATATTTTGAGTATCAGAATCCAAATCATTCACAGGGATAACTTCATCATTTGAACATTCTAATATGTCTCCAATTGGGATTTTGTTCTTTTTTGCTATCTTTTCAAGTTTTTGCGATAAAACCTGATACTTGGACTGCTCCAAGTTTTTAGCAAACAAATAAATCTTGTCGTAATAAACTAAAGGTTTCAGCAACATGTGAACTAATGTGTTTGTCTTGCCAGAACCTGAATTACCGCAAATTAACATTCTAAAACAACAGTCTGGCATAAATTTCCATATTTGCTTAAAATTACCGTTTCCTGTTTTCATATCATAGTTTGGAATTTCCATTATAATAATAATCAGATAATATTAATATTATCTAAGTATTATTATATATCTAAAGTGTATTGTGGAATAAAACAAATCCCTCGCGGCAAACGCCTTGGAACAGAAGCAGAATGTTTTAAGGCTAATCAAGTTAGATATTACGGATTACAAAAAGTAGTTAAGACTGCAGTTAAAAAAGCAGTTGAAAAAGCAGTCAAGCCTGCAGTCGCAAAAGCAGTTAAACCTGCAGTAACAAAAGCGGGTAAACCTGCAGTAACAAAAGCAGTTAGGCATGCAGTTAAAAAAGCAGTTAAGCCTGCAGTTCAAAAAGCAGTTAAACTTAAAGTTAAACCCAAAGGTGAAAAACCTTACCGTTATAAGCCTAAATACAACTGGGAGAAAAAGAAAACTCCGAGGCGTTTTAAAGTAAAAGAATAACCCCGGAAGAATGGATTAAAATACAAAAAGATGAGGCAGCAGCCGAGGCAGCAGCCGGTCCCGAAGGAATAATAAAAGGCATGCCCCCGGGGAAATGGATTAAAATGCAAAAAAGATGCGGCAGCGAGGCGCGAAAATTAATGATGCAGCCAAGGCGTGAAAATTAAACCGATCTTAAACTTATCTTAATTTATCTGATTTTATCTTATTTTAAACTAACCTTATATTATATATATGTTTAAAGCGTATTGTGGAATAAAACAAATTCCTCATGGTAAACAACTTGGAACAGAAGCAGAATGTTTTAAGGCTAATCAAGTTAGATATTACGGATTACAAAAAGTTAAGATGAATATCCCAGGACCTTCTAAACAAAAAGATGCAGATCCTACCTGGAGACCGGCAATGAAAAATCCAGGAAGTCTATCGAAAACAGAAGGACGACCAGATACTATTTATTTGATAGGATTAGAAGCGGAGAGGAAGCATATAAATAAAATGTTAAGCAAAACTGAATCTCCCGGCGAGGTAACACGTCTGGAAAAGAAGTTGATTAAAATACAAAATGAGTCTGATAAAGCACATGCAAATATTAGACTCATCAGAAAAAATTTAAAAGCAGTTAAACCTGCAGCTAAGAAAGCAGTTAAACCTGCAGCCGAGATAGCAGTTAAGCCTCCGTCTAAAAAGAAAACAAAAACTACATAATACTTGGTTTAACTCATATCAACTTGTCTTAATTTATCTTATTTTAATCTAACCTTATATTATACATGTCTTTGTTAAAATGGAAAGAATTAGCAGATAAAAAGCGAAAAGCGAGTGAGCTTGTCAAAGAATACGAGAATAAAGTTACTCAAAAAAGACTAGAAAAAGGAGCTAGTCGTGATTTATACACAGAAATATTTCAACCTGTAACTAGCGAAATAAAAAGTCAGTCAGAACAGCTAACCGAGCAGTTAGCTTCTCTTCCGAAAATAAGTCAGCAATTAGCCGCTCTTCCAGCAGCAATAGGCGAGGAAGTACAAGAACAAAAAACGTACCAGGGATTACCCCAGTTATTCGCTGAAGAAACTCGTAAACTAACTACTGGAATCAATAAAGAATTGATTGATAGATATAACTTACCCTTACCGTCGAGTGCAGTTGGAGATACAGGACTCGGAATCATACTCGGGGATGTTAGTAAGATCATCAAAGAACATGGTCGCAATATGGCTGCTCTTTCTAACCGGATTAGAAAAGAAAAGACTACAATCACGAAAGAAAAATATAAACAGGCGTGGGAAAACATAAAAAACGAGTCAGAAGCCTTAAAATATTATAGAGAAAGAATTGATGCAATGCTTGTGCATAGTGAAGTCTTTTCAGGCAAAGGATTACAACAAAAAAGAAATTCCTACAAAGTCGACAAAAATGGTCGCTATGGAATGTTACAAATTGATTTACCTAAGCTCATTGGTCATCACAAATTTATTGCCAAACAAGGAGAAGCAGTTGTGTTAGACTTAAAAGTAGATGATGATTTTATAGACTTGATAACAAAGCGTTACAACAATGGAAAAACTTATTCAAAGCTGTCTCAAAATACTTTTAAGAAACTAACAGAATTATCTGATTTACCAATTCATAAAGGTTCTTCAAAGTTCAAGAAGATTTTAGGAGGTTGTGTTGAATATTACAATAGCCCTAAAGATTTGATGGATGATCTAGAGTTAGTATGCGGAAGTATCGAATCAGGAAAAGATAGTCCACAGATAATAAATAAAGGTATTAGCATAATCGATGAATTATTAAAAATAGGTGAAATGTCACCCAACGAACACGAGCAACTATTTTCTAAATATTTTAATTAAATTCTTGTCTAACTGTAATTATACATGAAAACCAAAGAAGAATTAATTGATCACTTGACGCGACTTGAAGCTGCATACAGACGCAGTTATAAATTGTGCGGTATTATAAACACAACGTTACAGATTACCAGTGGAATAATTGGTTGTGGTGCTCTCCTAGCATTAGTTCCAGCAATTCCTGTTTTCATAGCTGTGGTTGGCGCAGTTCCTCCAATAGTTGCTGTTTTAGTGAGTAAAACAAGAATAGCAGAAAAAAAGACTTTGTTAAAAACACATCATAGGAGTTTTAAACAACTTCTATCATATGTCCAAACAACAACAGGACTAGAAAATGACGAAGAGGTAATTAGGATTACCTTCAATAAAATATTAGAGATTCAAAAGAATGATAACTTTACAGAACCTCTGGAAATGCATATGAAAAGATTCAAGTTAAACGGTCATAGCATTCAGCCGTAATTCTTTTCTGATTTGTTTCCATATCCTATCGTACTTGTCTCTGGTTGATTTTGTTTTAATCGGTTTTGTTTCTTTTTCTATTTTTAATATTTTAAATATTTTCTGAAAAATGTATTCAAATTTGATTGATCTTTTCCGACCTTCTAGCTTATCCAAAATCTTAACAATTTTGTAAAACAAATCCTCAAATCTTTGTCTATTTTTAGAAGACAAATCAAATGCCACCAAGTATTTATCCAAATGATACTTTCTGAGTTAAATAGTTTTCTTTTGGCTGTAGGTGCAACCTATGATAAGATTATAACCATTGTGGGTGCCACAATTAAGGCAAACACGCTCGTTATCGAAAACTTCACAAGTATCGTTGCAATTCACGCATGCGTATGTACACTTGTAACACAGCTTGGCTCTGGTACAATATTTACAAAGCTTCTTTTTGTTAGTCGTGTGAAATAAGATGCAATTTATGCACATCCCAGGAGGATCAATAATATCTAAAACTCTTTCACAATATTTGCAATTCATTATATTATAATATAGCATTATATATTTAAATCTATTATCTTATGTAATTATATAAATGGAACAAGTAGAAATTGAAATCAACAACTTTAAGAAAGATCAAACGGAACATGAAAAACTATTGATTTTGAAGATGCGAGTAAATTAGATGCAGAGCTTTTAATTTTTTCAAACTTTCAAGTTTTGACAGAAAGAATCATAACAATGGCAAAACAACTAAAACTGCCATGGAAAATAGAAAAAAGAGATATAAACAAACTACGTTCTTTGTGCAAAAAACAAATTTCAGAGGCAACCAGTTACCATCCAACTTTATACAAAGTTTCTTTTATTGCTCACTTTGATATTTTACTTGACCGAGGAATTAAAATTATTATGTATGGATAAATAAAAAAATAATATAATCTAACCGGGAAATAAATATTTTACTTCAATAATTAATTAATTAATTAATTAATAGGGGCTTAAAGAAATAATCTCATGTAATATTATATAATGAGTATCCGAAAAATTGAAACATTCCCGAAACAGTATAGCAAGGTTTTTAAAGTAAATGTTGTTAGTAATGACCCGCTCACTCAATTGCCGAAAACAACAACCAAGCGTTATAAAATTTCTTAAAACGGAACTAAGAAAAACGGGCGGCTTTAAATTAAGTGTTGATGTGAAACATACTTTTAAAAAAACATCAATGGGAGCTATAGCAACAGATCCTGCAACCACATACAAAACAGCATACTTTAATTCTAAAGCAGCAACAATATTAATTATAAATAGAGTTGGAAATTGGATTCAGATGGGAAGTGGTTGGGTAATTGAATCACTAGATGCACACTATATAAATCGAATAACGTATAAGCCTTTGCGAGGTAGCTCTAATATCTGAATTTACCAAAAGAACTGCAACACCACAAAAAAGGTTTAATAAATATAAAAAATGAAAAAGATAACGAATGCTTTAGATGGTGTCATTTAGCTTTTGAATTCCCTGTTGAAACAAATCCCCAAAGAATAACAAAGTACAAAAAGCATATCGGGGATCTAAATTAAAAAGGAATTACATTTCCTGTTACTATCAAGCAAATCCCAAAAATAGAAAAACAAAACAACATTTGTTTTAACATATTTGGATATGAAGATAATCAAGTATACCCTTTGTACATATCAAAAAATAAAGCAGAAAAAACATGTGATATGCTTTTGATTGTCGAAGAGGAAAAAAAACATTATGTGTGGATAAAAGATTTTAACAGTTTGATGTATAATCAAACAGCACGCAAGGAAAGAAAATGGTTTTGTAAAACATGCTTGCAGTGCTTTACATTAGAAAGAGTTCTTGGAAAACATAAACCTGTTTGTCTTTCACATAATGGAAAACAAGCAGTAGAGATGCCAAACAAAGATGAAAAAGTTAAGTTTAAAAACTACGACAGACAGCTAATGGTTCCGATTGTTATATATGCTGATTTTGAAGCAGTAACCGAAAGTATTTCTTCAGTATCATACAATCCTAAAAAATCACATACAGAAGCATATCAAAAGCATACTGATTGCAGTTATGGGTATAAGGTTGTTTGTTGCTATGATGATCAGTATTCAAAACCAGTTGTAACGTATAGAGGACCAAACGCTGTTCACACGTTTTTAGAAAAAAATTATAGAAGAAGAAAAGTGGTGCAAGAAAACTATGAATGCAAACTTTAAAAAAGATCTAGTAATGTCACAGGAAGAAGAAGCTGGATTCCAAAAAGCTAAATCATGTCATATTTGTGGTAATGGTTTTGCAACAACTCTTAAAAAAGGTGACGCGGGTTACACAGTAGCATACAAAAACTCCATCAGAAAAGTCAGGGACCATTGTCATATAACTGGAAAGTATAGAGGAAACGCTCATGACATATGTAATATTAATTTCAGGCTGACTAGAAAAATACCTGTTGTGTTTCATAACTTGAGAGGATATGACTCTCACTTCATATTGCAGCACATCGGAAAGTTTAAACGAAACATAAATGTTATACCAAATAACATGGAAAAGTACATGGCTTTTATGTTAGGACAAAGTTTGGTGTTTATTGACTGTTTTCAGTTTATGTCTCAATCATTAGATAATCTAGTAAAAAAACGTTTTGTCGTTTCAATACATATCCCAAGAATATAACGGTAAAAAGTTAGACTTGCTAAAAAGAAAAGGCGTTTATCCTTATGATTATATGAACAGTTTTGAACGCTTCAAGGATACTAAGTTACCTAGCAAAGATAGCTTTTATTCTCAATTAAATGATGAACACATTTCAGATGCAGATTACGATCATGCTACAAACATATGGAAAACATTTAAGATTAAAAATATGGGAGAATATCATGATCTGTATCTTAAGACTGATGTGCTGCTGCTTGCAGATGTTTTTGAAAACTTTAGAAAAATGTGTATTGAGTATTACAAATTAGATCCTTGTCATTGCTTCAGTAGTCCTGGTTTAGCCTGGGATGCATGCCTTAAGATGACTGGTATCCAACTTGATTTAATAACTGATATTGATCAATATTTGTTTGTGGAAAAAGGATTAAGAGGCGGTACGAGTTATATCGCAAACAGATATTCACAGGCTAACAATAAATATATGAAAATCTATGACAAGAAAAAGGAAAGCAAGTACATAATATATCTCGATGCTAATAACTTGTACGGGTGGGCTATGTGCCAACCGTTACCTACTGGCAACTTCAAGTGGATTGCTAAGTTTGAAAAAGGAAAATCAAATTACATTGTTGAGTGTGATATCGAGTATCCTGAGAAACTGCATGACTCGCATAATGATTATCCCCTTGCCCCGGAAAGTTTAAATATCAAAGATGAGTGGTTGTCAGACTATTGCACAAATTTAAAACAAAAGTTTAATGTAGGAAATTGTAGTGGTAATAAACTTGTTACGACGTTGAAAAATAAAGAAAAGTATGTCGTGCATTTTAGAAACTTAGAATTGTATAAAACGCTTGGATTAAAGGTGACAAAAATACATTGAATACTGCAGTCTGACGAATCAGAGTGGTTAAAGACATACATAGATGTTAATACTGCTAAGAGGACAGCTGGTGAAAATGCTTTTGAAAAGGATTTCTTCAAACTGATGAACAATTCAGTTTTTGGTAAAACTATGGAAAAGTTGAGAAAAAGAATTAATGTTAAATTGACTCACGACGAGGAGGTTCTCTTAAAATATGCAGCAAGACCTTCATTTATTTCTTGTAAAATGTTTAATGAAAATTTATTTGCTATAAACAGAATAAAAGAACGATTAGTTTTAAATTGTCCTATTTATGTTGGTATGTGTATTTTAGACTTGTCAAAATATTTGATGTATGATTTGCATTACAACTACATAAAAAACGAATATGATAAAAAAGCTAAGTTATTATTTGCTGATACCGATTCCTTGAGTTATGAAATAAAAACAAAAGATGTGTTTGCAGACTTTTACAAGGATAAAGAACTTTTTGATAATTGTGATTATGATCCAAAAAGTAAGTTTTATTTTAATGATAATAAAAAGGTTATTGGCAAGATGAAAGATGAAACTTGCGGAATACCCATTGTTGAATTTGTTGGGTTGCGAAGTAAACTATATTCGTATGTGCTAGATAATGAGGTTAGTGCAAAGAAATGTAAGGGCGTTAAAAAGTGTGTTGTTAAAAAACAGATAGCACATGATGATTACAAAAAGATTTTGTTTACGGCAACAGAAGCTCACCATGAGATGAAAGTTACAAAAGCATAACATAAGCAGCTATGCAATAAATAAAAAAAGTTTATCAGCTTATGATGATAAACGGTACATACTAGATAACGGACAAGATACATTAGCATACAAGTAAAATACTCCATGGTAAAAAAATGATATGCGGAGCGATGATGAAGACTACTGCCCGGTTCCGTCTGACTTTGCTTAATGAGTTGCAAATGTTATTGAAAATCTTCGCCGAAAGTAGATTCGGCGAAAGTAGACATAAAATAAAATTGCGCTCTCCTAACGAGTTTTAAATGTTATGTTATTAAAATGACAAACCGGATTGATTAGTAGTATAAAAACGAGGGATATAAGTGGAGTTTTCCAGAGCGGGGTTGCTTGAGAAAACTGTTGAAATATGTTGGTGTTGATTTAGGCGTGACTTACATTTAGATCTTAGTGGTGCGAATGAGAGTTACGCCCGAGTTCCCCCTGGCATATTTCATTAGTTTTTCTCGTTCCCCGCGAGGGAAAACTGTGCCTATACCCCTCGTTTCTATACTACTCATAACAACCTACGAAATACACATAACAACTTGCGAAATGCACATAACAACTTAAAAAATGAACAAGACAACTTAGAATATGCACATAACAACCTACGAAATTGACATAAAAACTTACTAAATGTACATAACAACTTACGAAACGCACATAACAACTTAGAAAAATGCACAAAACAACTTATAATATGCACATAACAGCCTACGAAATGCACATAACAACTTACTAAATGTACATAACAACTTGGAAAATGCACATAACAATTTACGAAATGCACATAAAAACTTAGAAAATGCACAAGACAACTTAGTATTTGCACATAACAACCTACGAAATGCACATAACAACTTAGAAAATGCACATAACAACTTTGAAAATGCACATGACAACTTAGAAAATGCACAAGACGACTTAGAAAATGCACATGACAACCTAGAAAATGCACATAACAACTTACTAAATGCACATAACAACTTACTAAATGCACATAACAACTTAGAAAATGCACAGGACAACTTAGGAAGCATACTGCACAAAATGCAAAAGGCCAACAGAAGGCAGCCGAGGCTTTCCATATGTTTACGTCTCCTTGACAACACTTTTTTTGAATATTATTTTAACACCCGTGACTTGGTCTGTTATTATGTTAAACTTTGTTCCCAGTTCCTACCCAGAAATAATGCTATTTTCTCTCGGCAGCTATAAAACCTTGCTTGTATATTATTTGATATAAAAATGAATTGCAATAAAATGTAATGAACTAACTGATACACAGTGTTAATAACTTGACATGGTCGAAATGTTATAAGTATTAGAGATAAAAATATAAGACTTTTACATATCAACTGCCCGCTCATATGCATTGGCACTTACTTCTCAATCCAAAGGTTTCGTGTTCGAATCCCGTCTGGGAGAACATATTTATTCGTTCAGTATTGTGTATGTATGATGTTGCCTGCGGGTGTGTTCCGTTAAGTAGTAAAGTCCATTTAATATGCCTGTTTTTAGAATTTCGAAGTGACCCTGATCAAATGGGCGTTTAATAATGCCAATGTTCCTAAAGTAAAAAGGAGATTACAACTGGCCCATTCCTCTATTAATGCCATTTAAAAGGAAACATGACAATCTTGATTTCTTAAAATCCCAAGGCGTTCAATCATTAACATTAATTATAAGAATAGTATTAAGGAAATAGTTTTTGTATATAACTAAATATTGATAATATTGCACCAATAATATATTTTAGCCTATGGTGGAATACGACAAAAAAATAACAACTGAAACTTTTATTTAATTATATGCAAACGGGTTTAACGTCTAATTTTAAAATGAAAGGAAAATGTTTATTTAATTTCTGATTTAGATTTACCTTTTTAGTTGTACGACAGCAAAATTTCGAAAATTATTGTCCTGAAACTGTGATTTTTTAATAGGCGTTTTTGCACCAATATTTACGTAATTTCATTTTATCCTTAAAAGTGCCAAACTTCAACAAGTTACCTTAATTGATGATTGCATTTTGACTTTTGTTCCTAACATTTGTTAAAACAGAAAATATTTATTTTTGAGTTTATTGTGACAGTATGAAATTTTCGTTTCAAAAACAGACTTCATTCAGGTAGTATAGAATCATTTTTTCTGAGAGGTGTTGCACGTAGTGATATATTTTGCATGGAAAAATGTCCAAATAATTTCGCCGTTGAATAAATGTATGGTTATATGATATATCTTAAAGCCTGGAAAGTTTAAAAATAATCTAAAATATATGAGCTGAGACAATTGAATTTAAACAGGAGATGATTCTTTACTACCAATGATTCTATAAACCCCAAAGCACTGTACCATGTTAAAAGTCATAAAACTTCTAGACATATTTTATACTTGTTGTACCATTGTTTTTATACTGTAAACATATTCTATTTTGTTTGAGGACCATATGTTAGACTGGCTTATAGCCAAATATGTAATCCTCTTGAAATAAAACAATTATTATTATTATTATTATTATTATTATTATTATGAAAGCGCTAAATTTACATGAAAGTGTGTGTAATTTTATGTGACACTGCTGCACATATTGCTTTAGAGAGTTGTACTTTACGTGACAAATCGGGTTAATTTTATAAAAAATTGGGAGGTTTGATGTTTATTGTAAATGAGTTTTGCATTGTTATAAGTACCCGTTTCTTTTATCAACGAAATTGAAGTGGAGATGGATTGTTCCCGTATGTAAATAAATAAATTACAAAGATGAATACTTGTATGAACTCAATAAAACCGAGTCTGAAACGTTTATCTCTTTGTTTATGTTTGTTGCTTCCAAGGCATCCCATCGTCAGTATGTATTGTATAAAATTGCCAATAACAGTATATGGAACCATACGTGTACGACTGTAGCAACCATAAAGGTAACAACGGACATAAAGTTAACAATGGGTCATAAAGGTAACAACTTTCGGTCATAAAGGTAACAGCGTATCATAAAGGTAACAATGCCACTGGTCATAAAGGTAACAACCTCGGCCGCAAAGTTAACACCATTTTGTTTAGGGTCATAAAGGTAACAACATCTGGACATCAAGGTAACATCAGAGATTCGAATCATATATATATATATATATACTTTTATGACCCATTGTTAACTTTATGTCCGTTGTTACCTTTATGGTTGCAACACACCGGGTTGAGCAGAACTCAATATTTATAACTTTATGCTGTGGAATAAAATGTTCTTGTTTCGTATCGTTCCGCTAAATATAATTATCCAGGGGGATAGTTATATTAAGCGGAACGGAACGGAAACAGATAATTTCAAAATAGCGGACAAACAATATAGTGATACTATATAAGAATGATTATGATAATAACCATACGTGTTTAAAGCATTGTATTTATCTGTGTATTTATTATTGCATATTACTGTTTCGTCGTATGGTGTCGCTCATTGTTGTAAGATGTTGACTATCAGGACACAACTTGACACATGATCTATATCTATGAGATGCTTTATAAATACTTATGTTTGAAAAGTACAAGAACAAACAGAGTAGAATATTAAAATAATGCATGACGTGAACAATTTTAAGGCATATATCAACATACATTTTGTATTGTAAATATACTTTATTCCGTGGAATTTAATGTTCTTGTTCCATTCCGTTCCGCTAAATATAATTATTCAGGGCGATTGTTATATTTAGCGGGACGGAACGGAACAATATAGTTTCAAAATAAAGGACAAACTATATAGTGACAATTTATAATAATGATTACGATAATAACTATAAGTATTAAAAGCATTACTTTTTATTATATCATATTTATACCTTTATACATATATATTATCATTTCGTTTTCTGCGGCTCATTGTTCTAATACTTTGACTTTATCAGGGCATAACCTGATACACAATATACATGTAAGAAGCGCTTTATAAATGGTACTTTTGGAAAGCTCTGGAACACGAACACACATACTATAAATATAGATATGATGAGAATAGTTTAAAACATACATCAACATCATTTTATATAGTATAAATGAGCAATGTCTTGTTCCGTTACGTTCCGCCAAATATAATAGTTAGCGAAACGGAACGAAACGAGAACATTTAAACAAACAACATAAACTAGAATATATTTAGTTTAGTATGATTTGATTTGATTATATAGATTAGATATTTATTAAAGTCATATTTTAAAAAAATGGAGACATTCATTCAAAAAAAATGATTTTCCCAGAACGTTTTCCGTTCCGTTTTGTTCCGTTCCTTTTCGTTACGTTCCGTTTCATTCCGTTCCGTTTCGTTCCTTTCCATTTATTATAATTAGCCCATACAAATGTGTAAAACAACCTTCAATACTGCTTTCAAGATTGCAGTGTGTCGCTTTAACAATTAATTTTAATTGGCAAATCAATTAAAATCGATTTTGCTATTTTTTCCAGTACGGAAAGTAGTTTGTAGTTTGTAGGAATTCAAAAGGTAGCCCGACCCAAAATGTAACCCCTTACACAAAAGGTATTTCTACCTGTCTAAATGGTAACTCGAGACCTACAACCTATCCAACAGGTTGGTTAGTTGGTTGAATGGTGTTTTCATTTTCAGTGGTGGAGACTGATCACCCACCTTTTCCTGGGTAGAACCAGTAATGTATACCTCCCACATCCGTAAGAATCGACACTCTCTCACTTACATGACGGGCTCACAGTGGGATTCAAACCCGCAGCGGTGAGAGGCAAGATAGAATCATACACAGCGTATTTACCATCCCGGTCACGGAGGCACAACCGATTTTAATATTTAACAGATATAAGTATTGACACTTGCTGTCCAAAGGGGTAAGAACCTGATCGATTTCTTATCATATGTATTAAAGTCAGCTTTTTCTTCATTTCCCTCTGTACGTCGTTCAATCAATGCGTTCGTGCAAACGTGCGTGTGCATGCTTGTGTGCCTCTATGTCCGTTCTTTCGTCCGTCCGACCGTCCGCTTATACTTGCATGGGTATTTCTGTCTGTTTGTATATCCCCACCACACCAAAAAAATACACCATAATAAACGACAATCCCTATTTGGGCGTGATAAGTTGGCATGGTGTTTTATTATAGTATACAAATACGTTTATCTCATGCTTATACTTATTATTTACACACGCCTTTGAATCTTAGAAAACTATTCAAAAATCATTTTCCATTTTATGTGAATTTGAATAGGTTACTGCTTACCTACGACGCTCAACACTCATTCCAGACCGACTAGAGTCGGATTATACGCCAGAAACGTCACGAATACTGAAACTGTAGGGGCGTATGAAAAATACATTTTATATTAAATGAACGTACAATTAATAAATCCAGTAGCATGTTAACTTTAAACCTGCTGGCAAAACAATTCAGTACATGATAATACGATTCGGAGCAATTTGTCTTCGTTTTTCTTCCAAGGGCTAACCTATGCTTTTGGTGCATAATTAACTTTAAACCTGCTGCTTGCAAAAGAATTCAATAAATGATAATACGATTTGAAGTTTTCATTTTGTCTTTGTTTTTCGTCCAAGGGCTAACATTGATAATATGATTTGGAGTTTTCAATTTGTCTTCGTTATTAATTTCTTCCAAGGATTAACATATGCTTTCGGTGCAACATTAACTTTAAACCCGCTGCTTGCAAAATAATTCAATAAATAATAATACGATTTTGATTTTTCAATTTGTCTTCGTTTTTCTTCCAAGGGCTAACATATGCTTTAGATGCAACATTAATTTTAAATCTGCTGGCAAAATAATTCAATAAATTACGATTTGGAGTTTTCAATTTGTCTGCCTTATTTTCCAACGGCTAACATATGCTTTTGATGCAACATTAACTTTAAACCTGCTACCTGCACAATAAGAAAAAGGAAAGCAAGTACATAATATATCTCGATGCTAATAACTTGTACGGGTGGGCTATGTGCCAACCGTTACCTACTGGCAACTTCAAGTGGGTTGATAAGTTTGAAAAAGGAAAATCAAATTACATTGTTGAGTGTGATATCGAGTATCCTGAGAAACTGCATGACTCGCATAATGATTATCCCCTTGCCCCGGAAAGTTTAAATATCAAAGATGAGTGGTTGTCAGACTATTGCACAAATTTAAAACAAAAGTTTAATGTAGGAAATTGTAGTGGTAATAAACTTGTTACGACGTTGAAAAATAAAGAAAAGTATGTCGTGCATTTTAGAAACTTAGAATTGTATAAAACGCTTGGATTAAAGGTGACAAAAATACATCGAATACTGCAGTCTGACGAATCAGAGTGGTTAAAGACATACATAGATGTTAATACTGCTAAGAGGACAGCTGGTGAAAATGCTTTTGAAAAGGATTTCTTCAAACTGATGAACAATTCAGTTTTTGGTAAAACTATGGAAAAGTTGAGAAAAAGAATTAATGTTAAATTGACTCACGACGAGGAGGTTCTCTTAAAATATGCAGCAAGACCTTCATTTATTTCTTGTAAAATGTTTAATGAAAATTTATTTGCTATAAACAGAATAAAAGAACGATTAGTTTTAAATTGTCCTATTTATGTTGGTATGTGTATTTTAGACTTGTCAAAATATTTGATGTATGATTTGCATTACAACTACATAAAAAACGAATATGATAAAAAAGCTAAGTTTTTATTTGCTGATACCGATTCCTTGAGTTATGAAATAAAAACAAAAGATGTGTTTGCAGACTTTTACAAGGATAAAGAACTTTTTGATAATTGTGATTATGATCCAAAAAGTAAGTTTTATTTTAATGATAATAAAAAGGTTATTGGCAAGATGAAAGATGAAACTTGCGGAATACCCATTGTTGAATTTGTTGGGTTGCGAAGTAAACTATATTCGTATGTGCTAGATAATGAGGTTAGTGCAAAGAAATGTAAGGGCGTTAAAAAGTGTGTTGTTAAAAAACAGATAGCACATGATGATTACAAAAAGATTTTGTTTACGGCAACAGAAGCTCACCATGAGATGAAAGTTACAAAAGCATAACATAAGCAGCTATGCAATAAATAAAAAAAGTTTATCAGCTTATGATGATAAACGGTACATACTAGATAACGGACAAGATACATTAGCATACAAGTAAAATACTCCATGGCAAAATAATTCAATAAATTACGATTTAGAGTTTTCAATTTGTCTGTGTTATTTTCCAACGGCTAAGATATGCTTTTGGTGCAACATTAACTTTAAAACTGCATGCAAAATAATTCAATAAATGATAATACGATTCGGATTTTTCAATTTATCTTCGTTATTAATTTCTTCCAGGGGCTAACATATGCTTTTGGTGCAACATTAACTTTAAACCCGCTGCTTGCAAAATAATTCAAATAATAAATAATTCAATAAATGTTAATACGATTTTGTCTTCGTTTTTCTTCCAAGGGCTAGCATATGCTTTTGGTTCAACATTAACTTTAAAACTGCTGCCTGCAAAATAATTCAAAAAATAATAATACGATTTGGAGTTTTCAATTTGTCTTCGTTTGTCTTTCACGGGCTAACATATGTTTTTGGTGCGACATTAATTTTAAACCTGCTTGCAAAATAATTCAATAAATGATAATACGATTTGGAGTTGTTTTCAATTTGTCTTCGTTTTTTCTTCCAAGGGCTAACCTATGCTTTTGGTGCAACATTAACTTTAAACCTGCTGCTTGCAAAAGAATTCAATAAATGATAATACGATTTGAAGTTTTCATTTTGTCTTTGTTTTTCGTCCAAGGGCTAACATTGATAATACGATTTGGAGTTTTCAATTTGTCTTCGTTATTAATTTCTTCCAAGGATTAACATATGCTTTCGGT
This sequence comes from Cyrtodaria siliqua, assembly GCA_037043455.1. Classification (NCBI taxonomy): domain Eukaryota; kingdom Metazoa; phylum Mollusca; class Bivalvia; order Adapedonta; family Hiatellidae; genus Cyrtodaria; species Cyrtodaria siliqua. The sequence goes on along the minus strand of JAWPHD010001533.1, from coordinate 166,724 downwards.
GCAACATTAACTTTAAACCCGCTGCTTGCAAAATAATTCAATAAATAATAATACGATTTTGATTTTTCAATTTGTCTTCGTTTTTCTTCCAAGGGCTAACATATGCTTTAGATGCAACATTAATTTTAAATCTGCTGGCAAAATAATTCAATAAATTACGATTTGGAGTTTTCAATTTGTCTGCCTTATTTTCCAACGGCTAACATATGCTTTTGATGCAACATTAACTTTAAACCTGCTACCTGCACAATAATTCAATAAATGATAATACGATTTGGAGTTTTCAATTTGTCTTCGTTTTCCTTCCAAGGGCTAACATATGCTTTAGATGCAAGATTAACTTTAAACCTGCTGGCAAAATAATTTATGGACATTTTGTTTTAACCATTTTACATGTTTCAGGATAATACGTCCATTTTAAATTAGCCTCACCCTACTGCACTAACATTGAAAAACGTCATTGGGTCCATGACCCGATAGTCCTATTTTTGACTCAATAGCCCTACTCGTGTATAAGAATTATTTGAGACCCAACAGGCTGGTGAATTTAAAACTATATATATATATATATATGGTTATCTCTTCCTATATCTGTCCTTCTATACCATATATCGTTAATGATATCGTTAGTGAGTTAAACAATATGTCAATTAAACTCTTTGTCTCTAGGATGTTGTAGACTAACAGTTGAATGGATATGGCATACTAGTTACTAGCAGAGAACAACATTTTAAGTAAAACCTCTATTAAATAAATGATCATATCAAGTACTTACTTCAGCATAAATCCATTTCCAATGTTTCATTAAATACAATTTTTGTATTATTTTGTATTAATGGAGATGAACAACAGACGCTTCAGCACACTTCCGCTTTATGACGAAATTGTAGTTGGCGAAGATATCAGCTTGTACAAAAGTAATGAATATGTTTACTCTTGCTTCTCATTTTCTGCTTTTGAAAGTTGTAACTAGTCATCCATCGTTTGTTTAATATAGCTTTCTAGTGATATAGTTAGTTACCATCAATAAACCATAAAAGGTTGAAATGTAAATACGTTTCTAGATATCATTTACATGTTTTGGTCAGAGTGCTGAACTATAACGGCGCCTACGGGAATTTGTCACCGTTTCCATTGTCTATTTCGTGCAAAATATTCTATGCGGAATATTGATATGTGATTGTATCAATGAAAAGGTATTATTTATTCAAAAGACACGTATTGTTCTGAAAAGATAGTTGCTTCACAAAAGGCGTAAATGACTATACTTGTATTCGAAATGTTCTTTTTAACCATAAATGTCTCTATTATTTTAGAAACAAGCATTGTGGTGAATCCCTCAAGGCTGGGCACCCCGCCACAATAACCAAGTGGATAATCTATCAAGGCTGGGTACTCCAACACAATAACCAAGTGGAGAATCTCTGAAGGCTGGGCACTCCGACACACTAAACAAGTAGAGAATACATCAAGGCTGGGCACTCCGCCATAATACAAAAGTGGAGAATCCCTCAAAGTTGGGCACTCCGCCACAATAACCAAGGCAGAATCCCTCAAGGCTAGGAACTCCGCCAGAATAAACAAGTGGAGAATCCATCAAGGCTGGACACACTGCCACACAATAACCAAGTGGGGAATCTCTCAAGGCTGGGCACTCCGCCACACTAACCAAGTGAAGAATCCCTCGAAGATGGGCACTCCGCTACAATAAACAAGGGATAATCCCTCAAGGCTGGGAACTCCGCCAGAATAAACAAGTGGAGAATCCCTCAAAGATGGACACACTGGCACAATAACCAAATGGACAATCTCTCAAGGCTGGGCACTCCGTCACGATAACCAAGTAGAGAATCACTTAATGCTGGCCACTCCGCCACAATAACCAGGTGGAAAATCCCTCAAAAATGGGCACACCGCCACAATAACCAAGTGGAGGATACCTCAAGGCTGTGCACTCTGTCAAAATGGCCAAGTGGAAAACCCCTCAAGGCTGGACACTCAGCCACAATAAGGAAGTGGAGAATTTCTCATGGCTGGACACTCCACTACAATAACCAAGTGGAGAATCTACCAAGGCTGGGCACTTCGCCACAATAACCAAGTGCAAAATCTCTCAACGCTGGGCGCTCCGTCACATTAACCAAGTGGAGAATACATCAAGGCTGGACACTCGCCACAATAATCAAATGGAGAATACCCCAAGGCTGCACACTCTGCTACAATAACCACACGGAGGATCCCGCAAGGTTGGGCACTCCGCCACAATAATCAAGTGGAGAATCTCTCAATACTGTGCACTCCGACACAATAACCTAGTGGAGAATCCCTCGAGGCTGTGCACTCCGCCACAATAATCAAGTGAAAAATCCCGCAAGGTTGAGCACCCCGCCACGATAACTAAGTGAAGAATCCCTCAAGGCTGGGAACTCCACCACAAAAATCAAGTGGAGAATCAGTCAAGGCTGTGCACGCCGCCACAATAATTAATTAGATAATCACTCAAGGCTGTGCACCCCGTCACAATAACCAACTGGAGAATTTGTCAAGGGTGGGCACTCCACCACAATAATCAAGTCGAGATTCTCTTATCGCTGGGCACTCCGCCATACTAACCAAGTGGAGAATCTCTCAAGGCTTGGCATTCCGCCACAAAAATCTAGTGGAGAAACCCTCAATGCATGTCACTCCGCCACAATAACCAAGTGGAGGATCTATCAAGGCTGGGCACTCCGCCACAATGACCAAGTGGAGGATCTATCAAGGCTGTGCACTCTGACACAATAACCAAGTGGAGAATCTCTCAAGGCTGGTCACAGCGCCACAATAATCCGGTCGAGAATTTCTCAAGGTTGGTCACTCCACCGCAATAATCAAGCGGAAAATCTCTCAAGGCTTGGCACTCCGCCACAATAACCCTGTCGAGAATCAATCAAGGCCGTGCACTCCGCCACAATAATCAAGCGGAGAATCTCTCAAGGCTTGTCACTCCGCCACAATAGCCATGTCGATAATCTCTCAAGGCTGGGCACTCCACCACAATAAACAAGTGGCGAATCCTTCAAGGCTGTACACTCCGCCACAGTAACAAATAGGAAAATATATCAAGGCTGGGAACGCCGAAACAATAACCAAATTGAGAATCCTTCAAGGCTTGACACTCCGCCATAATAAGCAAGTCGAGAATCCCTCAAGACCGAGCACTTCACCACAATAAAAAGTGGGGTACCCCTCAAGGCTGGAGACACCGCCACAAAAAACAAGAGGCGAATCTCTCAAGGCTGAGCACGTCGCCACACTCACCAAGTGGAAAAATTCCTCAAGGTTTGGTACTCTGCACAAGAAGATAGTCGAGAATCCTTCAAGGCTGGGCACTTCGCCACAATAAGCTTGTCGATAATCTTTCAATGCTGGACACTCCGCCATACTAACGAAGTGGAGAACCGCTCAAGACGGGGCACTGCGCCACAATAATCAAGTGGAGAATCACTCAAAGCTGGGCACTCCGCGACAATAACCAAGTGGAGCATTACTCAAGACTGGGAACTCCATCACAATAAGCAAGTGGAGAATCACTAAATGCTGTGCACTCCGCCACAATAATCCAATAGAGAATGCCTCCAGGCTGGGCACACCGAAACAGTAACCAAGTGGAGAATCTGCAAGGCTGGACTCTCCGGCACAATAAGCAAGTGGAAAATACCCAACAAGGCGGCGCAATCCGTCACAATAAGTTAGTCGGGAATCCCCCAAGGCCGGTCACATCGTCACAATAACCAAGTGTAGAACCCCAAGGCTAAACACTATGACACAATAACTAAGTGGAGAATCTCTCAAGGCTGGGCACTCCCCCACAATAAGCAAGTCGAGAATTCCCCAAGGCGGGCCACTTCGTTACAATAACCTAGTGTAGAACCCCTCATGGCTGAACACCCTGACACAATAACTAAGTTGAAAATCTCCCAAGGCTGGGCACTTCGCCACATTAACCAAGTGGAGATTCCCTCACGGCTTGCACTTCGCCACAATAACCAAGTGGAGAATCTATCAAGGCTGTGCACTCCGCCACAATAAACAAGTGGAAAATCCCCCAAAGCTGGGCTCTCTGCCGCACTAAGCAAATGGAGAATCTCTCAAGGTTTGTCACTCCGACGCAATAGCCAAGTGGAAAATCTCTCAAGGCTATGAACACCGCCACAATAATCAAGTGGAGAATCTATTGAGGCTAGGCACGCCGCCACATTAACCAAGTGGAGAATCACTGAAGGCTGGGCGCTCCACCACAATAACCAAGTGGAGAATCTGTCAAGGCTGGGCAATCCGCTATAATAACCAAGTGGAAAATCTCTCCAAGCTGGGAACTCCGCCAACTAACCAAGTGGAGATCCCTCAAGGCTGAGCACTTCGCCACAATAACCATGTGGATAATATATCAAGGCTGGGCATTTCGTCACAATAACCAAGTGGAGAATCTATCAAGGCTGGGCAATCCGCCAAAATAACCAAGTGGAAAACTCCTCAAGACTGGGAAGTCCGCCACAATAACCAAGTGGAGAATCTCTCAAGGCTGGGCACTACACCACAATAATCATGTCGAGAATATCTCAAGGGAGACAATAAACAAGTGGCGAATCCCTCAAGGATGTGCTCCCCGCCACAATAATCAAGTGGAGAATATCTCAAGTGTGGGCATTCCGCAACAATAACCAAGTGGAGAATCCCTTAAGGCTGGGCACTCCGAGACAATAACCAAACTGAAATCTACCAAGGCTGGGAACTCCGACACAATAACCAAGTGGAAAATAACTCAAGGCTGAGCATTCCGCCACAATAACCAATTGGAAAACCCGTCAGGGCTGTAGACTCCGCAACAATAACCAAGTGGAGAATCTATCAAGGCTGGGCACTTCGCCTCAATAACCAGGAGTAGTATCCCTCAAGGTTTGGCACTTCGCAACAATAAGCTAGTCGAGAATCTCTCACGGCTGGGCTCACTGTCCCAATGATGGACACTTTGCCACAATAACCAAGTGAAGAAAACCTCTAGACTGGGTACTGTGCCACAGTAATCAAGAGGAGGATCACTCAAAACTGGGCACTCCGCCACAATAAGCTAGTCGAGAATCTCTCAAGGTTGGGCTCTCTGTCCCAATGATGGTCACTTTGGCACAATAACCAAGTGAAGAAAACCTCAAGACTGGGTACTGAGCCATAGTAACCAAGTGAAGAATCTCTCAAGACTGGACACTCCGAAACAAATAACCAAGTAGAGAATCCCTCAAGGCTGAACACTCCGCCAAAATAACCAAGAGGTTAAATCCCCAGTGCTTGGCACTCCGCCACAATAACCAAGTGAAGAATCTCTCAAGACTGGACACTCCGAAACAAATAACCAAGTAGAGAATCCCTCAAGGCTGGAAACTCCGCCACAATAACCAAGTGGATACTCCACCAAGTGGAGAAACCCTCAAGGCTGGACACACCGCCACAATAACCAAGTGAAGAATCCAACAAGGCTGGGACTTTGCCTCACTTACCCATATTCGAATCCTTCAAGGTTTGGCACTTCGCTACAATAAGCTAGTCGTGAATTGCTCAAGGCTGGGCTCACTGTCCCAATGATGGACACTTTGCCACAATAACCAAGTGAAGAAAACCTCTAGACTGGGTACTGTGCCACAGTAATCAAGAGGAGGATCACTCAAAACTGGGCACTCCGCCACAATAAGCTAGTCGAGAATCTCTCAAGGTTGGGCTCTCTGTCCCAATGATGGTCACTTTGGCACAATAACCAAGTGAAGAAAACCTCAAGACTGGGTACTGAGCCATAGTAACCAAGTGAAGAATCTCTCAAGACTGGACACTCCGAAACAAATAACCAAGTAGAGAATCCCTCAAGGCTGGAAACTCCGCCACAATAACCAAGTGGAGAATCCCTCAAGGCTGAACACTCCGCCAAAATAACCAAGAGGTTAAATCCCCAGTGCTTGGCACTCCGCCACAATAACCAAGTGAAGAATCTCTCAAGACTGGACACTCCGAAACAAATAACCAAGTAGAGAATCCCTCAAGGCTGGAAACTCCGCCACAATAACCAAGTGGATACTCCACCAAGTGGAGAAACCCTCAAGGCTGGACACACCGCCACAATAACCAAGTGAAGAATCCATCTAGGCTGGGACTTTGCCTCACTTACCCATATTCGAATCCTTCAAGGTTTGGCACTTCGCTACAATAAGCTAGTCGTGAATTGCTCAAGGCTGGGCTCACTGTCCCAATGATGGACACTTTGCCACAATAACCAAGTGAAGAAAACCTCTAGACTGGGTACTGTGCCACAGTAATCAAGAGGAGGATCACTCAAAACTGGGCACTCCGCCACAATAAGCTAGTCGAGAATCTCTCAAGGTTGGGCTCTCTGTCCCAATGATGGTCACTTTGGCACAATAACCAAGTGAAGAAAACCTCAAGACTGGGTACTGAGCCATAGTAACCAAGTGAAGAATCTCTCAAGACTGGACACTCCGAAACAAATAACCAAGTAGAGAATCCCTCAAGGCTGGAAACTCCGCCACAATAACCAAGTGGAGAATCCCTCAAGGCTGAACACTCCGCCAAAATAACCAAGAGGTTAAATCCCCAGTGCTTGGCACTCCGCCACAATAACCAAGTGAAGAATCTCTCAAGACTGGACACTCCGAAACAAATAACCAAGTAGAGAATCCCTCAAGGCTGGAAACTCCGCCACAATAACCAAGTGGATACTCCACCAAGTGGAGAAACCCTCAAGGCTGGACACACCGCCACAATAACCAAGTGAAGAATCCATCTAGGCTGGGACTTTGCCTCACTTACCCATATTCGAATCCTTCAAGGTTTGGCACTTCGCTACAATAAGCTAGTCGTGAATTGCTCAAGGCTGGGCACTCCGCCACAATAAGCTAGTCGAGAATCTCACAAGATTGGGCTCTCTGTCACTATAAGTTAGTCGAGAATCCCTCAATGATGGACACTCTGCCACACTAACCAAGTGGAGAACCCCTCAAGACTGGGTACTTCGCCTCATTAACCAAGTGTAGAATCCCTCAATGTTTGGCACTTCGCCACAATAAGCTAATCGAGAATCCCTCAAGGCTGGGCACTTCGCCACAAAAAGCTAATGGACAATCCCTCAAGGCTGGGCAGTCCGCCATAATAAGCTAGTCGATAATCTCTTAAGGTTGGGCTCTCTGTCACAATAAGTTAGTCGAGAATCCATCAATGATGGACACTCTGTCACACTAACCAAGTGGAGAACCCCTCAAGACTGGGTACTGCGCCACAGTAATCGAGAGGAAGAATCTCTCAAGACTGCACACTCCGCCACAATAATTAAGTAGAACATCCCTCAAGAATGGACACTCAGCCACAATAACCAAGTAGAGAATCCTTCACGGCTGCACACCCCGCCAAAATAACCAATTGAAGTATATCTCAAGTTTGGGCACTCGCTACAATAACCAAGTGCATAATCCATCAAGGCTGTGCACTCCGATACAATAACCAAGTGGAGAAACCCTCAAGGATGGGCACTCCGTCACAATAACCAAGTGGAGAATCTCTCAAGTCTTGACACTCCGCCACAATAACCAAGTGGAGAATCCCTAAAGACTGGACTCTCCGATAAAATAACTAAGTGGAGACTCCCTCAAGGCTGGGCATTCCGCCACAATAACCAAGTGGAGAATCTCTGAAGACTGGACACTCAGCCACAATAATCAAGTAGAGAATCTCTCAAGTCGTGTCACTCCGCCACATTAACCAAGTGGAGAATCCCTCAAGACCAGACACTCCGACACAATAACCAAGTGGAGAATCCCTCAAGGCTGGACACTCCGCCAAAATAACCAAGAGGAGAACCCCCAGTTCTTGGCACTCCGCCAAAATAACCAAGTGGAGAATCCCTAAAGACTGGACACTCCGATACAATAACCAAGTGGAAAATCCCTCAAGGCTGGGCATTCCGCCAAAATAACCAAGTGGAGAATCTCTCAAGACTGGACACTCCGCCACAATAACCAAGTGGAGAATCTCTCGTCTTGACACTCCGCCATAATAACCAAGTGGAGAATCCCTCAAGACTGGACACTCCGACACAATAACCAAGTGGAGAATCCCTCAAGGCTGGACAATCCGCCAAAATAACCAAGAGGAGAACCCCCAGTTCTTGGCACCCCGTCACAATAACCTAGTGGAGAATCCCTCACGGCTGGACACCCCGCACAATGACCAAGTGGAGTATCTCTCAAGGTTTTGCACTCAGCCACAATAACAAAGTGGACAATCCCTGAAGGCTAGACACTTCGCCATATAAACCAAGACGAGAATCTATCAAGGCAGGGCACTCCGCAACAATAACCAAGTCATGAATCCCCTATGACTGGGCATTATGTCACAATAACCAAGTGGAGAATCCCTCCAGACTGAACACTATGTCTCAGTAACCAAGTGGTGAATCCCTCAAGGCTGGACACTCCGACAAAATAACCAAGTCGAGAATATCTCAAAGCCGGACACTCCGCCACAATAACCAAGTGGAGAATCCCTCAATGCTTGGCACTTCGCCACAATAACCAAGTGAAAAATCCCTCACGGCTGGAAATTCCGCCACAATAACCAAGTGCAGAAACTATCAAGGCTGGGCAGTCTGTCACACTAACCAAGGGGAGAACCCCTCAAGACTGGATACTCCGCCACAATCATCAAGTCCTAAACCCCATAAGGCTGGGAATTCCCACTTACTAGGTGGAGAATCCCTTTAGGATGGACACTCCGACATAATAAACAAGTGGAGAATCCCTCAAGACTGCGAACTCCGCCACGATAACCAAATGGAAAATCCCTCAAGGCTGGGCACTCTGTCACAATAACCAAGTGGAGAATCACTCAATGCTTGGCACTTCGCCACAATAACCAAGTGAAAAATCCCTCACGGCTGGAAATTCCGCCACAATAACCAAGTGCAGAAACTATCATGGCTGGGAACTCCGTCACAATAACCAAGTGGAGAATCCCTCAAGGCTGGGCAGTCTGTCAAACTAACCAAGGGGAGAACCCCTTAAGACTGGATACTCCGCCACAATCATCAAGTCCTAAACCCCATAAGGCTGGGAAATCCCACTAACTAGGTGGAGAATCCCTTTAGGATGGACACTCCGACATAATAAACAAGTGGAGAATCCCTCTAGGCTGGGCACTCTGTCACAATAACCAAGTGGATATTCCCTGAAGGTTGGGTATCCCACCGCAATAACCAAGTGGAGAAACCCTCAAGTCTGTCCACTCCGCCACAATAAGCAAGTGGAGAATATCTCAAGGATGAGTACTCCGACACAATAACCAAGTGAAGAATCCTTCAAGGCTGTGCACACAGCCACAATAATCAAGTGGACAATCCATCAAGGCTGGGCACACTGCCACAATAACCAAGTGGAGAATCACACTAGGCTGGGAACTCCATCACAATAATCAAGTTGAGAATCACTCAAGGCTGTGCACTCCGCCACAATAATCAAATGGAGAATCCCTAAAGGCTGAGCATCCCGCCACAATAACCAACTGGAAAATCTGTCAAGGCTGGGCACTCCGCCACAATAACCAAGTGGAGAATCTCTCAACACTGCGCACTCCGCCACAATAACAGAGAATAACATCCCACTCAAGGTGGCGTACTCCGCCACAATAACCAAGTGGAAAATCCCTCAAGGCTGAGCACTCCGCCACAATAACCATGTGGAGAATCCCTCAAGGCTGTGCACTCCGCCAAAATAATAAAGTGGAGAATCCCTCAAGGATGTGCACTCCGCCAAAATAATAAAGTGGAGAATCTCTCAACGCTGGGCAGTCCGCCACAATAGCCAGTGTAAAATTCCTCTCAAGGTAGCGCACTCCGCCACAATAGCCAAGTGGAGAATCTCTCAACGCTGGGCACTCCGCCACAACAACCAAAGGAAAATCCCTTAAGGCTGGGCAATCCGCCACAATAACCATGTGGAGTACCCCTCAAAGGTTGACACTCCGCCACAATAAAAAAGTGGGGAATCTCTCAAGGCTGGGCAGTCTGCCACACTAACCAAGGGGAGAACCCCGCAAGGCTTTGCACTCCGCCACAATAACCATGTCGAGAATCTCTCAAGGCTGGGAACTCCACCACAATAATCAATTGGAGAATCCTTCAAATTTGAAAATGGGTAGGAATACAGTTAAATTATTAGTGAAATGGAGTTAGTTTTGAAGGGTGCTGAAAAGTCTGGAATTTAAAAAAATATATAATCTAGTCAACTTTTGACTTTTTGTGAATATTTTCAGCTTCAGAGGAAGGTTTGCAGATAGAGGGGAGATTTAAATACCAATGGACATTTTACAGTATGTTTGCAGTGGTCCACAAGTGATGATTTGTATAGATATTATATAGTGTTGATAAATTCACTAGTGAGACGTGAAGTGAGTTATTTGCCCTTGAATTAAACAAAAATTACATAGTTTGGCATTGTTTCCACTATAACACTTGCATTTTTCATTCAATCTTAACGAAACATTTACAGAATGTGTATAATAATAATATCTTGGACAAGTTCTTCAAGTATGGCCTTTGAATTGGTGAAGTTTTCAACATTTGGTAATGTACACTGGAAACCTGAGGTCGTGGGTTCAAATCCTACCGGATTTTTGGAAACTTGGTTCATTGGTTCAGTTAATAAATATTTGTTTTCATTTATTTATTTATTATTTAAATTGGGAGCCAGGGTATGTGGGTACCTTGTCCATCCAGACTTGTTCAGAATATTTATTTCAATAAAAAAGGTCAGAAACAGTTATATATCGTAATGTTTCTAAAAAAAGCGCACACTTTCCAGAATTATTTAATCGCCCAGGGTGTTTATAGAGACGAATGACAGGCGCACCTGCGTACGAACATTTTAAAACATAATGCATTTAAAGCAATTTTAATGATTTGTTAGTATTGCAATCAACCAAGCGTATGACGAACACTTGTCTAGCTACGCGCCTGAATGCGGTAGTAAAAGGAAAACGAATCTATTCTAAATGGAATACTACTGTTAAATAAAATATTAATGATATCGATGTCTCTGAACAACTAAGATGAATAGATTGTGACATTAATTATTTACCACAGATTTCTATGTTTCCGTCCGAGGATAAAATAAATTGGTTTGGCTATAATTACTATTGATTTTGGAAAACGTTTTCGTTGTGTACAGTGCGTATATGTCTGTGTACAGTGCGTATATGTCTGTGTACAGTGCGTATATGTCTTTAAAGTCCCATCAACAGGCAAACAGATGTACACCGTTTCTAAACCTACTGACGTCGAGGTACATATTTTGACTTACATATTTTTAACATATTTTGAGAATCCAAACTCTAGAGATACAATATAAATGGCTTTAACCAGCCAAGCCAAACCCAAAAACTGGAGCGTAGAATTAAGAGTTACCAACTCGTAATTCATTTCACGCATAATTTAAATCGGCACATATACATTATTATATGACCTAAACACCTGAATAAAGTTTGATAAACGGTTTTATAGTATACTGAAACGAAAAAGAAACGCAACTGGGGAATTTCCGCTATATATTGTATGTACAATATGCTGCTGTTAATCGAATAGTACATGGCTACGTACGTACGACCTTTCCTTTCGGTAAAAAATACTAAACCAGCACATCACAAAGCAGACAAGGTTCACTATTGACAGAGTACGCGTTTGGCTTAAGCATGTGAGCAAACTTAGGATGCAAAATTTTGCAAATTCTTTACGTTAAATATAGTACTGAAATGTCTCAATTTTTCAAAGAGGAACTTCAACATTTATGAATTTCTTGTTACAAAGTGTACTATTATTAAAACGTCTACAACATCACAGTCGTGATCATTCTCTAACAAATACCTTTTTACATAACATCTTGGGAGGGATGTCTTTGGAATATGTATGAAGTATGCAGTATATGCAAGATATAGCGAAAATTCCCGAGTTGCGTCTCTTTTTCGCTTCTGTACATACTTTTGCCGTTATTTGGCGGGTTAGTTTCTTTAAGTTATTTGGTCACTTGGAGTTTCGTAATGTGTATGTTTTATCAGATGGTACACCCCTCAAACACTGAAATACAGTGAGAGAGAAAACACAACGATAATTCCATTTTGAAAAGTTTGGCAATGTGAGTAAATCGTCACGTCCCTGTATTGGTTAGTTATCTGACTAAACTATACTCACCAAATAAATCGAGTACCCCCTTTTTTTGCTGGTATTCCCATAGGTCAGATTTTGAGGGCGTAAGATAGCTTGAACAGCGCTTTACAATGTTTGATGTTTTTAAGCGCACTTCACTGAGTACCTTATTCAGCTGGCCGATGGCAACTGATCTTTATATGGGTTTGTATCTGTATATGGTTAACAAACTGTGAATCATGCAGTTGGCGATAAGCATGCTTTACAACTTGAATTCCTAGAGAACTCGTCTAAAACACCTGAATGGTATAAACACATATTTTGGAACGTTCAAATGTGACCGTTTCGCCTGTGGATTTGACGTTTTCATCGATCAGCCTACTCAGTGTAGAATGCTGCAATGTTTCCGGGATCTTTATTTGTCCGGGGTGTTTACGGAGCAGAATGAAATCGTAAGTGCAACTGAATGAAATCGCAAGTATTGGAATGAAATAAGTGCAACTCTTTAAGGTATTTTCATGGATGAAGATCCATGAAATTTATTAAATCCATGAAAATATAACGAAAAAAGTTGAGCGTTATATCGGTTTTATTTATAATACCAAAAGAAGCGAAAAAGAAGCAAATCAGTTTGTCCACACTGTCACTTAAAATGATTTTTGATTTTTTTATCGATTTGCAGTTGGATGATTATATCAGAAAATTAAAGTCTGATGAAGGCTGTCAAGCCGAAACGTTAAAAAGTGTGTGCTGTTAATCATTAAGGATTATATCAAAAGACCTTGGCCAAGTTTCACTTGGAACACTATCGACGCATCCATTGCGTAGTTTTTGATAAAACAGCAACACTTATTTCAGCTTAATAACTCTCAGATTTTCATTAATTATACAAATACTTTGTTTGCATTGCTATCAGTTCATATGCCCACAGTCATGTTTATTTACTTATCGGCAGCATGTTTACGCTTGCCTAAAACCTAGCTTGCATTCCTTTAAACAGTTTCAAATTTTGCTAAGCAATACTCTTTTATGGATGCTATGGAAACCTTAAAGGGAGGTAATTTAATGATTTTTGATTATCAAAAGCTGCTACCTACACAGTCGGTGTTGTGTTTTCCTGTGATTGTTTTCGAAAGCAAATTTTGGGAATATTATCTTGGACAAATTGAGTTAATGTTTGTTTACCAAAAATGCATGGTTTAAGAAAAAGGGGGATACCTCCCTTGTCCCTTGTGTACTGAACGTTTCATATTTTGTCTGGACTATTGGTGGTGGTCGATCTAATTATTCTATATACATCATTTATTAGTTCCTGTTTTGCTCTCTACATAATAAGGGAAAGAAAAAGAAGTTTGTTTTTTTTCTCAGTATAGTTGTGCAACTGTTCAATTTAGATGCTCACATTCCCACGAGTTTACACCTGTTGTAAAATATTTGTCATACAAATAGTAATCATGTTTACATATCATTTACCTAGCGGATTATAATATGTGGTTCTTGCTGGGTTATCACAGTTCAAGTTCCCAGAAACATTGGCCATGTGCCCCTTGCATGTGGGACTATTTTTTTTATTCTTACAAGTGTAAATACATGTTGTACTTTAATTTGGCTGAAATCTCTGGCAGATATAAGCTTGATTGACAGGTCGGAACTAAGTATGTTCCTATGATGTTTAAAAATGTAATTACTTATAGCTTGTAAAGTAGATTGGTGTGTGGATGGTGAGGGTAAGGGTGGTGAAGGTTTATGCAGCTTCAGTCTGGAAAAACAGAACAAAAACATAACTGAAATAAAATTAAAGAGTTATAGGGACTTTGAAAAAAGAGTTGTGCGCAACATGGTGTCTCGCCTAAAGCGAGAAGTCCATCAAACATGTTTCAAGTGACCTTCATCTTGATAAAATCGAGGGTGCTATATGCGCATCAAGTGCATAAATTGATTATAAAAGCAATCTCCCAGGAAGTTACACATTTACAGTAGCATGTAAATTAAAGGTAAAATCTTTATTCGGGTTTCATAAGTCAACAAACATGATCTACTGTAGAGTGTATGCTTTAATATCAAGCTGCTATGAAAGATAATGTTGTTCCGATTGATTCCCAACACTAATGAGAGATGCTAAACAGAGACTGACCCAGTGATGGGCTTTGTTAACATGTACATAAGGCACAGGCACGCATGCACATCAAGTTACAGCCTTAAAGCTCATATTAGACCTGTACAACTAACTACGGTAACGATTACGGTAAGGATTACGGTAAGGACTAACGACTAAAACAGAGGGATTTTCCCAACAAGCAATACGCACTGAATGCTCGACCAAATGTTTGCGCATCACTATATATAGGCCAATGAAATTCATTATTGACACTTCATGAACTTGTAGGGAAAAGTTGGTGGTCTGCCACTTCTACAAAAAATCTACCGTCATATAAAGCCTAAAATGTGCTGAAAATAACGTACACCACAATTCAATCAAACAGCAATCATTATTTTAGAATGTATTAAACTAGTTGGCATATATAATAGGATGAGATGGTTTGCAGAGCAATATATCATTTCTACAAGCGACCAGTTATTCGCCATGCTTCCTTTTCTAGGCCTCACCTAATAAAGTTGATATTCGCTTCATACCTTCTTTTCAAACTGGTTTAATTAACTTTATTTTTTTTTACATGTTCTTGATACTTTCCTTTGAAACAATATAGCACTTAATCTCGAATATACTTCATTTTTCAAGTAGGTGGGTCTATTTACGCTCGGCTGCGCACGCATAGAAAGTGATTATTCCGCTTCACAGTAGGAACGCCACGGACCTATAACATATCAGTTCTGTTCGCATTTTAACTCCGCGAACATGGACTATTTCTTTGTATTTTACGGACTATTTTACGAATTTTCAACTAAAACAGACGCCATTTGTTTACACCCGAAATTGGGCGCGCTACGTCGGCGAGCACTACGGGTACCTATGGAGTCTAACAACACGCGTACAGTGTTTCATACCGTAGATTATGTAAAAACTAATACCTTACCGGACGAAATAACGTCCCATTATGTGTCAACACGATGCAGTGTTGGTGACTGACAGGTCACCGTGACATAACTTGACACGTGAAATTGACATGTTGTTGCAAGTTGGATTTGGGATTATTGTCTGCTGCTGGAGGTCCATGATCAAGGTATTTGTTTTGTCATTAAAATGTGTTTGTTAATAAACAGTACACACCCCTTTTAGATCGTGCATATTTAGACATTGGCCAAATACAGTGCCTAAAAAAGTAGTGTATAGTGTATAATAGAAAGTTCATAATCACTATTAGTGTACTCCGATCTTTCCAGTAACTGGATGTACTGTAGAACGTTTCGTGGAATAAAACAATTGCTAGTAGAAATGCTATCAATGTCCCCCGCACCCCGCCCCCACCCAAATACGGTAGATGGGGGTGTGGGGGTAGATGGAGCTTGCATACCGAAAACAAGGAGGGGGTAAGAAAACTAGAAACCCCCTCCACCCCCACCCGTCAGATGCATGAATGTAAATAGTTAGCGTTGTCTCTATATCGTTATGTTATCCCCATTTTCTCGCACATTCGTGAATACATAACCCGATACAACTACCATTGAAACAATGTAATCTGCCATAGACATTTGACTGAAATCGGTCAGATTCATATTTATGTACAGTAAAGTTTTGAGGCAAGGAAGTGATTTTGAATTTACATTTATTTACATTCTGTTGCGAAAAAAACAACGCAATTTCGAGAAAGTACATTTCACTTAAAAGCCTTTAAGGCGGTGTAGCTACTACGCTTGCATCCAGTGTGTCTCAAAAGAAATGACTATTCCATGGGCTGGAAATATGCTGTGAAAATGGAACAATGTTTTAAATGGATCTCCAGTTGGGCTACATTATATTTTACATGTATAATGAATGATGAGAGATGTTTTTATTACATTAACCGTGTTATTGAGCACAAGTACTGTAGTATTCATGCTTTATTCAATTTAGTTATTTTATCTTTTCTTTTTTAAATATGTTACATTATGTATAACAAAGGATAAACTATGTCTGTTTGATCATTGACATTGGATTGATGTTGTTTTCAGAGAGGTCTCAAATGTGAATCGTGCCCTTGAGCAGCTCTAAGTGAATTGATACTGACGACTTCAGAATGTCAGGCCGTATTAAATGTCATTGGATCATATGGAGGTAAGAGCCTTTTTAAAAATTGTTTGCACTTGTGTAGTTCTTTAAATGGAGCTTGTGTTATGCTTGCACGGTGCTGTTCAAAGTTAGAGTAAAAAAAAAATTCAGTGATAGTGCAGCGTGATTGTCATATGAGCTCGTGTAAACTAAATGTACTAGATACATGCGAAAACAAGTTGTGTTAAAGGGACACTAGGCAGTCTTTATTTGTTTAAAACTTCTGGAGTTCGGTTAATTTTTCTGCATAGTTTGCATTTGTGCATCATTAATATTATTTATTAGAATAGTTCAGAAGAAATTGTTTTACACATTACTTACTGTTGATAATAGTGCACCTATAATAATTTATTTAACTTTTAATGCAAGCAGGTTTAAATTTAACATGTTACCAGGTTAACAAATGGAGATGCTAATGTTAAAGCTTGATAAATACTTCAAGATTGCCGTGTGTCCCTTTAACATCATCTAATTGGTCTATGTGATGGGTCCTCAATTTATTAAAGGGACACAGAGCAAATTTCCAATCTTGTGTCTGTTTTACACATTTTCACATCAGAACAGACCACACATCTACAAAAGTGTCTTCTCAACTGCCCTATTTAATCATGTTTTATTTCTAAAACTAGCGGCATCACCAGGTTTTTAGAGAGAAAATAAATAGTTGTATATTAATGTTTTCTCCCCATGTAAAATGACCTTACTAAGTCATTAAAGTAAAATTTCCTATGAACAAAACGTGACGTGTAAAATTTAACAATTTTAGATTTTTGGCCAGACTTGTATTTTATTCCCCTTCTAGTAAAAATGGCTTATAGAACATTGCACCCTCTGTCAGATTTAACTTTCCTTATAATAGATTCTTGCTGTACTGTTGGGTGAAACATACATTAAAATGGTTCTATAATCATGTCAGTTCAATCATATACTCGTATGATACACAATATAATATGTATTGACCCTTTACTTGATGTGCCATTTACTCAGTTTTGGTCAAGGGACGTTTATAGCATATCGGCTTTAAATCCAGTGAACACGGATTCAATTCTTACTGGCGCCACTGAGTTACTTCGATGTGTCCTGCTAGCCTCGTTCGTCTGATGGGAACGTAAACCGGTTGGTCCTGTGTATCGGAGTCTGTCCTCCCTCCAAGCACGTTAAAGAACCATAGGTATCTAATCGGTAGTAAGCGTAGGGCAGGGTTCCTGGATGCCTATGTATCTTTCCTCCTCTCTTTCGGGCGGTTCGAAATAACCTAAACAACGTGTTGATGAGGCGTTAAACAATAATTAAATTTTAAACTGTCCCATTCCCCTAAACATGCCCTAGATCCCTCTCGCAACACCTGATTCAAATTGAATACTCTGCTCGACTTATATTAACTTTTTATTCTATGTCTTTCTTTTCTTTCAGTCTGCACGTCATGTGGAAGAAGACTCCATGTACACCACTGTCCAGATTCAATGCTGAAGTTTATGTTCGCTCAATTATTTGCTTAATAAAGTATACATATGAACTAAAATATTGTCTTTATAATTATGTCTTCCACCACAAAGTGGTAGGTGAGACAGATTAGATTTGGCCTTTCCGTTCGTCTGTCACAAATCTTGTCTGCGCTACTTGTTGGATTTTGACGAAACTTTGTACAAACTCTTTATTACTTTCTCTGAAGCTAATTTCATAAAACGTCATACTATGAATGCCTTTGGTGAAATGATAATCCCTGTTTATTTTGAAGTCAGTAGTTGAAAGGTCCGTTACCATGACCGGAAAATGAAAAGTATTGCCCACACAGTTTTTCCTCTTTCATGAAACTTCATTGTTGGACAGTGGAAAGAGGATGATCGTTTGATTTTTAGGTAAAAGGTCAAGTTTCCTGCAGACATCCACTATCCAAGGATAAGCATATGTTACAACACACATGTTATAATATTAATGGTATAATATATGAATATTTTCTTGCACAATGTTGAATCCAGTAAAACAAGTGGTTTTGTTCACCGATACTGTCGCCTGTGAAGCAAACCACTTGTTGTTAAATTACAGGATTTAACAGTGTGTAAGACATATTCCGATCATCCATTTTGTTTTTAAATCATAAATTAAAAAATACATATATTAAAACAAACAAAACATGCTATTTGATGAAAACAGACGTATTCAAATTTTCAAAATAGCAATATTCGCAGAATATAGTAGATTTCAACTGCTGAAAACAAACATGTATTTTTTTTCCAAGAAATAATACTTCTATGAATATAGTATATATGTTCAGGGAAATGTTTAATATGTCTGTTTTCAAATACTACCAATCGTAACGCACCGCACATGTATATTCAGTATTTACTTTCAATAAAGTAGTGAGTATGACTGCGTTCTGGGACCATATAAATATAAAAGAATAATATATATAAATATATATATATAACTATATATGCCCTATAAATATAAACGACCCGCACTTTTTGGATTCACGCGTACAGTGTTTCACAACACCACAAATCTGGCAAGTGCTCCATTGACACAATGTCATGTCCACGTTTATGTTATGAAATCTTCGAGTCTACACATAATCATGTTTGTTACCGACAGTAGCATGTATGTTACTCGTCAGTCATTTATTTACTTGGTTAAAGGGACACATGCCAATCTTGATTTCTTTAAAACTCGAGTCGCCCCCTCAGTTTTAAACGAACAGTTAAAAGAATATTCTTCTTTCTGCCTGTTAAACTCATATTAGTTTATCGCTTTTTCTGATTTCGAAAATTAACTCTGCAACGTATGTTGCCGCCATCATGATTTCATTTTCCGATATACCGTTGCAACATTGTTTGTTAAAATAAATTGGCCACTCTGACATTGTGTTGTAATAATACATCGCCTATAACGGTAGATAAAAGCGACGTAAAATATAAATGGGATAATTTATTGAGGGAGCGTTTTCGCTCAGGTCTAATAGCAAAATTGTCAGATTTAAATAATTTAACGGCAAATATTGATTGCTCGAATAGGGATTCTGTTAATCTTGTTATGAATGATTTCACCCAGATAATACGTGATGTATCTGATCCGTTGTTTTCAAAAAAATATAATCATAAAAATAATGTTACTTTCTCTGATCAATCAATTGTAAAAGACAAAGAATGGTTTGATAATGATTGTATTATTTTTAAAAACAAGTATTTAGAATCATTACGTATATACAACTGTAGTAAAACAGTTTTAAATAGAGAGTATTTTTGTAAATGTAAAAAGGAATATAAAGATTTGACTAAGAGAAAGAAACGAAATTCAGAATTGAAAAAAATATCTGATATAGAAAAATTGAAACACTCTAAACCTAAGGAATTTTGGAAATATTTTAAGAAAAAGAATAATAATTCCGGAAGTTGCGACATAACATTGGATGAGTTTAGGGATTATTTTTCAAGTTTAAGTAATGATATTTTTCAAACATCAAACGAAGAGGCCGAATTATTCTGTACCGAAAACGATTTTAATAGTGATAATTGCCCATTTGAAGAATTGGACCAACCATTTACAGTATCTGAATTATTGAGTGCCTGTAAAAGTTTGAAATCTGGAAAAGCTAATGGGTGCGATTGTTTACTGAATGAGTATTTTATAGAAAGTATGGATATTACAGGCTTGCATATTTGTGATATATTTAATGCAATTTTGGCTTCAGGGTATTTTCCTGATAAGTGGACTGAGGGGGTCATTATCCCTATACATAAAAAAGGCAGCGTCGATGATCCAGGTAATTACCGGGGCATAACATTAGTTAGTTGTATGTCTAAATTGTTCACCACTTTACTCAATAAAAGAATTGAGACTTTTTGTAACGAAAATGATATAATTTCGGATGCGCAGTTTGGGTTCCGAAAGGGACGGTCAACAGTTGACGCGATATTTGTATTAATGTCAATTATTCAAAATTATTTATGTAATAATAAACGATTATATGTTGCCTTTGTCGACATGATGAAATGTTTTGACAGCATTTACAGAAATGCACTTTGGCTTAAATTATATAAGCTAGGAATACGTGGAAAACTTTTACGCATTGTAAGGGACATGTATCAAAAGGTTAAATCGTGTGTAAAAAGTTGTAATAGCTATTCAGACTACTTTGAATATGCTGTTGGTTTGAGACAAGGGGAGGTAATTTCGCCTATACTGTTTTCCATGTTTGTGGAAGATCTTGAACTTTATTTGCAAAGTAATGTTGAGACAGGTTTAAATATAGATGACATAGTACTAATAATCTTACTTTTTGCTGATGATATGGCTATTTTGGGCAAATCTCCTGCTGAATTACAAGATAATCTTAATCGATTGCATACATATTGTAATAAATGGGGCTTAAGCGTAAATATTGCGAAAACTAAAATAATGGTGTTTAGAAAACGTGGTGGATTGTTGCCTAATGAATCATGGACTTATAACGATCAAATTATAGAAGTTGTTAATGATTTTAACTATCTTGGAAATATTTTTAATTATACTGGTAATTTCAACTTAAACCAAGAACACTTAGTCGGCAAGGCGCTTAAGGCATTAAACACTCTATTATTTTACTGTAAAAATTTTCGTTTAAAGCCAAAACTACTATGTCAGTTGTTTGATGCGTTCGTTGGTTCTATTTTAAATTATGCAAGCGAAATCTGGGGGTATACAAGGTCGAAAGTTATAGAGCGAATACATTTAAAATTCTGTAAACGTTTATTAAATGTTAAAATGAATACATGTACTGTGGGTGTTTACGGAGAGCTGGGTAGATATCCCTTATATATATCACGATATGCAAGGATAATAAGTTATTGGTGTAAAATTACTAATACTGATAATATAATAATAAAAAAAGTATACGAACAAGGGCTAAATGATTGTAATAAAGGATGTAAGAACTGGGTATCAAACGTTAAAACCATGTTAAATAATTACGGATTTACCGATATATTTGAGAACAATCATTTTGTAAACCCCAAAGTATTTCCAAATATTTTTAAGCAAAAAGTTATTGATAATTTTATTCAGGAATGGTTTAGTTCTATAGAAAATAGTACAGTTCTTGAAAACTATAGCTTAGTAAAAATGCAATTTGACTATGAAAACTATCTTGATATATTACCTTGTAATTTGAGATTGTTTTATACTAGACTAAGACTTTCTGTTCATCCTCTTAGAATTCAAACTGGGCGTTATGATAGAAATAGAATACCAAAAAATGAAAGATATTGCCTTTGTTGTAATTCAGGCGATATAGAAGATGAGTTTCACTTTATATGTATATGTCCATGTTTTGTAGATTTGCGTAAGCAGTATTTGAAAAAGTATTATTACCAAAGACCATCAATGTTCAAGTTTTTAGATTTGATTAGCTCTCATAATAAAACAGTATTATATAAAATTTCAAAATATACCAAGGAAGCCTTAGAAATAAGAAAATCAATTTTAAATGTTTAAGCATGTTGTTCATTCTCATTCTATTAAATTTCATAATCTTTAAGGAATATTGTATTACAAATGTGAACTAAAGTAATATAATTCAACATTTGTTTGTAAAAGAAAATCTTTTATATCTATTACGTGACTATATGTTTAATGTATTTGTATGTAATGTTTGTATGATGATGTACTATGTACAAATCTTAATAAAATATCTGTTCTGTTCTGTTCTGTTCATAAACCCAAAGCATGTGTAGATAAAACAATTAGTGTAAAATACATGAACACATACATTTTAAATATATGTGTTTACATAACGAAACTATTTAATTGTTTTTGTAGCCGGTCGTCTTTCCTTAATAAATATGAATGTTGCCGTCTTTGGGTCGGACGGTCCTGTTACTTAATTAGTACTTGTCTCCGTTTATTGAAATTCTACATATATACAGAGGAGAGATGTATCTATATGATTTTGTTATTATGCTCGCTTCTAAAATGACGAAATAAATCGATTTGAATAAAAGGCGCATTCTCAGCAATACACAACGTATTGTGTGTACGGGTTGGAGGGGGGAAACCCACGGGGTTGGAGGGATACTACCGTAATGTTGCTCTCATAAATACTGTTAACATACTACATCAATAATATAACAACTACTGAACAATGCTGAAATCGATTTATCTTTATAAATGAATTCATAATTCCACAATTTTATTCCGTGCGAAGATCGATTTGGAACGTCGATTCGGCGTATTTAAACGATTACGGTGTACTTTGTTAATTTTCGGGGGAAAAAAGTACTTGCCTCCGATTTTTTTATATTTTACATATCTACAGAGGAAAGATGTATTTACGCGTACATGCTTTTGTTTTTTTCTCTCGCTTCTAAAATGATGAAATAAATCAAATTTGATTAAAACTGCGCATTTGCAGCCTAATCAATACGGTATGGAGGGTGGTGGGGGTGGAATGAGAGGCGGCGCTGCAGGGATACTACCGTAATGGTGTCCTTGAGAAAAACGGTGAACATTCTACTCTAATAATTTATTAAATACAGAACAAAGGATTTCATAATTTCATGGTTTTATATCCCGCGTGTACATTAACTTCGAAAGGCGATTGTTCATATTTTAGCGAACACGGTGTACTTTGTTAATTTTGGGGGAAAAAAAGTACTTTTTTCTGATTGACTTTAAATTTTGGGTTTTAATAGTAGACATGTCAATGAACACTTTCGTGAAAAAAAATTCATTCTCGCTGTTAAAACTTAATTTTTTTGCATTTTTTTCGGATTCAGAAAATTAGCACTGCAACATATATTTTCACAATCCTCATTTCCTTTCCCGACGTACCGTTACAATTTTGTTTGTTAAAACCTATTTTGAGCACTCCGGCATAAACCAAAAGCATGTATAGATCAGAAATTTAATCTGGAATGCATGGATACATACATTTGAAATATATGTATTGAAATAATGGAATTATTTCATTTATTGTGTACCCGGTCGCGTCTGTAAATGTATATGCATTATGCCGTCTTTGAGTCCGTGGGTCATGTTAGTTAATTTTGGGGGGAAAAAAGTACTTGTCTCCGATTTCATTAAAAATTTGCATATGGACAGAGGAAAGATTTATCTACGCGTACATGCATTTGTTTTTATTCTCGCTTCTAAAATGACAAAATAAATCGATTTTGATTTAAAAGCGCATTTTTGGCAATTTAAACCTTAAAACAACCTAAATTCATCCCTTTGAAAAATACCTTTAACTATTAATGGGAATTACACGAAGTGTACACCAATTCTGTTCGACCAATGTAGTTTGTGAATATTATTACTTTAACAACGATCTGTGATGGTGTTTTGTTATAATCACAGCCTTTATAAATAAGAGGTGAAGAAATCTGACCAGTGACAATTTTCCCGATAATGTCATTTTGTTATCGATTTTATCACGTGACCTTGTTTAATAAATATTCATACGCCATAGGGCTGGCGTTCCTACTGTCAAGGAGGTGAACGAACTGTACGCGATGCATGCACACACTGCGCTTGCATCCGGTGTGTCTTAAAGAAAATGGATATTCCACTGCATGAAAAGACATTGACAGTAGTGATTTCTCTTTTTCTCTTTTTCTTTTTGTTATCATTAGAATTGTTACTGATACTATTATAGCGACGGGAAAATAATGTAAATACAACAATTAATTCGCCTTTTTCCTCCGCTGTTTATTCGGTTTTGCCGGTATTAAATAGAAAAAATCCACGAAGCGTATTTTTTCGGCGTTTATGCGGTTTTAAACGCCGGTAATCAATGGCAAATTTACCATAAAGCACTAACGCGATTCGTGGATTACGCAATTTACTATCGACGTTTAAAACCGCATAAACGCCAAAATGCGAAACAATTCCTTAATAAATGAGCAATCATGTGTTACATACATTGTAAAAGAAAAAAACTAACCTTCAATAGTGGCGGCCTCATCCATTTCGATGTTAAGAGTTAACTGATCAATTTGATTGTTCTAGTGTGCATTCACGATCTTTCAGTTTTTCAAAATCCTACAGGGTTTTGTATTCAGTAAAGTTAGATGTTGAATAAAAGGTAGTACAATTTGAGTTTTCAGTACTACCATAGGTTTAAAAACATTTATTGTTGCAAAATAATCAACAGTTAGGAATATGTAAAGCAATTTATATGCACTATTCAAATGTGTAAAAGTTAAAAAAAAAAATGACAGAGTGCCGTGACTTAAAAAAAAGAGCAAAATTGCCGTTTGACTCTTTAAATGTATCCTGGTTCGTAACCCAGGATAGCACAAATTGCTGTCCCGCAGTATATATTCTTGTAAAGAATGGGTAGTTTTAGTTTCACTCATTATATTAAGACATCTTAAATAGGAAATATCAATATTTTTCCACACCAAAAAAACACATTAAGAATTGACACTTCTCATTTGACAATTCGAGCTCCCAGTGGTATTCGAACCCGCAGAGTGAGAGGCGAGACAATTTTAGACGCAGCGTCTTCACTATCTCGGATACGGCGGCAATTTTTGGGTAAGACATAGGGGATAAACGTGAATTATCATGTACTAAGGCGGATTCAGGGATAAGGCGGACCCAGCACCCCGACCCTCTAAAATCCCACAAGTATAACCTATGCATGCCGGATTACCTGGGGCGCGCGCCATTCCTACTGTTAGTCATCATGGATTTAACAGAATTCACTAAACGTCATGTAGAAAAACATTTTATTTCGAAAGAGCCTCCGCTGCCCCCGCCTCCGACCCTCCCACACACAAATGCTCAAACCAAAATCTTGGATCTGCATCTGATGTGTACCCTCCTTTCGAAACGTTTTTAGTGATCACTTATTCAGGCAAGCCCCTTTAAAACTCCAGCCGAGTCTGGGTGGTTGTATCGAAGACTGTGTTGAGAAAACATAGTCTGAAAGATCGATGCATATGACGTATATATATATTGAAAGAAATGAAATAGAAATAATAAGTATTTTTTAATTTGATTTTTATTGGCTTTTTTTACACAAACCTCTCTGAGCCTACTAAAATCCAGGTTGTTATACAACTTTGAGATCAGCCCCCAACATTTTCTCGTGCTTAGAATTTAGTCTGAAGTCATAGTCGTTATCGTAGTTAGTTGTACAGGTCTAATAGGGATTACGGTAAGGATTACGATAAGGAATACCGACTAAAACAGAGGCGTTTTCTCAACAGGCAATACGCCTTGAATGCTCGACCAAGCGTTTGCGCATCAATATATATAGGCCAATGAAATTTATTATTGACACTACGTGACCGTGTAGGGAAAAGTGGATGGTCTGCCATTACTACAAAAAATAGACCGTCATATATAGCCTAAAATGTGCTGAAAATAACGTACACCGCCATTCAACCAAACAGCCAACCATCATTATTTTAGAATTTATTAAACTAGTGCCATACATGATATGATGAGATGGTATACAGAGCAATATGTCATTTTTACAAACAACCAGTTATTCGCCATGCTTCCCTTTCTGAGCATCAACTAATAAAGTTGATATTCGCATCATACCATCTTTGCAAACTGGTTTAATTAATTTGATGTTTTTCGCATTATCGTGATTCTTTCCTTTAAACAATATAGCGCTTAATCTCGAATATACTTCATTTTTCAAGTAGGTGGGACTATTTACGCTCGGCTGCGCACGCATAGAAAATGGCTATTCCGCTTCAAGGAGGTGAACGAACTGCACGCGCTGCATGCAGACACTGCGCTTGCATTCGGTGTGTCTTAATAGAAAATGGATATTCCACTGCATGAAAAGACACTGACAGTAGTGGTTTCTCTTTTACTTTTTGTTATGATTAGATTTTTTGCTGATACTAATATGAATTTTAGGCACTGCCGAAGACCGAGCAGAGCTCTTAAAATTAATACCCACATGATATATCAGATCGCATGTAAAATTTAACTTGTAAACCAAATATTTTACTCTTAATAATTATTCTATATTGTTGTGATAAAATACTAACCTACCTTATGTTTCTTGTCGATCAACATATGAGTAAATTAATTGACTATTCATAATTTCGATCATCATAATCAGCTGACCAAGCAATGGCCTAGGCATTTGACACACCTCTAAATTGTGGTAGGTGGTAAACTCAAACTCGATCTTTATCATAGTTTGTTTGTTTGTTTGGTGTTTTACGTCATTTTCAACACATGTAAGGTTATATACTAGTATGACGGTCGATTTTTTTTGTGTTGGAGGCATCCACCCACTTTTCCTGGGTAGAACCAGTACTGTAAACCTCCCGTCATCCGTAAGTCGTTAACCATTCGACCACGGAGACGCTTCGTCTTTATCATAGATGTTCAACCAAGTTAAGGTATTAACGGTGTGATTTTTTTTAAAACCAAATTTTGAAAATTATCTTATTTTTACTCTTTCAACTCAAGAGGCACCTTTCCTGGGTTTATATTGTTTTCCAGAGAGAATTATTTTGTATCAGACATATCTTTTTGGCAGCTACTACAAACAGTGTCATTGAACATTTTCAATTCAGTTCTTCTTTCTAGACAAATTTCGCATTTAGAAAAAACGTACGACATCTGTTCTATTTCAAAGGCAAGTATAGCACCCATAGCAAGGTTGAATTTTTCATCTTTCTGTAATGGTGCAGCTTCTGGTATGTCATTTATTTGATATGTTTTGATAATTTACCTTTTTTCCCGTTTATTTCTCATTTCCCTTTTCTTTGATTCTGACTGTGTTTCGTTTTCAAGAGGTTTTGATTCCTAGTTTCCTACATAAAGATTGGATGTCATTGGTTATATTAGAGTTGGAATTTGAGTCCTTTTTGGTTCAGTATATGGTGTACTAATATAATTTTCTGAATTATGTTTGCTCTTGTTGCCATGCGTGTTTTCGGTGGGTGATATTCGCTTTTTACTTTTACTACTATCAGCGTCATTAGAACTTGAAACTGTTTATTGTTCAAAAGTAAGTCAATGGTTGTACATGACAATTCTCCTTCATTGGTTGAAAAAGAATACATGCGATATTGCTCTGCACCAAACTAAAATGGTAGACACAGTTTCAATCTCACAAGCTGTGGCCCACCCTTGACCATTTATCATTTCCCTCTCGTATTAAAGTTTGGTCATGTCAGGACTGTGGTAAATTTGGACTAACTCCTCCATGCCAACCCTGTTATCAGCAATATTATAAAATTATTGCCTTTTAGTGAGGTCGATATGTGTATATATTACATATTTGTCTGTGATTTGTATAGGAAATACTGGGAATAGAAAAGCTATATCTACTCGTTTGCCCAGTGGGAGATATTTCCCAGTACGGAACATTGTTCGGCCTTTTGCGTCAGTGGCGGGAATGCCAAATGACGTTCCGATTGTTTTACGGACGTCGTCGTCAGATTCCGCCACTAGGAAATAACGATTACGGAAATAAACGAAGAGTTCCGGTTCCACTTGTTTTGTTTGTTTGACGTAACGTCGTCTTGGATGACGTAACGTCGTCTTGGCGTTCTGGTGTAAAAAGGCATTAATCATTAGAAATATTAATAAAATCATTTTAAATTATGTAATATATATACTCTGTAAAAGAATTATCGTTTACAATGAAAGTTTGCGAAAAAGTAATAATCTTTTTATTGGTTACTCGAATATGTCCGTAACTGTTACTTTGTATGGACTTTGCAACATTTTTTACAGACCCTTTGTGTGTTCGCGATATTTTTTTTAAATCAAATCTTTAATGTTTCTGGTACCAAATTAACCGGGTAGGGTAGACCTTGTTTACTAAAAAAAGATACTTAAATTTTGTCCACTAGTTTTATTTTTATATGACTTTATATACCCTGGTCCAAAACTTGTTTTACTGAGTATAGTTTAATAACCAGTGTGTTTGAGATACTGAAAATATCTCCCTCGGTAGAGAAATACCCCCTATATAAGAACCCGTGTTCTTATATCGGGGCCATTTCTCTACCTCGGGAGATATTTCCCGTATCTCAAAAACACTGGTTATTAATCTCTATTTATCGACCTGATATCGCCTCGGTCGATATCACTTTCTCAGGTCGATAAATACAACACATATCGACCGAACCTAAAAGGCAACAATTATTTTATTATTAAATCATATTATTCATGGAATTTTGAAATTTTGAAATTTTGGAATTTTGAAATTTTGAAATTTTGAAATTTTTGAAATTTTTGAAATTTTTGAAATCTTAGGAATTTTTAAATTTTGCATTTTAAATTGTTTGAAATTTTGAATTTTTAAATTTTGAAAATTTTGAATTTTTAAATTTTTTAATTTTTTAATTTTGAAAGTTTTGAAATTTTTGGAATTTTTGAAATTTTTGAAATTTTTTTGGAATTCTGAAATTTTGAATTTTAAAATTTTTGAAATTTAATTTTTTTCTGAAATTTTGAAATTTTGAAATTCTGAATTTTGAAATTTTGAATTTTGAATTAGTTTAATTTTGACAACCAATAACAAAAAATAAAACAACTTCTAATGATAAGCATTCTTTTAATGAATATCGCAATTCGTAACTACTTGTGACGGGATTAGCCGAACTAGTACGAATACTCCAAACTACGAAAAGAGACAATCGTCCAAGTGTTTCACTTGGACGACAAATCATCAGGGGATCAGTCTGTTTCAGACTGATCCCCTGATGATTTGTAGTCTCTATCATCCAGACACACTCAAGCTGACTGCGAGCGCTAGCGAGCGTCTGGACTCACTGTTCTTTAAAAATGTTGACCGATAGACGGCGTCAACCGTCAAAACTGACTGCGAAGTGACGTCATTTTGATTGCAACATCAAAGTGCACGTTGAATTACGCGCAACATTAGTTCCAATGGGATGTGTGTACGTCCTTATTAAATATACAATAAACTTCGTTTTATTGTAGTTTCGCTAAAAACATAATATAATCTTACAAAATGATGTCGTTTGGACTTCTTTGAGAGAAGTCTGGGCCGGCCGAGCTCTGCTCGGTATTATAGCGACGTGAAAATAATGTAAATACAAGAATTAATTCGCATTGTTTTCGCTGTTTATTCGGTTTTGCCGGTATTAAATGAAAAATCCACGAAGCGCGTTTTTTCCGGTGTTTTTGCGTTTGTCAACGCCGATAATCAATGGCAAATTTACCATACAGTACTAACGCGATTATGGCTTACGCCATTTACTACCGACGTTTAAAACCCCATAAACGCCGAAAGAAATGCGAAACAGTTCTTGAAACAAATGAGCACTCATGTATAACATACATTGGAATGTATAACTTACATTGTAAAAGAAAAAACTAACCTTCAATAGTGGCGGCCTCATCCATTTCGATATTAGATTCGATTGTTTTAGTGTGCATTCAATGCGATAAGGGCACGCGCTGCACGATCTTTCAGTTTTTCAAAACCCCACAGGGTTTTGTATTTAAAGTCAGATATTGAAATAAAAGGTAGTACAATTTCAGTTTTCAGTACTACCATAGGTTTAAATACATTTATTGGTGCAAAATAATCAACAGGTAGATAGATTTGTCCCTTTAAATGTATCTTGGTGCGTAACCAAGGATAGCACACATTGCTGTCTCGCAGTGAATATTCTTGTAAATAAGGGGTTATTTTAGTTTCATTCATTATATTTAGACCATCTAAAAGAGAAAATATCAATATTTTTCCACACCACAAAAAAACAACATTAAGAATTGACATTTTCTCACTTGACAATTCGAGCTCCCTTCTCGTCTTCACTATCCCGGCTGCGGCGTCAATTTTAGGGTAAGACATAGGGGATAAAGGTGTATTTATCATGTACTAAGGCGGATTCAGGGATTGGGCGGACCCGGCACACCTACCCTCTGAAATCCCACAAGTATAACCTATGCATGCCGGATTACATGGGGCGCGCGCCATTTCTACTATTAGTCATCATTGGATTTAACATAAAATTATTCTGGACAAAAAACAACAAAATTCACTAAACGTCATGAAGAAAAACATTTTATTTCGAAGGATGCTCCGCTGCCCCCGCCTCCGCCCCTCCAATACACAAATATTCAAACCAAAATCTTGGATCTGCATCTGATGTGTACCCTCCGCTCAAAATGTTTTAGAGATCAATTATTCAGGCAAGCACCTTTAAAACTAAAGCCGAGTATGTGTGGTTGCATCGAAGACTGTATTAAAAATAGTCTGAAAGGTCGATTCAGATTAGATAGATAGATAGATAGATAGATAGATAGATAGATAGATAGATAGATAGATAGATAGATAGATAGATAGATAGATAGATAGATAGATGGATGGATGGATGGATGGATGGATGGGCGGGCGGGCGGGCGGGCGGACGGACGGACAGTAGGTAGGTAGGTATGACGGTAGGTAGGTAGGTTGGTAGGTAGGTAGACATATGTTGTCAAGTGTTTTATCAGACTGTAGTTCTAGTTTATATATATAAAAAAAATGAAAGAAGAATGCATTGTTACCGTTCAGATTATTTCCAATCGATAAAATGGAAACAAATACTTCTACAGTTCTATGAGCCTAACTATTTAGATCTAGTATCGATAATGTTGTGCTAGATGTATTCTGTTACTCCATTATGCAAACATTAGTCTGAAATACACACACATATCGAATGCGTGATGTGGTACCGCATGTGTAGATTATTAATCGGGCATTTTGGTTTAATTACACTAAATCAACCGGATGTGCTTGCCTGTGCAGTCGAAAGTAGTTCTGTATTAGTTCTGTATTAAAGGGTATTAAAGATTGGTAACCTGTTTTTGTTTTGTTTTTCTATAAAAACTTGTTTAGTGCAGTTACCCGTTATTGTTTGGTTGTAACTGTATTCTGGACAACGATATTTGGAAATGCAGACAGTTTCGAAAAGTGAATCAAAGTACTGCATACTGAATGGCGAAAACATTTTTTGAGTTGTTCCTATAGTTAAGATTAAAGATTGTATGAATTATTATGATTGCTATTGGCGTAGTGATTTTTCTTATATGTTATATATATCTCAGGCCGAAGCTTCCTTATCCACTGAGCAGGAGGCCGTTGAATCCTCACCTGAAGTTCATGAGTAAGGGTTGTAGGAAGTGGCAAGTTATTGTTTGAGATAGTTGGTTAAAATCTTCTCTTTTTTTTTAGAAGTCGCCATGAACATGTATTTTTAAAAAATGTATTTTTATCTGTGTCGGCCATTCTGAATTTCCGGCCGACCTGATATTTACTTAGGACCAACTAGACGTCAAGAGCAACATTCCTGTAAAGTGTCATGAAAATCCATCAAGTATTTTCAGAGTAATCGCCACAAGTGTTTCCTATATAACTGTCTGACATCGAATCGAAATGAATTTTGTGTAGGACCAACTAGTAGTACATGTCATGCCAGTCATTTTAGTAAAGGTTCCAAAGCAACATTACTTATGTTTTTTGATAAGTAGTCGCCACAAACGTGTATTGTGTAAAATCTATTTGCAGCTGTGGCAGCCATCTTGAATTCCCGGTCGGTCTGACAGCAAGAGAAACTATCTTGTAAAACTGTTTCAGAGGAGTAGTCGCCAAAAGTTTTTCCCATGTAACTCTTTATAAACAAAGATGGGCGCTGGCTGCTACGTTTGATTTCGAATCGAAATGAATTTTGGTAAGGACAAACTATATGGCATGCCAGTCATTTTGATTTAAAGTTCCAAATCAATAACACTTAGGGTTTTTGGGAAGTGGCCGGCAAGACATTGTATTGCTAAAATCTATTTTTAGCCTTGGCGGCCATCTTGAATGTCCGGCTGACATGTATTACTAGACATCAAGACCAACATTCCTGTGAAGTTTCATGAAAAATGTGTCAAGTAGTTTCAGATGAGCAGTCGCCACAACAGTGCTCCAAGAAAATTAAAATTGGTAGATTTCAAAAGTGCACTTGCCCTGAATGAAAGGGGTTTTGCGTGAAAACGTGATCGGGGTGTTTTTAAAAACGTGACACGTGAAACAAACAATATTTTTGCGTGATTACGTGAAAATTATATCAGCGTGATCCGTGATTTTGGTCTTGGTAAAACGTGATCGCGTGATATGGTGACGTGAAACGTGAATTTTTAGTCCTTTTCAGTCCTTTTAGTGTCCCTCCTCCTCCCAGGTATGTGAACTGTTCTCTTTTTGTCATAACTTTTATACCACATGAGATTCCAGAATGCTGTTGTCAATTTGAAAGCCTCAGAATACATCTCAAGTTTGTGTGTGATTGTGTGTGGTTTTGTTTTGTTGTTTTTTTGTTGTTGTTGCAACCCACTCATTGTACTAGAGAAGCTCGAACCTATAGCGCTTCACGTCTGCTCATCCACATTTAACGTGAAATGTGAAAGTTCTGCTATTTTCACGTGAAGACGTGATCCTTGTTTTTATTTTACGTGATCACGTGAACACAACCCCCCTTTGGGACCCCCCTCAAAGGGTATTGCAAAATAATGACTACGACAATAACAACAAGATTCAAGCATGTATTACACAATATTAACAACATTTGGTAACAATTGCTTTGTTGGCGTCATATAGACCTAATAGTTTTATATTGTTTAATGTTCGACACAAAGAATATAATTTTAACTCGTACGGTTAAGCTCCTCGACATTTTATCATTGATTTGGTTTGAGGAATAAGGGGTCATGAGAAGATGCGTTCTGGAATAAACCGTATCCCCAAGCCAAAAGGCATTCATCAGGCCTCCGCCACGGACTGCCTTGTTTACCAGATTATTGTTCATTCATAAGGAAGGTTGGGGCGATAGGGAGAGAGGTTTTAGGGTACATTATACTTAACATAAATACCTGAATACACCCAGACAGCATTCATTAAAAATCAACAACAACAATAATGTGAGAGATATTTAGATGTAAAGTCAAGGTCAATGTCAGTTGTGGGGTGGGGCTTGGTATGAAGGGTGATATAACCCCAGTGAATGTTTACATTAAGTATCAAAGCAATAACGTTTGGCATTTCATTCACAAAGTCATTCAAAAAGTCAGTTAAATACGGTGAAAAATGTGTTTGCCTTTAGCGTCAATGTCAACGCAACTTGTGTTGTATGGCTTCATCAGAGTGCTATGTCAATGTACTTTCAACGGTTCATAGCAATATATCTGATGGTATTGGAGATATAAACCTTCAAAACACTTTAACCAAAAACGTTAACGCTATACACTTGCATCTGTCCAGTTGTCTTTAAGTCAAGGTCAAGGTCACTGGTGGTTAATGGCCATTGCTTAGTCAGAGGGTTATGTTCTACACAGTGAAGGAACTTACAGTTTCAAAGCAATACCTTTGCCAGTATTGGAGATAAATAATTTCAAAAAGAACGTTAACCAACAGCGTTAACCAAGTGTTGATGGTCTATGGCATCTTCACCGCGAAAAGTGATCCATGTTTCGATTTATTCTTGGGCATGGTTGTCAAAAAGAAATGTGAAATTTCGTTGTTTAAAAAAACAATGTTATTAAAATAGCTATAAAAGAAAGGACGATATAAAAATTGTTAGAGTTGGTAACCAGATGATACCAGAAGGATATAAAAACTAGAAAATCAACCACAGAGAAGACATTGTCTGCTCCCCCTCCGACCCACCTCTTCCCTTTTCTGCTATGCTAACATAATAGAGAGAAAGCTGTAGTTAATAGAAACTATTTGTATTTCTATACATTTTCGTCATTTAATATAAGGGATAGAAAGTTAACCACGGCTATTTATTAACACATATAAATACATATATTGCTCAATTATTAGATTTCGGCACGAATTTTAAATATTTGTTATTGAATATCAATACAATACTTCGCACTTAAAACAATAACAATTGGAACATCTATATAGCACGTTCGGGTTATTGTATTCGAAACAAATCGTTCTTCAATTGAAATAAATGTTATGTAAACACGTATACAGTTAATTGCTAAACAGATTAGTATGCATAAATTCCCAGAAAAGTTGATTTAATTAACATTCAGTATTAACAATTCACAGAGACTTGAATTAACGATTTTGTGTCTGAATAACGATGTGTTGGTTTTATTTTCATGACATTGAAAATTCCATTATTCTAGAAACACAATGTTTGTTTGTTTGTTTGAATATTGTTTTAGTCATTTTAGCACATGTTAGTCTATACATGACGGTCGATTTTGTGGTAGATTTAGACCAGCCCATTTTTTTCTGCTTTGAACCAGTACTGTATACCTCCCGTTATCCGTAAGAATGGACACTTTCCCACTTGAAAGGTCGAGCTCCCAGTGGGATTGAACCCGAAGCGTTGAGAGGCGAGAAAGTTTTAAACACAGCGTCTTTACTATCTCGGCCGACAGCGCTATATACCCAAATATGGTTGTTGTGGCTACCTATTTCCTGCATACCGGATACGGTTATCCGTTTTTACATTGTTGATGCAAAGCCTGATCTTACACATTGGGGACGATAAATGTCGCGCGCTGATATCAACAATGACAGTTGCATGACGTCATTGTGTAAATAACCATGCAAAACGTTTGTATCTGGCGCTGTCAATGGGCATATTGTAAATAATATGCAAGAAAAGAAACGACCATGGGTATCCTACGGTTCAGATAGGGAAATTCCAACCCTCGGTATAAATGTTTTAAAACGAACCTCACAGAGCCTCGGTTACAATAAAAACATTTTACCTCGTGTTGGAATTCCCGATCTTTACCAGATACCCATGAAAGATTCTTATTAATCTATCGATTTTTGGCTTATCGAGAGTGTATAAAAACGAGCGGTGGCATTACTTTTCAGTTAATGTCTTATATAATTATATATTATATAATATAATATTTTACCCATTTTTAAAAGTCATATACCGATAGAAAAACGAAAGGTATACTAAACTGTCCCTTGAGTGATCAGGGCCCGTATTCATAAAGCTTCTTAAGATATTTCTCAACTTAATTATACCTTCTAATGAGGTTATTTTCTAGAACTTCTACTTAAGAAACGTCTTAAGTTTAAACGTTATTCATAAAACATATTATCTTAAATTTCGACTTAAGTTGTGTTGAAATTCCATCAAAAATTAAGACCCCTCCTACCCTATCTTAACTATTTAAAAAATTGTTTCATGTAACCAAGTACAGGTAAGCATAGATAGTGAACAATTGATTGCGAAATTAACCGTGTGTTTCTAGGCCTGTGGTAGCGCACTGGCGTGGTAATCGAAAGACCGTGGGTTCGAGTCCCGTTTTAGACACGTCTTATTTACTTGCTTTAATTTGAAAAAAGAAATGAAACTTTTTGATCGTGTTGTTTTACCATTTAAATAATTGCTTTGCAAACGTCTTCAACAACGCCATAGTATTATCAGCGGTTTATAAACAATATCAAGTTCTAGTTTAACCAATTTGAGTCAAACTATTTAGGCATGTTAAATTTGTAATTGAAAAAGATTTAAACGAGTTACGTACTAAACTACGAGATAGGCATCCCGTAGTTTAGTAATACTCCATGAAATTGATTGGTATAATTTAATTAAACTTGGTACAATAATGTATCAAACAGAAACTGTGTCTGGGTAGAGTATCAAGTCCGTATTGTCATATTAATAGGTTTTTTCACAATGTCTTTTGTTCTACAAGATTCATGTTGTTGGCTATGTGTGGGTGTTTATATATAATGGGGTTGGGCCTATACTTACCTGTCTTTATTTCACATTTTTAAATAATAATTTTATTTAAATAACTTGCTATTATTGTTTTAAATCATGTTTATTTTCCATGTTCAATTACACAAAACTATTTGAGCTATTGATTTGAGACTTTGGATATTAATTTTGACCAATTGACCTCAGAACTGAGCATAATTATGTGTATGTCAATGCGATTAAAAATCAAATCAACATCAAACTAAAAGAAATATGCCTGACACGTTTCTAGAATGGCATTTGACCTATACGGCGTTTGTCATAAACATGATCATACATAATTCTAGAATTATGTTAATGACCTTAACAGTAGACCACTGACAATATTGTAGCAAGATATTCACTTATATACGCAGTTTCTGCTTTTCACATGAAAGAGAGAAAACAAACACATGAGTTTTAAATGGGGGAAAATAGCGAAGACAATTAGGTCCTAACACATACTATATGAAGTAATTGTCTCATATGTCCTTACATGTCTCTCTGTTTTGTGTCCTCACAACACATGTCTCAATCTTCAAACTACGATAGTAGATGTAAGAACACAAAGTGTGTCCTCACATGGTCATGTGTGTCCTCAAATGGCAGGATTTTGACTTATATTTGTCCTCACATGAACAGATGTGTCATCTCTCTCTCCCCCTCTCTCTCTCTCTCTCCACGAAAAATCGAAATCACTAGATGACATTTTTAAAAAAGGCAAAGATAAATAAACGAAATCTTCTGTTTTTTCGGAGAAAGCCTTGAACAGTATTTAAAGATGTTTTCCCTTCCTATAACACTGCCTTCAATATTAGAGATTGGTAATATCACGGTCAGATGTATATATATATCTAGCCAGCCTTTAAAGGGACACACGGCAATCTTGAAGTTTGTTTCAAACATTTATAGCATCTCGATTTATTAATATAACTGAATTGAATTGAATGTTCTTTCACGGCCCATCAACACAGTATAGGTTATATTGAGCCGCCCCTGAGAGAGGGGAAGGATACATAGGAACCGTGCCCTTCTCTTATTATCGAATAGATTCCTATGGTTCTTTAACGTGCTCGGAGGATACACGATACACGAGGCTAACCCCTTCCGACGGACGAGGCTAAGGAAAAGTGTCTTGCCCAAGATTTATTAATAGAGTATTATTTTGATTTTAAACCTGCGAGCATATAATAAATAACATTTTGAGTTTTCATTTTCCTTTCGTTGTTTAACATAAGTGAAAAAATGCATCTGTTTGTAACGTGTAAAAACAATTTCTGTTTTTAAACTATTATAATAATTAATAGTACTGATTGCAAAACTACAAATTATGTCAAACAAACTAACAGGACGCCGCGAGCTTAAAAAATCAAGATTGCCGCGGGTCCCTTTAAACATAGAAATGTGAAAGCATTTAATGTATAGAGAAATGATAATTGTATAATTGACTTTCAGTAGCTTAAAAATACATGTGTAATATGTCCCTACAATACTTATATCGAAAAATTGCATATCTTGGCTCCAGAGACAATTAAAAGCAAAGATATGCGGCATTAAACGAATAAATAGTGTTTTGTGGCACGTCGAATTGTGTACAAACAATGGTGAAATGTTTCTCAACATTCTTAATCTTGTCTTGCGGCTCGTCGAAATGTAAAATTTTGCACGAAATATGGTGAAATGGAAATAATATTATTTTAATATTCTTAAAACAATTTCATTACATGTATCAATGCTATGTTCAGATAATTTTAAGAAAAGGAAGTTTATGTATAAAGGGACTGGAGGCGATCTGAGGGAGTGATTGGTGTCATGCAAACCATCATAGTGTGCATCAATTTTATATGAAGTGTACAGCACATGCATTACATTAGGCCTCATGTTGTTATTGTTTATGAAAACGTTTGGTCCGGAAATATCGACGACTCGGCTGTTTTTTGTTGCTAAATCATAAATATTAATTTTAATTTTAAATTGGGTTTATATTGCTAACAGTTGTACATATAATTCAAATAGAGTGTATATCGCAAACAACACAACACAATCATCATTTAGGAGACTTCAAGCATCAGAATTATGAATTAATATTAATGATTCACACTAGCCGAATCCGTTCAGTTTTCCAGATCACGATTTGGCATTAAGAATATTTAAATTGTGTGGTGCATGGGGCCTAGTTTAGTGCTTAATATTATGCACATTGATCATGAAACTGTTCAAATTATGACGTTTTAATCGTATTTGTATTGAAACTCAAATGATTCGAGATCGCCCTCCCTTTAAGAAAAAAGACAACAAATACAGTCAGCTTAATGTAATTTAGTAACAAATTGACTATTATGTATAGCTTTAAACATGTATGTACTATCAAAGATGGGAAACACAATAAACATAGACAAGAAGCACCTCTAAGAATATGTATACTGCATAGTTGTGGGGGAATCCTAAGCTAAAGAGCTGTTCCGGTTTCGAAATATAGATGGGGAATTCCAGATTAGCCTGGACACAAATAAACTTTAAAAAAAAAAAGGAAAATCTTATGATATTTATCATCTAAGATTTCAACTAAGATGATTTATGAATACGAATTTGACTTAATTAGAAATCTTACCTAAGTGAAATTTGCCAATCTTAAACTGAAGTTGAGGAATATCTTAA
Organism: Cyrtodaria siliqua; assembly: GCA_037043455.1. Classification (NCBI taxonomy): domain Eukaryota; kingdom Metazoa; phylum Mollusca; class Bivalvia; order Adapedonta; family Hiatellidae; genus Cyrtodaria; species Cyrtodaria siliqua. The sequence goes on along the minus strand of JAWPHD010001533.1, from coordinate 127,945 downwards.
GAAGCTTTATGAATACGGGCCCAGTACTGTCATTTCTGTAGAAAGAAGAAACTTTTAAAACCGAACAGCGATAAGCCGAAATAATTTGTGAAAATAAAGTTTCAGTAAAATCTAAAAAACTGAAATCTCAAAGATTGTCTTTAATGAGTGTACTGTGGAAACGAAAATAGATTAAATAGCATCCAACACATACTATAGTTTGGTTACGCGTAACCTATTGGCATCATTTCATTGGTTGATCAAGATATATTTCTCGACTTAATCGTTTTTTCTATAGATGGCTACCGTTATCATAAATTGCGAAATATATATAGCAAAATATTATTATCAAAACCCAGATGTGCTTTTAAAATATAAAAGTCATTTATGAACTCTTCTGCAGCAAGGACTATCACAACCTGACTTCTTTGGTAATTAGATTTACAAACATCGTAAAATCCTTGGTCATTATCACTTGATTAAAATATTTATTAAACTTGTTAAAATACTTATCAAACTTATGAAGATTATACATGATCATCTATGAGTTATATCTCTTTATTGTGTTTTTTGTTTCCAGGGGATTCCCTTTCAGTATTGATTATCATTCACACTAGCTTTTATTTAGTGCTGTGTGGTGGCCGAAAAAAGTTGCTCCGACTACAAATCAGTAGTGTTATTACTTACTGGTCCTTTGAAATCATCAAGTTCAAATCTTTGTGGCGTTAAAGTAGAATATCGCTTAGGCCGGTGCTAGGATGTGTGAGAGATGTTGCACTTTATATTACCTCACATGAACAGACTCAATAAAGCCGAGTCTACTACTTTTATCTCTTGTTTGTGCTTGTTGCGTCGAAGGGATCCCCTATCAGAATTTATTATAATATTGCCTACTAATGCTGCCTCGTTTATACAAGAATATAGCCTGGCGGAAATGGCTTTATTTACTCGTTATTGGGAAGACAATAGGATAAAATTGAGGGTTGATTTACAGTAGAACCTCGTTTAAACCCAGCAACCTTTTTTGCCACTGACCGTTCCAAGGCGGTAGCCCTATTGTTAACCGTTTTGGTTTGAGATGTCATTTATTGCCTTTGATTCCTTTTTGTAATTATCGTTTGTTCCTATGCGTGTTTTTGGTTGACTGTGGTCCTTGAATGCTACATTTTTTGTTCTACATATGGCAGTCTCGGTTTGATTGAGAGTGTCCATGAACAGTAGTCAAAATGCTGGCTATCAGTAACGCCGCCCTCTAGTCCCGGGTTGGGCAGAACCCAATATTTAAAATGTCAATAGTACGAACATTAAGTAAATTGAACTGGAGTATATTAGTGCGTCAAACAATAATTACATTATTAGCAGCTTCATCAGCAGAAACTTAAACAAATGTATTATGACATTCTTGAATTCCCCATTTTAAAACCTATGTCTCGGAGGAAGCAAAGATAGTTTAGTATTATAAAAGTTAATACGGGTATCAATAGTTTTAAGAATTGACTTTTTCCAATTAGAAAAGGAGTTTGGGTCCGCGGGTTCTATGCGACACCATTTCATACTAAAATCCTTAATGGATTGGGGCATCTGAGCAAGACATGCAGTCAAGATAAGAAATAAAGTATATCCAGTGGGTTAACTTGTGCCACATTAATACTTGGTAGGTGGGACTTGATACCAAGGGCTGAAGACCCGCGGTTTTGGTGTAAACACCAGGTTGTACTCTCGCACTGAAAATAGTTTATTTATTATCTGACATATTTGTATGTATTTAATACACAGATTTTCGAGAGATTGAACACAATACAAACACATTATCTTAACTTAGATTGTATACCCATCTCACAACACCTTACAACACCTCACAACAACAAACGAAGAAAACGCGCAGCTTCATCTTGTTAACAATTTAAAAATCGCCTCTCACCGCTGCGGGAGGAAGTGTCGATTCTTATGGATGACGGGATGCCTCCGTCACAAAAAATCGACCGTCATATATAACCTTACATGTGTTGAAAATTACGTTAAACACTATACAAACAACCAGTTTGAACGTAACGTTGTTTTAAAATAACGTAATCGTTCTTGCATCTTTTCATGCGTTTAAAATATTTCTAAATGACGTCCTAACGGTTAAAGGAGGACGTGACGTCAGAGGTCTTGATAGGAAATTTAATGCTTCCTCGATAACCAATCATTTTTTAGTATTTTAATAAACTATGTTAGACATGTTAGATTAGAGCTCCTAAATACCTCCTCAACTGATTTAACCATGTTTTATTGCCAATATTTTACATACAGAGTAATATCAACATCTATACGATACACCTTTTATAACGACAACTGAGTTGACAGCGGCGTAGCGTGGCATACTCCCTCACTCTCAGGAGTAACTTGGAAAACGAAAACTAAAGTATAAATAACGTTATTCTAGATAGTTGAAAAAATGCAATTAAATTAGAGGGGGAGAGGGGATGGGGTGAAAAATTACCAATTATCTGCGAGCATAAAATGTCTATATTCCTGACAAATATCGTTGTACGAACACCATGTTGTGGACAGGGGACACCTACTCTCAAATCCTCCCCCACTCGGCGCTTCGCACCTCATATAAGGAGTATGTTAAAAAAAACAGGTCAAGCTACGTACCTGGTGGGTAACAAGTTCTACTATCATTATATTAAACCCATCCTCAGTTACTAATCAGCATTCAGTATTGTAATAAACCATGTTAGATACTACTTTTTATGACGCAGTTTTGTTCTTAAAGGGAGTACATCATGATTTTTCTAGAAATATCTTAAATTATAAAAATGTTCCAATTCATGATAAAACACTTATATCCATCAAAATATGATGTTGGAACCATTTTGTTAAGGTTTAAACTTCGAATACACCATATAGCTAGGCTGGAATCGGGCATAAAATGCTGAAATTAACCCTGGTGCGTAACCTAGGATAGCACGTATTACTGTTCAGAATAAATTTTCCTTGTAACTAAGGGGTCATTTTTAGGATCATTCATTATGTTTAGGCGCTTTAAAATAAAAAATATAATTATTTGTCAACTTTAAGTCTGACCCCTAGACCCCTTTGAAAAGCCTGATATACTCCCTTTAACGCATTTAATACTGGCTGATTGTTTTAGTTGCTTGACAGTTCAAACCAGTGTGTTAGGTATGCATTATTGGCTGAGAAATATAATTGATATTTATGTTTTATAATACAAGGTGTTCAATTTATAGCGTAACACTTTTATTTGAGATTTTGTTTTTCAACGGAAATGACTATCATAAAGAATGCGTGATTTATTTATGTGAAACTATTTAGAACGTATGCATTTAATTTAATTATGTTTCACGCGGTTTGTTGGGTTAGATATATACTAATTTCCAGTTTTAAACCTATATGTTTCTATTGCCATAGAGTTTAACTTTAACCAAATAATTCCGCTAAATGCATATCATAATTGTTCAAAACTGTGTTTGCTATTTAAATATCATATTGTATGTTTCCTTTTCAGACAAAAAATATACATGTTGAATTTAAAGAGTGAATATGTTCGCAATATTTTGAAATTGACAGATTATAGGGTAGTTTGCTCGTATTTGACAAGATGATTTTATAAAACATTTATAAATTAACCAAAATAAGCATTTTATACATTTTTGTAAGACTAAAAGATGAATAGTTATTTATCACACACAATATAAAAATATCTTTATCCATATGTATGTGTGTTTTCTTCATCATTATTTGCAAATGTCCCCACCCCACCCACTCCCACAAAATCTTAAGATATATACTTTTTTCTCTTTTAAGAAAGTATTGAAACTTATTTTATATAGAGGATGAAATCATAACAATGCCTGCCGCAGATATTCCGGACTAGATATTTTCATAAATTTAATCATTTTAAAAGTATTGAATTTCATGTTAGTGAAAACCGAAAAATAGCTAAACAACACAAAATATTCATAGTGCACATGTTTACGTTCACTTGTGGACATTACTATCTTAACCTTAAACGACAATTTACCAGCAGTTTTTTTCTTAATTTATATTTCAGTTATTTTTATAATTGAAGATATTTGCTTCAAATCTCATTATCTAGCCTTTTTCAAAAAGTACGGATGCAGCAAATTAGGAAGCACATAATAGTTCATGTCATAGTGTATTATATCGAAGGAAGCATTAGACGCCATAAAAATGTACATAATCTGAGAGAATATCACGATATTTAATTCAGTTACAAAATGAACGTAATACATTATATGTTGAACACCTCTTGTATCTGTGATAAAAGTTTTAATCAAACCTACCTTGATGTGTCCTGTATAATAACTTCATCACCATATGAATTAGCTAGAAAAGGTCCAATGTCTATTAATTGAAAAAAGAAATGGTTTGATGATGTAGAATAAACAGAGGAAGTGTGTTCACTGACAATATTAACATAAACTAATGATATCTATTTATCGAACTGATTTGTTCATTTGTTATTTTACAAATTAAAATTAAACAAGTTAAACAATGATACAAGGAGATTTATTATTGAAAAACTAGCCCAAGTTCGTTTACATTCGCCATTAACATTAGTTACAGAGGCTTCGGTTTCAAACTGCATTTAATATGTTAAAATAAATTTAAAACAAGCTGGGACGTTCTTGGTTATAAAATTGCAATCATTACAATTGGGGAAAGTTACGTATCAATACAAATCCATTACTGCATTTTAGATATGAGCCATTGGTAGCATCCTATTTGGTTATGTAGTTTCAACTAGTCTAATAGATATGTTCTAATATCTAAATAAAACAAAACCATTGCAAATCAGTGACTGTCCATTCTAATATGTATTCCTCCCGTAATGCCAGTCACATTAATTCGAGCAATATGACGAGCGTGATAATTTTCAGGACTTTGTAAGAAAACTCACAAAGCGCTTCTATATTGGAGGTTTCAAACCATCGTTAACACAGAAGAAAAAGTGGCCGCCTTTGTGAGAAGACGAGGTCCGATGGTTACAAAAGTAACGGTTTTCCGGTACAAACATAAGACCGTGGTTGTGCGTCTCAATGTTGAAGACGACGCTAATGTGTTTCTTCTGGAAGCTCCTTATTTTTGGCCTCGTGGTATTGTGTGTAGTCCTTGGTATTCATAATTTTGATAGAGCATCATCAAAAAAACTGACCAATCAGTGACCAGAAATAAGAACTAACCAATACATTCTGGTAGGTGATAAACTCGGTCTTTATCCTTGATGTTCAACCAAATTTACTATTAAAATTAATGTATCTACAGTGTGATTCTTTTAAAAACCTGCATATGTCTAGCACATTCATTCAAATTGATTCAATATATGTATCTTTTAAAATCAAAATCTTCAAAATTATCATCTTTTTACTCTGCCAAAGATTTTTATTTTACTATAGAACCTAAGGATAAAAACCGAGTAACACAAGTTTTATCACCTACTGAAAATAAAATAAAATCTCAACATCTCTGCAATGCAAAATTATGAATTCACAAAATAAGCATAACCAGAAGCGTTAATGTTATCAAATCAACTATGACTCTGTGTGTGTGTGTGTGTGTGTGTGTGTGTGTGTGTGTGTGTTGTGCAAAACTAAAAGATGGGTGGGGTATCATTTGTAAACATAGACTGATCGGGAATTATTTTACTGTGTCATGGCGGATATTTTGATGGATGTCATCACATAATAATATTTTTTAATGAATGCTATTGCTTTCTGTTCATGATACAGCGTTTAATATTGTATATTCAATATAACAGTATGCCTCTGTATATAAACAGTAGCAGCCTAGGTGGGAGTTTCAGGCCTGCCAAATCTCCGGATAAAATCTGGATTCTCCGGATTTTTCAGTCGCTCTCCGGATCTCCGGATTTAAGTGAACAATCTCCGGATTTTCCCTCAAAACAAAATATTCATGATTTAACAGCTATACTTTCACAGTTTATCAGTTATTTCCCGAAATGGTCGTATAACGCTCCCTAGTCAGAGGAGTATTTACAAGTGTCGAATCAGAAGGGGTCATCCGTGTAATGCACTGAATATACACTTAACACCTACATGTAAGGACATAATTAGTTCCTTCAGTGACATGCGCAATATGTATGTTGCTTCTTTAATTGGTCAACCTAACTGAAATAGCAAGCGTGACAAACTAGCAACTCCTTTTATGTGGTACCACTATAACAGATGTTGCTGTGTACGATGATTATAATTTGTATAAGAGTTGACTTTGTATTTGCATTAAGTACGCATCTGTGTAGAATTCATAAAAAATAAATAAAATAAAAATAAAAAGTTATGGTAAAATTAAAGTCTTTCTAATCGAATTACTATGCTAATCTATTATTTTCTATAACTATCAAACAATGCATCAACGTTTATTAATTGCATCAATAATTTAAATTTGTGCTTTAAAAAAAAAATAGTGCGAAAATAAAGTCGCGCGCTCCAAATTTCCATTTAAAAATGTTCTTCGCACGCTTTAAATCTTAAATTTTAAAAATCTTAGGATTTTGTGTTAAAATGTTTTGGCAGGCCTGGAGTTTACTTCATGCCTTCTCTGACCTTAAGAGCCCTTTTTACGATTTTGATATTTCATCTGGCTGTGTTTAAAAAGCCAAAAAAGAAAGAAAACAAGAAAGGCTTTCAGGGTCAGAGAAGGCTCGGTTTAGTGGGAGTTGTGTCGTCACTAAGTGTATGCTATACTAATTACGAAAACATATTTTAAAATGGGCCGTGTGATCGTTTTGGTGTGTTACAGCGTTAATGTTTTCAAATCAGCTATGACTGTGTATGTTGTGTAAACCTAGACCGAATTATTCTACTGTGTCTATCTATCAAACCCCTGCATTAATGTTGTCATGGCGAATATTTGGAAACGGAAACAGAATATTTTTAGAATTTATTTAGAATATTTATTATTTTATTGTCGCATGTGAACATGACAATGATTACATGTTTTAAAATTGGCCAGATGATTGTTTTATTGTGATACAACGATTATGTTGTCAAATCAACAATGACTATGTGTACAAAGAGTAAACAACGGGGCAGGGTTGGGAGGATGGAAAGGTGTTTGTATGTTTTTTAAGTCATTTTCAATACAGTAACAGGTAAGTATAGGTTATTTATGACGGTTATTTTTTTTATATTTATTTTAGGTTGTGGAGGCAGACCACTCCCTTTTCCTGGACAGAACCAGTACTGTACACCTCCAGTCATCCTTAATAATCGACACTTCCTCGCTTACAAGTCGAGCTCACAGTGGGATTCGAACCCACAGTGGTGAGAGGTTAGAGGCGAGAAGGATGCAACGTCGTTAATCTCTTGGCCACGGAGACGCTGGTAGTGCATAAACTACAGGTAACTGTTGTAGGACAACTAATAACGGGGTAATGGTGACGCGTCCATATGTTAAAAAAGGCACCCAGACGTCAAATAAATCAGATAAGGGAGAGGGAGTGGGGACCCATTTGTAAACATGGTACTCCTACAGAAACAACAATATACAATTATTCAGCAATCAGAATATTTTGGTACATTTTAGATAAATTGCCTTTAATGAATGTATCCAGGCGAGTAGCCAGGCATACGTCCGTACGCCCAGGCGTACAGTTCGTCAGAAAGAAAGAAAAGGTACAAAATGCAATAAAATCCGAAGTGGGTTAGTGGGTTGGGGTAAGGGGTAAAATATTTGCAGCACAGTCGTTGCTCCCTTATTTTCCCGATTTTAATGTTATAACACATATATATACATGTATAATATTTGTTATTTCATACTACATGTGTGTAATGGTCAATTGTGAGAAGTGCCGTGGACATGATCAGGCATGTTAAATTTTGAATTTGATAAATAAATATCATAGATGTGGGAACTTTAACACCATCTTTCTTTTGAAATGTGCCCCGTGTGGTTCCAGGAGCCCCGTTTGGTTCCGGTGCAAAGAATAGGGCCACTGCAGGTCCCTTTGGAGGCGTAGACAGAGGGGTAGTATCCCCCACCAAATTCATGTTCATTTTATCATTTTTTGCTCATGCTCATTAAAGGTCTTCATCATGACTCCTGCATTGTTTCAGGTGCCATCTCGCTCAAATCACTAGGCAGTGGTAGAAAAACAATAAACGTGGCTCAAGTGTAAATGGAGTATCTACAATATAATGGCTCCGGGTCGTTTCGTGCCAAAACCAGTTCGTCCCGGGATGTTTCGTCCGGGACGTTTCGTGCCAATATATTTTTGGGATGTTTCGTGCCTTCTCTCGGGATGTTTCGTGCCACATATGCAGTTTTGTCAAACATAGATATTAAATTGGATACGATTCGTAAAAACTGTATCTGTATTAATCCCGATGAGTTATATTAGTTTTGTCGAATATATTTTCAAGACATTATAAAAAAAATCCCGTAATTATAAAATGATATTTCATTCTTCTTCTATAATGCATAATTTTTTAAGAAATAAATATTTATTATTATTAGTATTATATTATGACATAATACTACTAAAACAATACAAACTGTTATCATATATGGATTGTAAACGTTTAATTCGAATATTATATTACTTTAGTATAATTACATTATATAAGCTGGCGAATGTATGTTAACTTCAGATTTCGAGTTAATGTTTGCTCCAGTTTGAACTCGTTTTTTAGTGTTTTAGTTTCTATTTTTGAATTTAATACATTTGTTATCTGTAAAATAAATCAATAAATAAAATCTAAGAAATCTTCTTATTTCCTCTCTTAGTCTACGTGTATTTTGGTGTATTTTGGTTGATATGGTTAATTGTTTCACGTTCTCACTATCTTCATATTTAGTGAACTTGTTAGGCTAAAAACATGTTGTGTATGTTTAATTGCTGAATAAAGATATTTGCATTACTTTATATTTAGAATAGTGTTATTAATTTATTCCGAAAGACAAGTGTAAACAAAATATATGGTGTGATAATAATAATAAACCCTCCCGCGACCCCCCCTGCGTTTTCACACATTAGCAAGGCATCTGCTTATCCGTTTCACACTCAGTTGGTTATTGCTATCATTATAGACATCACGGGCATCCTAATTATGTTAATTCGATTACTTTCGACACGTGCCATATTCGTGTCGTTTAATTTATAAATCTTAACTTAAGGTTGTGTATTCTGCTAGTAGTGTTACTTTCCGAGTCCGACACATGTCGTATTTATATTTCAAATTTGGTATGCCCTACAAATTAGACATGTGACATATTAAACCCGGCAAATTGCAACATTTACAGGAAAGAGTTTGATAATTAAAGTGTTTATACCAGGAAGAGTTGGCACATGTCATAGTTATCCTTCGCGTATATATAATGCGAAACGTGTTCTTTGCAATTATATTATTTAGTTAGCAAATTATTTGTTTCAATTTTCAAAATGCCTGTGCCAAAGCAGCCTTGTAAGATCTGCAAGAAGCAATGTAATGCTGATTGCCTGCAGTGTCAAGTAAGTAACTTTTTACATAAATAGAGGGGATTGCAAAAATCACCACTGAGTCGAAAACAACATCTCGTGATTTTATTTAAATTTGTTAATTGATTATAAAAACAAAAGACACTTTTTAAATCATATATTTCAGATATAAAATACTTTACAGGGAGTAGATCAGGCTTTTTATCTACTAATATGACCAGTGCTATTTCTTTTGATGGTTTATGGCTCATTTATTTTTATCTATTAAATATTTAAACGATTCTAAAACAAATGTACTTACTTTAATTGTTTGAAATATACTCCATTTTGCATGTTAGATTAAAGAAGAAGAGTCAACGATGAATGTCGATGACATAAGCGGTAGAGTGATTCAAACATCTACCCCTAACATATCAACAGCACCTATGTCTTTAGATGATGACACCGACGCAGAAGGGGACGCTGCAATGACAACGTCCATGAAAACACGGATGGAGGCAGACGAAGACTCACTGTTGAGAGTGTATGACAGGTATAAATGTATATATTATTAATGCAAAATTAATGTATGTGGTACAAAATCAAATGTCATGTACAATCAAACATTGTAAACATGTAACAAAAAAAAAACTACTGTTAAATGTGACTTGACAACTTTACACAACTTTACATTTCAGTGAATTTTCAGTTTTGTTGCAACATTATTATTTGCTCGTTTTAGCTTCCAGTCAGTTCCTATGGATGAGACATCAGCCGGTGCTATAGACACATCCGATACCACAGGAATTCCAGATCCCGTTCCTGGGGCCGATGTGGTCGACGAGATTGTAGCGGTATTGCCTTCTTTTGACGGTGACGATCTGAATGGTTCCTTCAACATTTCAAATAGAATCCTAGATGTTACAGATGAAGTCATTGATGAGTAAGTTAACAATCTATTATTACCGGGATTGATATGATCAGTTATAATCAGTTATACCACAGAGCGTTATTACATGGATGTATACATAGTGATTATAAATAAAATATCATTTTGCTATTTTTTTTAGTCCTTTATCCGATCGTTCCATGTCTACGTCTATAATAGACGCCGAAGAAGTCCACTACGACATCTTCGAGTCTGGAACGAAGCGTGGTGGAAAGAAACTAGTAGGATCTGATGGATTTTCGTACACCGTAAAGGTAAGTTATATAATATCGGATGTTTATGATTAATATGATAACATTGTTTTGGTTCTTCCCATTTATTTATAATACATTTACTAGTATATTTATATCTGTGTCTATTATTATCATGTAATTAGTATACCTTTATATATTAGTTTTACTATTATTATTAATTTATCATTGAAAATAGCGTTCATCAGAGAAGCAGACGTACTGGGTCTGCAGCATCCGTGGCAAGCAGATGAAGTGCTCCTCCAGTGTAACTCAGCGAGGAGACATATTTATTGCAACCAACAGCCATGTGCATCCGTGTGACCCTGGAGTTGGCAAGAGAACACAATTGAGCGCAACGGTTAGTTATGTATATAAATCATAATAAAATAAATACATCATTTTATGGCAAAGACGTACACTATAGTTGTATTCATTTTCAGATCAACAGAGACTACCTGCAATGTGATGAGTTTTTACGTGCTGAAGTTGTTGTGGACAGACATCGACACTTGGTGTTTGCGACCGACACACAATTCGACCTGCTAAAGACGTCAAAGAGGTGGTTCATGGATGGCACCTTCAAGATCCTGAAAAAAACATTTGTTCAGCTATGGTCCATTCATGCGTTTGTCCGGAAGGAAGAGAACATGAAACAGGTTCCCCTAGCATTCATTCTCATGACGCGGCGAACAACAGTTGATTACGTACAGGTAAAGAATGCATTATGCACTATTTGCCTTTTCCAATATTTGTACAAAAATAATATTTATACCAAATTATTATTTTTTTATTTTTTTTTGTGTGTTGATGCAATATGTTACGACATAGTATAAACATGTTTTTATTACAAAAACAACATCATATAAGCTTATAGACGAAAGACACCTCCACATAAGTCGTGTTAAATAAAAATAGTTTTTTTTTGTAGACTTTGATGAAGCTAAAAGACATGTTGGAGGAAACAGCGGTGGAAGCGGCAGTCCTGGATTTTGAGACTGGTGCGTGGTCAGCTCTTCGCCAGGTATTCCCCGACATTCGTATCAAGGGATGCCTCTTCCACTGGGTCCAGTGTATTTGGCGACATGTGCAGGAGAAAGGTTTGCATCCGTACCAGCATATGCAGGGAGCCTTCCAGAACCTTGCGCAGAAGGCCAACACGACTCAACTGCGGTCCTTAGTGGCATATATGGATAGCCAGTGGCTCACCTCCAGTGTATACCCTCTACGCATTGTCAGTGTGTACGGCCACGTTATCCGAACCAACAACGACGTGGAGGGATGGCACCGGAGGATTAACAAAAAGGCTAACGGACTGGGGCTACCATTCTACGTACTGATTCCGTTCCTCCTCAGGGAAGGTGCGCTTGTCGACACCAATCTACGACTGGTACAGGATGGTCTGTTTGCGAGGGACGCAAGGAAGAAATATTGTAGGATACAAGCAGCACTGGAGAAGACTTGGGAGAAGTATAGCACAGGGGATATAAGTACCAGTGATTTTTTATCGGCGGCGTCCAAGATGTACGGACAGTTTTAAACGGGAGATTAAACTAAACTATACATACTAGTTGTGTACTGTTTAGTAAAGTTAGAAACATTGGGGTTAATCATCATTGGGGTTAATCATTAAATATCACATTTGCAAGGTACTGGTGATTACAAATAAACCAAGAAAGGAAACAATAACAAAAGAAAACAACATATACTCTATAAAAGAAGTTTTGGACCATGGCAGTGTTCGAACCCGTCTTTTTATTGGTTACTCGAATGTGTCCGTAACTGTTACTTCTTATGGACTTTGCAACATTATTTACAGACCCTTTGTGTGTTTGCGATTTTTTTTAAAAATCAAATCTTGTTTGGAATTTAATGTTTCTTGTACCAAATTAACCGGGTAGGGTAGACCTTTGTTACTAACAAAGATACTTAAATTTTGTCCACTAGTTTTATTTTTATATGACTTTATATACCCTGGTCCAAAACTTTTTTTTACCTAGTATATATCAAGAGTTCAACAACAAAATTCACTTGGTGGGTGGGGGATGGCTGGCAAATGGGTGATATAATATAAGAAAACAAATTAAAAACATATTTTCTTATTTTAAATCGCCAAGGTCCTAGTCACACCTCCACGCTGGGCCAGCTGGAAACACTATGATATATAGTGGCTAACGTGACAGGCCGTTCATATTATAATCCATTAATACCATACAATTATCGTTTAAATATTATATTTACATTTTATTTTATTTTATTTTATTTGTTAGGTATTATTTTCTTTCTTTCTTTCGTTACTGCCTTAGTCTGTATTAGACTATAATTGCAGGTGCAACATACAACATAACATTCCGTTTAGAGTTCATTTTAGCAGGAATTATAAATATTTAACTTTCCATTTCCTTAAAATAATTATTTCTGCTAAAACATTGAAGTATATGATATTAATATCACAGTAATTATAAAAAAAAAAATTGGCACGAAACATCCCGGACGAATCATCCCGGACGAAACGTCCCTGGCACGAAACATCCCTGGCACGAACTGGTTTTGGCACGAAACGACCCGGAGCCAATATAATTTGCAGCAACTCTGCAGTTCTGCAGGTGAGAAGGTTCTAGGCCCATTCTCCATATTTTATCTCGAAGTACATGGAGGATGAGCCTTGCATGGTCATTCCTGTTAGGTGCCATATAACCTTTCAGGTGTTGGTGCGCCTTAAAACCCCAATTCAATTCAATTCTTTTGAAATGTATCGTGAATTTAGGCTAAAATTCCTTAAATCTAAAGTACGGTCGTCAAGAGCTTCAAGGGCCCCTGACCGAGGGGCAACCGCCCCTTGGAAACTCATCGGGCGTACAGTTCAATTTCATTCAGCTACGCCCCTGGTATCAAAAACAATATTGACAAGTAAGAGTGGGAAATGTTGTTTACAAAAACAATAAATACAGTTGTGAAAAACGAAGACCAATTTTGAATTGTGAGGTAGCCGAATGTCGGTCCCTGTCGGAAAACACAGCCCTGCCACCCTCTTTATCTTTCTGGGTTGTTGTTGGTTCGGGGTTAAAATCATATTTTATGGTACCTCCAGCCATCTGTAAAAATGGACACTTTTCACTTACACGTCAATCTCCCATTATGATTCGATCCTGCAGCGGTGAGGGCCGGGATGGTTTTAAGGACTATCGGTCAGCCATCTTTGATCCAAAAAATCCAAAATCGATGAGATATGGTCAAGTGAATTTTTCAACGATGTACGCATTTTAGGCACGAGCAATGTCAACCATATAGTACATGACAGTAATTCAACACTTTTGATATGAATATAATATTAAATAGGATACTTATATGGCAGAATTGTGCGCTTTATATTCGAAAAGTTTGGTGCAGTTTTACTCAAAGTTGTTTTGTTTTTCATGTGAAATTAACTGGTCCATAAAATAGTCCATTTATCCAGCGAGTGCAGACGAGACATCATTTCTGAATAAAATAAGCCATGTTATCACATCATCCAAAATTCGAAGTACACCATACCGATAGTCCTTAAACTCAGCATCTTTACTCTCTCAACCATAGAGGCACTAGGCAAAAGAAAATCTGACATTGAGAATGACCTTGACCTACTTACACACCTTTTTATTTGGTTGGCAGTGCTAAGCTAGGCATCCGTGCCACAAGGACACATTTTCTAGTTTTGCTGAGATTTACTCTTTTCTCCATCCACACCAACCCGAAGACCAAAGAAACTGCACATTCTTCTGTTGAACACATTTGTAGACAACACCATCATATATTGCATTTCTGAGAGAAAAAACGCTGATTGACATTCAGTCCAAAACTAGAGGTAACTTGAATACATAATTGAGTCGTCAGATAGTTATTTTATTAATTTATTTTGAGGTGTTTGAAAGACAACAGTTTATACATTATGCTAAACTTTGGAATTCATCGGATTATTTTTACTGACTTCATTAAATGATATTTATAGTATTATTTTTCGAGTATATTCGATTTATACTGCTTCTCGAGGGCTGTAGGTATTAAGTATTATGTCGTCAGATAGTTATTTTATTAATTTATTTTGAGGAGGAGATATGCAAATTTGAAAGACAAAGGTGTATACATTATGCTAAACTTTGGAATTCATCGGATTTTTTTTACCGACTTCATTAAGTAATATTTATAGCATTATTTTTCGAGTACATGTGATTTATACTGCTTCTCGAGGGCTGTAGGCCCGAGATTACAGTATAAATCGTATATATGAGAAAAATATGCTATAAATTAATGTTTTGTACCTTAGCCATTTATCCAACTATGCAAGGTCATTGGGTACACGTACCATGGTATAACTGCCAAATATGTCAGTTATAGCACGGCTGAAATATACTGGCAGTTATTGCACGGTTTAGGCTTAGGCCTAAGGTTTATGAAAACTATATCATTAGAGCTATAGTACAATCAATAGGTATATTTGGATACAGGTATAGGATAGAGCACGAGTTTTGCACGTGTACGGGGAGATAATGCACGTGCAAGACTCATGCTCTATTGTATTTATACCACAATAACTAACATATGCTGTGTATATCCTCGGGTATTACACGATGCATAGTGTGTATTTAGGCTATTGTGGTATAATTATAACATATTCACTCACCATGGCGAGCAGAAGAGTGGAATTTTCCTGCCCTGGATCATTACAACTGGTATATGATGTTGGAACCAGCATCTGTAATCTAATGTACCATAATTGGGTATTTGGAATGGCCATCATATGAGCAAAGATGAGATGTCATTACAGAGTAACAGTCTTCTCAAGAAGAGAAAGTGTCTGTATCCTATGTATACATTTAAATGGTTGTCTAGGACGGATATGTACATTTTTCTGTCAGGCATTTACAATCAGCATAGGTTAATTACACGAACATCATTTATATGTGACTACAAAATAAATATATCATCTGGACTTCAGTGAAAATGGATTTTGATAAAGAGCAAAGACGATGCCAACTACAAAAGAATTGTATAGCAGTGATGTCTCGATGAAAAAAAAGAATTGTATATCCTTTGCATATTTAAACAATTGTTTGTGACTGATAGTATTCTGTCAGGCATTTCAACCAGCTTTGAATGGCAGTTCACATCTGTTAGCAGTCAAGTTTTAGGATTTTAAAATTAAGGGACACATGGCAATCTTGCTTATTTTTTATAAAAACTCCCGGCACCCAATTAGTGTCTCTACATCCATGCAATTTTTCAGTAATTTATATTAATTATAAGAATAGTATCAATCAAACTGTTTTTGCATAATACTAACTACTGGCTAAATTACTAACTACTGACTGTATTACTAACTACTGGCTATATTACTAACTACTGGCTATATTACTAACTACTGACTGTATTACTAACTACTGGCTATATTACTAACTACTGACTATATTACTAACTACTGGCTATATTGCACCAATATTACATTGAAACCTTAGTATGGTCGAATAACACAAACAAATTAAAACTCAAAATTTAACTTAATTATATGTCAAAATGATACTGGATCAATAAATCGAGATGCTAATTAAAGCCTAATTTCAAAGCTTAATAATCAAGATTGCTATGTAGTCCTTTAAGACAATGACACTGAAGTGTATGCCAATCAGTATGAAACTTGTTATCTTCCATGTATTTAGATGATTCTAACTCAAGGTAAGAATGGGTCACTTGTGGTGATATTCAAAAAGGTATAAGTTATCATTATTTATGGTATATAAAATATACTATTCCGCTTAATCTTTTAGCAAAATAGAAATTAAACATAAATATTGTTGAATAAATGTTGGTGTCAATCTTTGTGATTAAATTAGTTAGATAAAGTTGTAGCATGTAAATTCAGAATCCCTCTGTAGAGCATTAGGATCAGTTATTGTTGAAGCCATGTGTGAAGGCCCCAACATAATATGTATTTGTAGCTTAGATTTTAGTTTAGTAATTACTTACAATCGGCATGAAAGTCTGTTCTGTCTTTAACGTGATAAGGAAATCCATGAACAGATGTAAGTGATGAAACATATATTGTAGAAATAGCATGCTTATCCCAAATCACTATCCAGTCGCAAATGCAGAACTTAAATACACAGTTGCGAGATGGATAGTTTCATGTGACAGCAAGAGGTCATGACTGTGTCCACTTCCTTTATGGTCTGGCACAGATGCTGGCTGCTGTTATCACCTAATCAGTATCTGTCCTGGTTTCTTGCTTTACTAGGGTATGCAGCTGCTAAAAATATAAAATATATAGCAAGTTTAGGTACATGTACATTACACTGTGTAGATGGTATTATGAAGAATTGAGTTCTTTCTTTCTATTTCTACTGATAGTGAACACAATCAATTTTAATTATCACGGCAACCTCATCTCTGAAGCAGGGTATGCGTGGTTCTACAATACATACACATGTACATCAACTGAGACATGATTACCTGCATACATAGCAGGTCTATATTATTATATTTTTTTGACAGGTACTAGTATGTAATGAATATACATGTACATTGCTATTGTCTAGCTGTAACTATACTGCAATAGCTACCTCAATAAAAGACTATCTTGAAAGCCAATGATACTGGATACAGCTGCATGGTGAATAATTAAATCCTAACTGCATGTCCTCTAAGTAGGTAATATGGTGCTGGTAAAGTAAACAAGAGACCTTGAGTTCGAGTCTAGATTGAGGCACATTTGTTCAACACCTGTTATAAAACAATAATATACAATATACTTTGCTAAAACAACTTGTCACTTTGAATAGCATACACTTAGTGACGACCCAATGTCCACCTGCTACTGTTCATATACAGCGGCATACTGTTATATTCAACATACCATATTAAACGTTGTATCATGAACAGACATCTTTTACACAACACACACACTCACTCTCACACACACACACACACACACACACACACACACACACAGTCATAGTCGATTTGACAACATTAACGCTGTATCACAACAAAAATAGCATACAACCCATTTTAAAATATGTTTCCGTAATGAAATCAATCAAAATGTCTGCCATGACACAGTAGAATAATTCCCAATCGGTCAATGATTACGTTTTCCATAGGCTTTTCTACAAATGCCGCCATATTGATTCTCTGTAATGGAAATCGCCATTCGACGGTGAATACCTGGCCTACTGTGCAAAGCATTGTGGGAGGCCAGGGAACCAGGCTACAGTTCACAAAGACAAATGTACCTGATTGAAAGTTCTTGTATTGAAAATGTCAAAATTCTTATTAACTACACTAACTAAGTCATTGTTGTGACCGCGAAAAACTGACGCCACCATGAGAAAATCTCGAATGTTGATTGCTGGAAACCCTGTTGAACCGTGACGGAAGAACCAGACTGAAACCGTTGTAGTCCCCGTGCTCCAAATATATAAACATAAAAAAGCCCAAAACACTGTTTTCAATAACAGGAGAGGGTGGGTGGGTTTATGTTGCGAATACTGATAAAATAAATGTTTTGTACCGTATAAATTACTGCAACCTTTTGTTCTATGAAATTTTCTTAAGGAAGAGGAAGTGATAATTAGAGTTGTCGGTGTCATGTTATAAATTGCACCGGCAGAATGTTATACAATAAATGTTATATGGCCACTTAGATAACAGGAATTTGTCCTTTAACGCACAAATTCCATTATTAAAGATGGATTTAGAACAATACAAGGCGATGTTTACAGTTTATGTTTATTGGAATATATTGGCCACGGCTTCAACAAAATAGAAGATAAAATGTGTAGTTAATTAAAACACATATTTGTACTTTATGAACCCTGGATACAGCACTTCAAAAAGACAAATGTACGCAATTGAAAGTTCTTGTATTGAAAAAGTCAAAATTCTTATTAACTACACAACAAGTCATTGCTGTGACCGCAAAAAACTGCCACATGTCACGCAGTTTTCGAAAAGCAAATCACTGCGTGACACCGCCACACATGGGGGAAGAGGAATACAGCTTAGAAAGTAGACTAACTATAACGTGGTTAAAATAAAGATATACAAATATACGTTGAGTGGCCTACATAAACATATGTAAAATAGCAACCTCAAATAGAGGAATTGGCTGACGCAAATGTCTCATAAAAATAAAAACGCATCAAATAGAAAGCGCAAAGTGAAAAAGCCTCAAATAGAGACTGCCTCAAATAGACAGCACACATACTCCTCGAATAGAGGAAATAGCTAACGCAAATGTCTCGACAATATAAAACAAAAACTTCTCAAAATAAAGAACGTACAAAAAGAAAGCTTCAAATAGAGACTGAAACAGTATTACCTAACAACTAACAGTCCCATTGCCAGAGGGGTATATATTTGTTATTCCTCGTTTAATACGAAAAGAAAACGTTGCAGTCCGAGACGTAGATTTTGCAAGAAAAATGTTTTGCTTTGGTCAGACAAATGAACATCGTCAGAATAAAGCTGGAAGTTTGACTCTCTTATTTCCGGGTATTTTATATACCTTCCTCTCAATTTAACACTTCTATGACCGCCTTACTATTTACCCTAACTCTCACACGTTCTAAAGCTGAGTGAGATATCTCATCCCGCCAAACTAAACGTGAAAGAATTTGTGACCACAAAATAAACACCCCAGGTATTAATTCTTTGATTTCGTTCAAAGTTTTAACCATTTGGCTCCTTAAGTCTGCAGCCGGTACTTGTCCTATATCGCTTCCTTTACAGTGCAACACCAGGACACGGGGCAGATCTTCAATAGTCAACAATAGCTTGAGCCTTTTCTCGACCTGATGCCATCTCAAACCGCCTTTCCCCTGCCACCAAACACTGGCGTGGTGCTTGTCTATAATCCCAGGCTGACTCCTTCCAATGTTGATTGTCTGGCATAGGTTAATGCCCTCGTAATAATTGACGAGCCACAATCGGCACACGAGATCTTGTATCTGTAATATTTAAGACTCGATTCAACTAGTGGAACAATAGTTGAGCTGTTCGGTCGGAACTCTAATATAAGTTTTGTAAGCTTTAAAGCCCCATCGCCCAAGTTCTCTGATAATGTCATCTTATATTTATTGGCATCAATTCCTAAACCGATTACACCAATTTCCATGCACAAATCACTAAAAAAAAGCCATAAGCAAGGCATAGTCTGAGAATAGAAAGTCATCTAAATAATGAAGACCGCTATCTAATTTGGACTGTTGTTTGACTAGCCATTCAAGAGCAGTTGCAATTTTTACAAAAAGAGAACAAGAAATGGAACATCCCATCGGAAGATACATATCGTAGAAGAACTGTCCCATAACTTTAAAGCCCAACAACTCAAAATCTAGATAATTTATTGACAGTAATCTAAAAGCAGACTTTATATCCATTTTACATAGCCAGGCCCCTGGTCCCAGGCCCTTGATCATTTCAATGGCCTGGTCAACAGATGCATATTGAACATTACATAAATTTGGATCAATAAAATCATTTATACTAGAACCGCATGGGTATGACAAATGGTGAATTAACCGAGAACTACCGTCTTTTTTCGGGACCAGAACGATTGCAGATATTCTAATGTTTTGAAAAGGTGGATCCAAAAAGGACCCTGCCATACATCCTAAAGAAACTTCTTTGATAACCAAGCTTAAAGCTTCCGCTTCATTATTTTTGGCAGAGACTAGGTTATGGCAATCTGAAAATTGTCTAGGTCCCGAATAATGCAACCTAAAACCATTAGCAAAACCATTTATTAATTCATTGGCGCCATCTGTATCGGGGTCGGGGTAAAACTCAAAAATTCTACACAGATATTTTATATATCTAAATTGGAGCCTTGGCAAAGCCCCAACTGGAGCAGCTGGCCTATAGACTGGACGTGTTTGGTAGCTTGGCACAGGGGACGGGAAACGTGCCCCTTGCTGACTTCCGCCGCCTGCCTTAAAATTAAATACATTTCTATGCTGAGGAGTGGATGAGTGGAAACCCGAGCATCGCATACATATATCAAGGTAATTACATGGATTCTTGTTACACCAACCCTTGGCATTGTAGACAAAACACTTGTGATGCTTTTGACCTCCTGGAACGGGCGTAGAAGGCGTGTAATACATGTATAATAGCCACAGTTCCAGATCAACCAAACCCCAAGAAGAAGATGGGTTACGGGCTTTCTTCAACCTGTATTGCTCATCATATAATTTCCAACCCAGACCACTAAAACGTTGGGCCCCCAAACGAATAATACTTAAGTATTTTAACAGACCAGATGTTGCCTCTGGATAAAGAAGGTACAAACACTTACATAAATTAAAAATGCATCTGTCCATTGCTGAACATCAACAATTTTAGACCCCGAAGACTTGGGCTGAAAAAGCAATTGCCCATCAATCAGTGACACATGGTTTGGGGCTTGGAAAGGAGTAACATAAGATCTATGTACTCCCCGTTTATTATCTTGCTTGATAAACTGGGCCCAATGTTGGAACCCAACTCATCATGAATGCTGGTTACTGATACAGGTAAAACAGCATTCTCCATACTCGTACCTTCGTGTGAGGCCTCAGGTTCAGGAACCACGACGCCAACTGCGGCGTCACCCGTACCACTTTCTTGATAAGCTCAGGGTTCACGACTGGAGGTACTGGTGTCCTTTCTGGCGACTTCTCCGGAGTCTTCTCCGAAACTACCTTTTGACGCCTGGGGTAAGGGCATTTAGATTGACGTTTAGGCATGTCTAATCTGAAATGTAACCCGAGCGATTGATCATCTGACATCAGCAATAATAATATTTATATTATTTTTTTTCCCCATTGTTATTTTTATTGATTTATTTATTGTAATTATTTTTATGTAATTTTAGTATTTATTTTTCAAACATGCAAAAGATCAGCGACCAATGGCAAAACGTCCATGTTAACATCAACTGAGCATTTTCTTCCTCGACAACAACAATTGTATCACATTTGTGCATTTCATAGGCAAAAATTAATTATAATATTTATAAAACGAGCCCTGTTTCCCCTAACAGCACCCGGTCAATTCCGCTGCCGACCATCTTCGATTTGGATCCCAAATGAATCACTCACCGATTCATAAAACAAGAAACAAACATGTATAGTTCATAAACAAAAACAAAGAACATCAAAGGGGAACAACTCGAACATTAAATCACGTATCAGGAACAGTTACATCCCGTAACTTTCTTCTATTAATGACATTTGATAAAAATGGGTGTGGGGGTTCTAAACAAATATGGTAAAGATCAGATAAACAAGAGGGCCTGTGGACGCTCTACTGGCTAATATGGCTCTTATAACATCAATGAAGCGAGTGACTATCGTCTTAAAGGGGCAAAATATAGCATTTTTAAATAAATCAAGAGCCATAACTCCGCCGTTACTGGTCCGATCTGGTTGGTTTTCGAACTTGGCCAGTACAGATAATAAAAATCAAAATATATATATATATTAAAAAATTTAAAATAAATAAATAATAATAAAAAAATAAAAAAAAAATCTGGTAAAGTTTGGTAAAGATCAGATAAAAAATGGAGGCCCTATCGCCTTAACAAGGTTTTCGAACTCGTTCGAGCTTTTAGGTCTCACTACACAGTTAGCTCCCTTGAAAGCGACGGTAGGATAAAACTTGCGCCATAAAAAGTAGTAGTGTGTTGTTCGGTTTTAAATATTTTTAATAATTGCTGACAGATATATGTATTGCTATTGCAGGTGAGATGAACACAGTCTGAAATTGGATGTGCAGCTATTAGACGACACTGGCACCAGAATATGACAGTTTTATGGGGGTTGAAGCAGTGTAGGAATTCTGGTACAAACTGTGGAGTAAAAGCCCAAAATAGTGCAAAGGATGCCACCACACCAATTAAAAAAAGAAAAACTGGTCAACCTGGTACATATTTTGTACATTTTTGTGTGGGCAAATGACTGTGTTTCATAAATAAGTGACTTTTAGCTTGGAAACTTTAGGTTCACAATGGCCCAGTAAACTTTATTCATATAGGCCAACATAGTAAAAGTATACTGTGTTGTGAGACCTTTTATTGACATTAACAATCTGGTAAAGTTTGGTAAAGATCGGATGAAAAATGAAGGCCCTATCGTCTTAACGACGCAAAATGTAGCATTTGTAACTAAATCAAGGGACATAACTCCGCTGTTACTGGTCCTATCTGGCTGGTTTTCGAACTTGTCCAAGCTTTCATTGACATTAACAATCTGGTAAAGTTTGGTTAAGATCGGAAGAAAAATGAAGGCCCTATCGTCTTAACGATGCATAATATAGCATTTTTAACTAATCAAGGGCCATAACTCTGCTCTTACTGGATCAATTGGGCTGGTTTTCGAACTTGTCCGAGCTATCATTGACATTAACAATTTAGTAAAGTTTGGTAAAGATCGGCTAAACAAGAGGCCCAAGACGGCCTGTGGACGCTCTACTGGCTCTTATAACATCAATGAAGCGAGTGACTATCATCTTAAAGAGGCAAAATGTAGCATTTTTAACTAAATCAAGAGCCATAACTACGCCATTACTGGTCCGATCTGGCTGGTTTTCGAACTTGGCCAGTAGAGATAATAAAAAAAAATACATATATAAAAATAATAATGAAAAAAATATATATATATATATCAAAATCAAAAAACAAGAAAAAATAATTAGAAAAAATATATATATATCAAAACAAGAGGTCAATGACCTTGAAGCTCTACTGATTGATTTTGATTTCAGGAAGTAGTCGCTACAGACTTGTTTTTTGAAAATCTATTTTTAACCTTTGCGGCCATCTTGAATTTCCGGCCGACCTGAAATTTTGCTAGGATCAATTAGACATTAATAGCAACATTCCTGTGAAGTTTCATGAAAATCCGTCAAGTAGTTTCAGAGGAGTAGTCGCTACAAGTTTTCATTATATAACTCTATGTAAACAAAGATGGCCGCTGGTAGCCATGTTTAACGTCAAATCAAAACGATTTTAGACAAGGACCAACATCATGTCATACTGATCGTTTTAGAAAAAGTCCCATATCAATATCTCTTATAGTTTTGAAGAAGTAGTCGCTACAAACTTATTTTTTAAAAATCTATTTTTAGCTTTGGCGGCCATCTTGGATTTCACATCAACATGAATTTTTGCTAGGATCAACTAGATTTTATGGGCAACATTTCTGTAAAGTTTCATGAATATCCATCCAGTTGTTTCAGAGGAGTTGTCGCTACAAATAAAAGTTTACGGACAGACGGACAGACGGACGACGGACGCCGCACCACGGCATAAGCTCTGCTGATCTCTGATCAGTAGAGCTAAAAAACAAGAAAAAAAAAGAAGACCTTTTATTGACATTAATAATCTGGTAAAGTTTGGTAAAGATCAGATGAAAAAAGATGGCCCTATC
This sequence comes from Cyrtodaria siliqua, assembly GCA_037043455.1. Lineage (NCBI taxonomy): Eukaryota > Metazoa > Mollusca > Bivalvia > Adapedonta > Hiatellidae > Cyrtodaria > Cyrtodaria siliqua. Next base: position 103,897 of record JAWPHD010001533.1, on the reverse strand, counting down.
GCCTTAACAAGGCAAAATATAGCATATTTAATGAAATCAAGGGCCGTAACTCCGCTGTTACCTGTCCGATTTGGCTGGTTTTCGAACTTGGTAGAATTTGGTAAACTTTTTAAGATCGAATGAAAAATGAAGGCCCTATCGTCTTAACGAGGCAAAATATAGAATTTTTAACTAAATCAAAAGCCATAACTCCGCTGTTACTGGTCCGATTTGGCTGGTTTTCAAACTTGTCCGAGCTTTCATTGACATTAACAATTTATTAAAGTTTGGTAAAGATCAGATGAAAAATGAAGGCCCTATCGTCTTAACGAGGCAAAATATATCATTTTTAACTAAATCAAGGGCCATAACTCCGTTGTTACTGGTCCGATCTGGTTGGTTTTCGAACTTCTCCGAGCTTTTATTAACACTAACAATCTGGTAAAGTTTGGTAAACATCTGATGAAAAATGGAGGCCCTATCGTATTAACGAGGCAAAATATAGCATTTTTAACTAAATCAAGGGCCATAACTCCGCTGTTACTGGTCCGATCTGGCTGGTTTTCGAACTTGTCTGAGCTATCATTGACATTAACAATCTAGTAAAGTTTGGTAAAGGTCAGATGAAAAATGAAGGCTCTATCGTCTTAACGAGACGAAAGGTAACGAAAAAGGACGACGGACAACTAGGCATCCCATAACCTCTGCAGTAGAGATAATAAAACCAAAAAAGTCAAAAAATCTGGTAAAGTTTGGTAAAGATCAGATGAAAAATGAAGGCTTAACGTATTAACGAGGCAAAATATAGCATTTTTAACAAAATCAAGGGCCATAACTCCGCTGTTACTGGTCCGATCTGGTTGGTTTTCAAACTTGTCAGAGCTTTCATTGATATTAACAATCCGTTAAAGTTTGATAAAGAACTGATGAAAAATGAAGGCCATATCGTCTTAACGAGGCAAAATATAGCATTTTTAACTTAATCAAGGGCCATAACTCTGCTGTAACAGTAACTGATACGATCTTGCTGGTTTTCGAATTTATCCGAGCTTTCGTTGATATAAACAATCTGTTAAAGTTTGGTAAAGATCGGATGAAAAATGAAGGCCCTATCGGCTTAACGAGGTAAAATTTAATGGACAGACAGACAGACGACGGACGACGGACAACTCACCATCCCATAAGCTCTGCTGGCCCTGGCCAGTAGAGCTAAAAATGCTATAATCAACCTGCAAGTTTGACCATCATGTCATAAATAAATCGAAATGGTTGATTTTAAAATTTACCAAATATTTACACTTTGACACGTTTTTAATAAATGACGCATTCTTTTGTTTTTCTACCAATTTCACAAAATCAAACCTAAATAAAAAGTTAAGACGAGTAGCCAACTCTAAATAGCAATATCAATATAATCAGTTCATGAGTTTGAAACACTTGATAATGAAAAATGTTAAACAATTTTTAGTACACATATTGGAGACCAAAATAAACGCTTTTTTGATATCAAATGCCAGTAACCGTATCTTCTTAACAATACCAATATAACTGATTCATTAATTTTGAAAATCGCTTATTAATGAAGAAGGGTTTTTAATACAAAGCCAGTATACATGTCACTTTTTAAGGAAAAAATGTGTCCTATTTATCCAATTTCAATACACAACTTTTCAAACAAAATGAACATTTACTTAAAATCCAAGACCAGTCGCCAAGAGGTCAATGACCTTGAAGCTCTACTGATAGATTTTTGATAGCTACATCAGCGTGCCTGTAAAGTTTCATGAAAATCCGTCAAGTAGTTTCAGAGGAGTAGTCGCTACAAGTTTTCATTATATAACTCTATGTAAACAAAGATGGCCGCAGGCAGCCGTGTTTAACATCAAATCAAAATGATTTTTTACAGGGATCAACATCATGATTGTCATACTGATCATTTAAGAAAAAGTCCCATATCAATATCACTTATAGTTTTCAAGAAGTACTCGCTACAAACTTGTTTTCTGAAAATCTATTTTTAGCTGTGGCGGCCATCTTGAATTTCCGACCAACCTGAAATGTTGCTAGGATCATTTATACATCAAGAGCAACATTCCTGTGAAGTTTCATGAAAATCCGTTGAGTAGTTTCAGAGCAGTAGTCGCTACAAGTTTTTACTAAATAACTCTATGTAAACAAAGATGGCCGCTGGCAGCCATGTTTAACGTTGAATCATAACGATTTTCGACAAGGACCAACATCATGTCATGCTGATAATTTTAGAAACAGTCCTATATCAATATCACTTAGAGTTTTCAAGATGTAGTCGCTACAAACTTGTTTTTTAAAAATCTATTTTTAGATTTGGCGGCCATCTTGGATTTCACATCAACATGAATTTTTGCTAGTATCAACTAGACTTCATGGGCAACATTTCTGTAAAGTTTCATGAAAATCCATTCAGTAGTTTCAGAGGAGTAGTCGCTACAAAAAAAAGTTTACGGACGGACAGACAGACGGACGGACGGACGACGGACACCGTACCACGGCATAAGCTCTGCTGATCTCTGATCAGTAGAGCTAAAAATGACCAGTGCTTCGAATTCAAAATCAAGTTTAGTACTGCCCGTCGTAATTATTAGGGCGCAGCAAAGAACCATACGTTTTAATTGCTAGTTTTACCGCTTAATTTTCTCTAAAGTAGAACATTTTAAGGCGTTTACTTCTGGCCATGCTTTGTGGAAGATTGAATTGACGTTCCGCATGCTCTGTTGCTATCATCTGAATAAACTATAGTCTGGCAGCGAGAAACATTACACAGTTTTCGGATGTTCAGATTGTCTACGTTATTCTACCAAAATAGCAATTCCTCAATACAGGGATCGTCACTGTTTAATTTAAATAAGTGGTCCCAAGAAGATTTACTTTTTAAGATTTACGTATAATGACCTTGTCATAATTCTCGCGATATTGCCAATAACAGGCATCAATGAAAATACTTTGAAAGTGAAACGTTTCGCTAATTGTCGTGCGCTAATATTCGGTAGAATACTAATTATCAAATCAAGAGTCGGTAGCAGGTCTCTGGTATGGATAGGTTAAATTCAATACTTTCCAAGTAAAGACCAACCCATGTCAGACCGTTTACAGGAAGGATCCCATAATGATTTTATTATAATTTATGACAAAACCTGCTTGCTCTAGACTATTCTTTACAAAAACGGAATCTTTCATGCATGCTGCCTTATCGTTGATAGCCCCCATCCATCGTCAAGAAACATTAGATATTTTAAACAATTTGATCTCCAGTTTAATCATCTCCCTTAAAGGGACACACAGCAAACTTGAAGTTGTTGTGAAGCTTTTGATGAGTACCTTGATTTATTTACCCAGTAATATTTTGACTTTAAATCTGCCTGCATATAATTAAATATAGTAGGGTTTTCATTTATTTATTTACCTTTTCCCATTATTCTGCCTATTGTTGTTGCCATATAATCAACAGTTATTAATATGCAAACTCAGTTTGCATTCACCTATTCTCATAATTAAAATTGATGATTGTAAAAGTCCAAGTTATGTATAAAACTATCGGGACTTGAACCACGCACCTGTTTTTTACCAAATCGACCATGGCTTTTCCAACAAATTTAACGTTTTCTAATGCGGATTTATTATTTTTAGAAAAAACAACTGCCGGCTCGAAAAAGGGGATTTTTTAGCTATTTCTTAATGCGTCTATAATACCCGGAGTAGCTCCTATACTGTCACAAACCTCTATGTTTTGCTCTAAACTACCTTTAACTCTATTTATAACATTTCCGTTATTTTGATATAAATTTATTTCGTTTAATAATGTCGTATATGTACTGTTTTTTTCGGGGTGGGGTGGGGTGTGGGGGCTAAAAATAAGGAAGAAAATTGTCGAAAATGTTTTAACAACCTGTTTAAATTTTATTTAGTAAAACATATGTTCATATATGTTACATATGTGTTACTGTCATATGAAATACATATGTGGACTACATATGTTTCACATATGCAAAACATAGGAATTTTATGTCTAGATATTTTTCCTGTGTAACTGGGTGTGGGTGTGGGGTGGGGTGGGGTGGGTGAGGGGAGGGGAGGGAAGGACTCAAATTGTGCATTATTTACTGTAACTAGGTGTGGCAGTGATGTGGGGTGGGGGAGGACTCCAATTGTGTTTTTTTAATGTAACTAGGTGTGGCAGTGATGTGGGGTGGGGGAGGACTCCAATTGTCAGTCTTTACTGTAACTAGGGGTGGGGTGGGTGGGGGAGGGCTCCAATTGTGCATTCTTTACTGTAACTAGGTGTGCGGTGGGGTAGTGTGTTAAAATACACGTTTAATGCTCTTTTGAAATTTTTCATATTGGCGGGCATATATGCAGTTACATAGAACGTCAGAATAATAAAAAAAAACTGCATAGGAGCCAATTTATTAGGCTAGGGGTGGGGTGGCTGGGAGAGGACTCCAATTGTGCATTATTTACTGTAACTAGGTGTGGGGGTGGGGTGGCAGGGGGAGGAGTCCAATTGTGCATTCTTGTGGGAGGAGTCCAATTGTGCATTATTTACTGTAACTAGGTGTGGGGTGGGGTGGCTGGGAGAGGACTCCAATTGTGCATTCTTGTGGGAGGAGTCCAATTGTGCATTATTTACTGTAACTAGGTGTGGGGGTGGGGTGGCAGGGGGAGGAGTCCAATTGTGCATTTTTTACTGTAACTAGGTGTGGCAGTGATGTGGGGTGGGGGAGGACTCCAATTGTCATTCTTAACTGTAACTAGGGGTGGGGTGGGTGGGGGAGGGCTCCAATTGTGCATTCTTTACTGTAACTAGGTGTGCGGTGGGGTAGTGTGTTAAAATACACGTTTAATGCTCTTTTGAAATTTTTCATATTGGCGAGCATATATGCAGTTACATAGAATGTCAGAATAATAAAAAAAAACTGCATAGGAGCCAATTTATTAGGCTAGCGGTGGGGTGGCTGGGAGAGGACTCCAATTGTGCATTATTTACTGTAACTAGGTGTGGGGGTGGGGTGGCAGGGGGAGGAGTCCAATTGTGCATTCTTTTGGGAGGAGTCCAATTGTGCATTATTTACTGTAACTAGGTGTGGGTGGGGTGGCTGGGAGAGGACTCCAATTGTGCATTCTTGTGGGAGGAGTCCAATTGTGCATTATTTACTGTAACTAGGTGTGGGGGTGTGGTGGCAGGGGGGGGAGTCCAATTGTGCATTTTTTACTGTAACTAGGTGTGGCAGTGGGGTGGGGTGGGGGAGGACTCCAATTGTGCATTCTTTACTGTAACTAGGTGTGGGGTGGGGTGGATGGGGGAGGGCTCCAATTGTGCATTCTTTACTGTAACTAGGTGTGGGGTGGGTGGGGGAGGACTCAAATTGTGCATTCTTGGGGGAGGACTCCAATTGTGCATTCTTTACTGTAACTAGGTGTGGGGGGTGGGGTGGCTGGGGGTCGAGTCCAATTGTGCATTCTTTACTGTAACTAGGTGTGAGGGTGGTGTGGGGTGGGGGTGGAGTCCAATTGTGCATTTTTACTGTAACTAGGTGTGGGGTGGGGGAGGGCTCCAATTGTGCATTCTTTACTGTAACTAGGTGTGGGGTGGGGTGGGTGGGGGAGGACTCCAATTGTGCATTCTTTACTGTAACTAGGTGTGGGGTGGAGTGGGGTGGGTGGGGGAGGACTCCAATTGTGCATTATTGTGGGATGACTCCAATTGTGCATTCTTTATTGTAACTAGGTGTGGTGGTGGGGTGGCTGGGGGAGGAGTCCAATTGTGCATTCTTTACTGTAACTAGGTGTGGTGGTGGGGTGGCTGGGGGAGGAGTCCAATTGTGCATTCTTTACTGTAACTAGGTGTCGGGTGGGGTGTGTGGGGGAGGACTCCAATTATGCATTTTTTACTGTAACTAGGTGTGAGGGTGGGGGAGGGCTCCAATTGTGCATTCTTTACTGTAACTAGGTGTGGGGTGGGGTGGGTGGGGGAGGACTCCAATTGTGCATTCTTTACTGTAACTAGGTGTGGGGTGGGGTGGGTGGGGGAGGACTCCAATTGTGCATTCTTTACTGTAACTAGGTGTGGGGTGGGGTGGGATGGGGAGGACTCCAATTGTGCATTCTTTACTGTAACTAGGTGTGGGGTGGGGTGTGTGGGGGACGACTCCAATTATGCATTTTTTACTGTAACTAGGTATGAGGGTTGTGTGAGGTGGGGCTCCAATTGTGCATTCTTTACTGTAACTAGGTGTGGCAGTGGTGTGGGGTGGGGGAGGACTCCAATTGTGCATTCTTTACTGTAACTAGGTGTGAGGGTGGGGTGGGATGGGGGAGGGCTCCAATTGTGCATTCTTTACTGTAACTAGGTGTGGGGTGGGGTGGGTGGGGGAGGGCTCCAATTGTCATTCTTTACTGTAACTAGGTGTGGGGTGGGGTGGGTGGGGGAGGACTCCAATTGTGCATTATTGTGGGAGGACTCCAATTGTGCATTCTTTATTGTAACTAGGTGTGGGGTGGGGTGGGTGGGGGAGGACTCCAATTGTGCATTCTTTACTGTAAATAGGTGTGGGTTGGGGTGTGTGGGAGAGGACTCCAATTGTCATTCTTTACTGTAACTAGGTGTGGGGTGGGGTGTGTGGGGGAGGACTCCAATTGTGCATTCTTTATTGTAACTAGGTGTGGTGGTGGGTTGGCTGGGGGAGGAGTCCAATTGTGCATTCTTTACTGTAACTAGGTGTCGGGTGGTGTGGGTGGGGGTGGACTCTAATTATGCATTTTTTACTGTAACTAGGTGTGAGGGCTGTGTGAGGTGGGGCTCCAATTGTGCATTCTTTACTGTAACTAGGTGTGGCAGTGGTGTGGGGTGGGGGAGGACTCCAATTGTGCATTCTTTACTGTAATTTGGTGTGGGGTGGGTTGGGTGGGGGAGGACTCCGATTGTGCATTCTTGAGGGAGGACCCCAATTGTACATTTTTTACTGTAACTAGGTGTGGCAGTGGTGTGGGGTGGGGGAGGACTCCAATTGTGCATTCTTTACTGTAACTAGGTGTGGGGTGGGGTGGGTGGGGGAGGGCTCCAATTGTGCATTCTTTACTGTAACTAGGTGTGGGGTGGGTGGGGGAGGACTGCAATTGTGCATTCTTGGGGGAGGACTCCAATTGTGCATTCTTTACTGTAACTAGGTGTGAGGGTGGTGTGGGTTGGGGAGGGCTCTAATTGTGCATTCTTTACTGTAACTAGGTGTGGCAGTGGCAGGGGTGTAAAATTCCACTCGCCCGCTCGCATTGGAGAGTGCAAGCTGCCTGCGGACGAGTAACATTTGGCGTCTGGTCGTCCGACAGGGCGAGTGACTTTTTGCACTATAAAAATTAAGTTAAACTATCGTTCAAACACGATGTTGCAAGATTTCAAATCTGGATCATTTCGACACGTAATTTTGTTCCGTATTGGCGTTTCAGGACCCAGATTAGCAGGTGTTTGTTTGTTACCAGGTTTTTTATATCGACACTGTAAACATGGCGGGTAAACAAGCAGACATCAGGTCGCTGTTTGGAAAGTCTGCGTCAGCGACTGCAAGCGGATTCGGCCTGAGTGTCGGCGAATCAGAACAGACATGGCTGTACAACAAGCGTTCCCAACCGCTATTAATTAGTTCTGGCGTCTATTATTGGTCCAATGGAGACAAAATACTGAAGAGAAAGTTCAGCAGAATGTTGTTGTTGTAGAAGTTAATTCCCCGCGCTTTTTTTTTTTTGTACACTCACCGACGAATGTCCGCGTGGAAGGGAATAAATCTTAATGACAGTTGCCATTGACAGTGTATGAGGACAGGTTGCAGACCATAATATTAAATGTGTTGTTAGATAATATGGCGCTTTCTTTATTTGCATATCAATAAAATATCCACATACTGCCTGTCAGCTACTACAGTGTCTGTATGTACACAAATGTACTTATTGTAGCTTACTATAGTGGTGAAAATAATGTTCAGGTTATATGCTGCAGGGCGAGTAGTAAATTGGTAAGGGCGAGTAGCTTTTTGCTTCCACTAGTCCTGCAGGCGAGTGTTTTTTTCCAAATTTTTACACCCCTGAGTGGTGTGGGGTGGGGGAGGGCTCCAATTGTGCATTCTTTACTGTAACTAGGTGTGGGTGGGGTGGGGTGGGTGGGGGAGGTCTCCAATTGTGCATTCTTGTTGGAGGACTCCAATTGTGCATTCTTTACTGTAACTAGGTGTGGGGGTGGGGTGGCAGGGGGAGGAGTCCAATTGTGCATTCTTTACTGTAACTAGGTGTGGGGTGGGGTGGGGTGGGTGGGGGAGGTCTCCAATTGTGCATTCTTGTTGGAGGACTCCAATTGTGCATTCTTTACTGTAACTAGGTGTGGGGGTGGGGTGGCAGGGGGAGGAGTCCAATTGTGCATTCTTTACTGTAACTAGGTGTGGGGTGGGGTGGGTGGGGGAGGTCTCCAATTGTGCATTCTTGTGGGAGGACTCCAATTGTGCATTCTTTACTGTAACTAGGTGTGGGGGGTGGGGTGGCTGGGGGTGGAGTCCAATTGTGCATTCTTTACTGTAACTAGGTGTGGGGTGGGGTGCTTGTGGGAGGACTCCAATTGTGCATTCTTTACTGTAACTAGGTGTGGGGGGTGGGGTGGCTGGGGGTGGAGTCCAATTGTGCATTCTTTACTGTAACTAGGTGTGGGGTGGGGTGGGTGGGGGAGGACTCCAATTGTGCATTCTTTACTGTAACTAGGTGTGAGGGTGGTGTGGGGTGGGGGTGGAGTCCAATTGTGCATTCTTTATTGTAACTAGGTGTGGGGTGGGGTGGGTGGGGGAGGTCTCCAATTGTGCATTTTTTACTGTAACTAGGTGTGGGGGTGGGATGGCTGGGGGAGGACTCCAATTGTGCATTCTTTACTGTAACTAGGTGTGGGGGTGGGGTGGCAGGGGGGGGAGTCCAATTGTGCATTCTTTACTGTAACTAGGTGTGGGGTGGGGTGGGTGGGGGAGGACTCCAATTGTGCATTATTGTGGGAGGACTCCAATTGTGCATTCTTTACTGTAACTAGGTGTGGGGGGTGGGTTGGCTGGGGGTGGAGTCCAATTGTGCATTCTTTACTGTAACTAGGTGTGGGGTGGGGTGATTGGGGGAGGTCTCCAATTGTGCTTTTTTTACTGTAACTAGGTGTGGGGGTGGGATGGCTGGGGGAGGACTCCAATTGTGCATTCTTTACTGTAACTAGGTGTGGGGGTGGGGTGGCTGGGGGTGGATTCCAATTGTGCATTCTTTACTGTAACTAGGTGTCGGGTGGGGTGGGTGGGGGAGGACTCCAATTGTGCATTATTTACTGTTACTGGGCGTTGGTTGGTATGGGGTGGGGGAGGACTCCAATTGTGCATTCTTTACTGTAACTGTGTTTGGGGTGGGGTGGGGTTGGGGAGGACTCCAATTTTGCATTCTTTATTGTAACTGATTTGTTTTTAAAGCTCCTGGCAACTCATTTGTTTTTCTACTAATTACCTTTTGAAAATCATTACTATTAATTATGTGAATAGTTTAAGCAACTTATGTTTACATATTATTTATTGTTGAATACAATGCACCAACAGTACATTAAAACCTAAGGTAATATAATGAATAACAACTGAAAACTCAAAAACTGAAGATTTTATTTAATTATATGCAAGCAGGTTCAGTCAAAATGAAACTTGATTTATAAAATTGATACAGGTGTAAACTTTGTTTCTTTATAAATACCTAAAGATTGGCGTGTGTTCCTTTAATATGTAAACTTTAGTCGTTTTCAACTATGTTTCATTCTTTCTTTTTATACTCCAACACCCTCTTACAAGGATACTGGATACCGTGAAGGTGTGTATATGTGCAAGTTAGTGTCAGAGATGTAATGTAACATTATAATATGCCTTTGTTTAAACTGATACAGAATACATTTTTTCATTATTATCTGATATATTTTACCTTGTAATTACCTATTAAACTCATTAAAGACAATATAACAGTGCATTTCACCAATAGTCAATACATGACATATTCGCAACAACTATTCAATGCACGACATATTTATTTTTGACAGGCAGGCCCTGAATTAATATTGACAGGCCCTGAATTAATTATATAGTAAAATATGGCAAAAAGGGACCCCCAACCAGATTTTGGCAGACCCTGGCCTTGGGGCTATCCTATTTCGTGAGCACTGAACTATACAATACATGACATATTCACAATGACTATTCAATACATGACATAGTCACAACAACTATGCAATGCATGACATATTCACGACTATTAAATACATGACATAGTCACAATGACTATTCAATACATGACATATTCAGAATGAACATTCAATACATGAAAAATTCACAATGACTATTCAATACATGACATATTCATAATGACTATAAAATACATGACATATTCAGATCAACTATTTAATACATGACATATTCACAATGACTATTCAAAACATGACATATTCAGAATGACTATTCAATACATGACGTATGCACATTGACTATTCAATATATGATATATTCAGAACGACTATTCAATACATGACATATTCACAATGACTATTCAATACAAGACGTATTCAAAACGACTATTCCGTTTCAGATATCGATTGCCGACATTCAATATAACTGATTACATGCTCTGCTGATCAACTGCCAATAAATTTACCTTTAACAGTTAAGCTATACAATTCTTCTAAGGTATATTCAACAATTTCTACCATTTGATATTATTTAGTTGCATACTGGATATACACACTAGATCTGCATTGTAGGATAAAGAACATAATTATGTTAAGCATTTTTATTTCTTCTAAGGTATAGTTGTACACACTGAGATATTATAAGTAGAGACAATGTTTGGGGAAGTGGTAAAATACCTGGTGATCAATAATTACGTATTTCAGATAACATATCAGCCTTCTGTGACAACGTTGACTGGACTATGACATTGTGTTAACTAATTATGCAGTTTTATCATTCACTGGAAGAAAACTAGGACCGTGCAGTTATACAAAAAGTGTAACTTGAGACTTGTAAATAAATTTTATTGATTTATGTTCTTGATAACTGATCCTTAATACCATTATATAGCACACTATTTGTGCAGTTATACAAAACCAGTTCTGAATTTTATAGTATAAAGATAATGCTGCAAAATGTCAGATCAGAAAAGGAAAACTGACAAACCAAAAACTACTGATTCAGAAGAAATACCAGAATTATTCTGTGAGCCGTGTAAAGAAGATGGACACTATCTACCTGTTCATGGATTCTGTAGAGACTGCCAGGACTATTTATGTGGTAAATGTTACAAGGTTCATCTTAGAGCCAGACCCGTCAGAAATCATGTTCTACAAGACAAGACAACGATGCCTAAAGTCAAGCCTCAGACCACAGCATATGACCCAGCAAGTGACAAATGTCCGCAACATGAATGTGAGCATATAAAGTTTTTCTGTAGGTCACATGATCAACTTGGGTGTGGCTCATGCATAGCAACAGGTCACAAACATTGCAATGACACAATTGAAATTGAAAAAGAATATAAAGATTTAGAAATGACACTCAACCATCTTCAAAACGAAGTTGACAACAGTATCAAAATAACGAAACAAAACGAAGCCGACACTGAAATCTATGCTTCAGTCGCGGATGAAGATATACATCAATTTAGGACAGAAGTACTTAACTTCTTTGATAAACTTGACAATGATATAAAGAATGAGGCAAGTATGTGCAAAGATGAAAATAAGAAAATAATGAGCTCTGTTTCTGATAAATGTGACACTGTCAGAACTGAAATTCAAACACTGGCATCTGATATCAGTATCTTGCAACGAAGAAAACAAAATGGAAAATTGTTCTCTGCAATGGAAAAAGCAAAGGACCAGGTGAAAGAAATGGAGAAAAATGTGAACAAAATAAAGGCTGACAACGAGATAGAAAAGTACCAATTTCAACCAGACAAACAGCTGCAAGATATGCTTAGCAACGTGAAGACTCTGGGACAATTGAAGGAATCTGGAAAAAGTAAACAAACAATGAAAAGTAATAAACAAACAAAGACAAGTAACAAACATCCACAGGAGAATGGCAAACAAATGAATGAGAATGGTAAAAAGAAGTGTTTGTATTTTGTCTTTATTATTGTCATTGTTTTGTGTGCAGCCTTATGCATGAATAGCAATAATCAAATGAATGAAAACATCCGTGTGGAACCACCTACTGATCATAACAATCATAAGATGGTGAATGACAAGATCAAACTGGAATCACCAACTAAACATAAGTCTGAGGGAAGTGATGAGACAAGACATGATAATATCAACATGGGATCACCAACTAAACATAAGTCTGAGGGAAGTGATGAGACAATACATGATAATATCAACATTGGATCCCCTACCAATCATTACACTAAAGAGTATAATTTGGTGGACAATGATGAGATTAATGTGAAATCACAGACTGACAAGTATGACTGTGGGATAACAGGAATAGTTGTTTTACCAAACAGTCAACTTGTCATTGCTGACTTTGAGAATGGCAAAGTAAAAATGGTGGATATGAGGCAGAATAAAATCATATCTGAACTAGTAATGCCATCTAAACCGTGGGCTATAACAATTATTGATAATGGAAGAGTGGCTGTTACACTTCCAGATAGTAAACAAATTCAGATTTTATCAGTTTCTGACACCTTGTCCAAGGCTGGAGAGATAAAGTTTAAAAGTTGGTGTCGTGATATAGTGCATATTAATGGGACACTCATTGTAACATTTACATCTAGAGTTTTAGTAATAAATATGGAGGGAACTATACTGAGAAAAATAGAGAATTATTTTGATTACCCATTGTACATAGCCATAAGTCAGGACAAAACACTGATGTACGTGTCCGATTATAAGACCGTGACCTGTATGACCTTGGATGGCAAAGTGAAAGCTATCTATAGGGATAATTATCTCTCATCACCAAAAGGAGTGGCTGTGTACAAGGACGGGTCAGTGCTTGTCTGTGATGGGGTTTCCAATAGCATCCATGTGATAACTGGTGATTTCACCAAGGGCCAAGTACTGCAGGGGCGGGAATATGGATTGTCTGAACCAGAATCCATCACTTACTGTGACAGGGAGGATAAAGTGTATGTTGGAATGCTGAAGGGCAATTATATCAAAGTGCTTAAACTTGAGTAATTTCAACTCAAGTCAATGTTTGCCAGATTGTAATGTTGAGCAGGAATTATATCAAAGTATTACAACTCAAGTAATTTCAATTCAAGTTTGTCAGATTCTGATACAATAATGGATTATAGTTCCAGTGTTTTTATCAATAAGTTATTTTTTTGGCAATTTACACAAACATATTTACACTGAATTACATAAATCACTGAGGACACTCAATTACATAAATCACTGAGGACACTCAATTATATAAATCACTGAGGAAACTGAATTATATAAATCACTGAGGATACTCAATTACATAAATCACTGGAGACACTCAATTATATAAATCACTGAGGACACTCACTTATATAAATCACTGGGGACACTCAATTACATAAATCACTGAGGACACTCAATTACATAAATCACTGAGGACACTCAATTATATAAATCACTGAGGAAACTGAATTATATAAATCACTGAGGATACTCAATTACATAAATCACTGGAGACACTCAATTATATAAATCACTGAGGACACCCAATTATATAAATCACTGAGGACACTCAATTATATAAATTATTGAGGACACTCAATTACATATATCACTGAGGACACTCAATTATATAAATCACTGAGAACTCATTTATATAAATCATTGAGAACTCAATTACATAAATCACTGAGGACACTCAATTATATAAATCACTGAGGACACTCAATTACATAAATCACTGAGGACACTCAATTATATAAATCACTGAGTACACCCAATCGTACAAATCACTGAGGACACTGAATTACATAAATCACTGAGGACACTCAATTATATAAATCATTGAGGACACTCAATTACATAAATCAATGAGGACACTCAATTATATAAATCACTGAGAACTCATTTATATAAATCACTGAGAACTCAATTACATAAATCACTGAGGACACCCAATTATATAAATCACTGAGGACACTCAATTATATAAATTATTGAGGACACTCAATTACATATATCACTGAGGACACTCAATTATATAAATCACTGAGAACTCATTTATATAAATCACTGAGAACTCAATTACATAATTCACTGAGGACACTCAATTACATAAATCACTGAGGACACTCAATTATATAAATCACTGAGTACACCCAATCGTACAAATCACTGAGGACACTGAATTACATAAATCACTGAGGACACTCAATTATATAAATCATTGAGGACACTCAATTACATAAATCAATGAGGACACTCAATTATATAAATCACTGAGAACTCATTGATATAAATCACTGAGAACTCAATTACATAAATCACTGAGGACACTCAATTATATCAATCACTGAGGACACTCAATTATATAAATCACTGAGAGTATCTACAAATATTAAAATGTTAGCAAATAGGCAAACTAAATAAACTAGTTTTGGAGAAGGTGAGAAAAGGGTTGATAACATTGATTAAATTGACACATTACTCATGCATATAGTATGTGTAAAGAATGAAACGACTTTAACTGTTGAGATAGGAACTTGATATTAGTAACTGACACACTGTCTAGTTGAGACACATACTTTTTAAAGTTTCATTATTTAAATCCATTTCAAAACAAGAAATCGGTAGAACCAATGGATGCTCCCCGAAATGTATCCTCAAGTTATTAAAAAAGTTCTAAGTATCAAATTACAAAGGGCAATAACTCGAAGTTCAATGAAGGTAGAGTTATGATTCTTGCACTCTGCACTTTCTCTTATTGCTCTCTATCATTGTGTGAAGTTTCATTGTAGTCCCATCCGTAGTTTTGTAGTTATGCTCTGGACAAAAATGGGACGGACAGACAGAAGGAAGGATGGACACAATTTTCGGGAACATAAAAACGTAAAGTGCAGATATGAACATTGCCTATATGCAGTTTAAAGAACTTTTATTTGGATTTTACAAAAAATCTAACTTTCAATTTAAAACCAAATAAATTAAACAAACTTACAAGAACTCACCAAACAGCCTGTGCCATTTTCTGGTGGGGGAATCAATACATTAAACAAACTTGCAAGAACTATAGTCCCTATCAGGCACATTTTACAACAGATGTACGCCTTTTCTAAACTTGCTGACGACGAAGTATATAATATATAACTTACATAGTTTGAGAATCCAAACTATATAGACACAATATAAATGGCTTCAACCAGCCAGGCCAAACCACAAAACTGGAGCGTTGAAGTAAGAGTTACCAACTCATAATTCATTTTACGCATATTCAATCATTGATATTTTAAGATCCCATAAACCTATACTTTTAATTGGCACATATACAAAAATGTATGACCTGAACACCTGGATAGAGTTTTGATAAAAGCTTTTGAGGTGTAGTTTTGCCATTATTTGGCGGTTAGCTTCTTTACACAAACTTGCAAGAACTCACCAAATACAGCCTGTGCCACTGTCTGGTGGGGGAATCATACAAACTTGCAAGAACTCACCAAATACAGCCTGTGCCACTGTCTGGTAGGGGAATCATACAAACTTGCAAGAACTCACCAAATACAGCCTGTACCACTGTCTGGTGGGGGAATCATACAAACTTGCAAGAACTCACCAAATACGGCCTGTGCCACTGTCTGGTGGGGGAATCCTACAAACTTGCAAGAACTCACCAAATACAGCCTGTTCCACTGTCTGGTGGGGGAATCATACACACTTGCAAGAACTCATCAAATACGGCCTGTGCCACTGTCTGGTGGGGAAATCATACAAACTTGCAAAAATCACCAAATACGGACTATGCCACTGTCTGGTAGGGGAATCATACAAACTTGCAAGAACTCATCAAATACGGCCTGTGCCACTGTCTGGTGGGGAATCATACAAACTTGCAAGAACTCACCAAATACGGCCTGTGCCACAATCTGGTGGGGAAATCATACAAACTTGTGCAAGAACTCACCAAATATGGCCTGTGCCACTATCTGGTGGGGGAATCATACAAACTTGCAAGAACTCACCAAATACGGCCTGTGCCACTGTCTGGTGGGGAATCATACAAACTTGCAAGAACTCACCAAATACGGCCTGTGCCACAATCTGGTGGGGAAATCATACAAACTTGTGCAAGAACTCACCAAATATGGCCTGTGCCACTATCTGGTGGGGGAATCATACAAACTTGCAAGAACTCACCAAATACGGCCTGTGCCACTGTCTGGTGGGGGAATCATACAAACTTGCAAGAATTCACCAAATACGGCCTGTGCCACTGTCTGGTTGGAGAATCATACAAACTTGCAAGAACTCACCAAATACGGCCTGTGCCACTGTCTGGTGGGGGAATCATACAAACTTGCAAGAACTCACCAAATACGGCCTGTGCCACTGTCTGGTGGTGGAATCATACAAACGTGCAAGAACTCACCAAATACAGTCTGTGCCACTGTCTGGTTGGAGGATCATACAAACTTGCAAGAACTCACCAAATACAGCCTGTGCCACTGTCTGGTGGGTGAATCATACAAACTTACAAGAACTCACCAAATACGGCCTGTGCCACTGTCTGGTGGGGGAATCATACAAACTTGCAAGAACTCACCAAATACAGCCTGTGCCACTGTCTGGTGGGGGAATCATACAAACTTGCAAGAACTCACCAAATACGGCCTGTGCCACTGTCTGGTGGGGGAATCATACAAACTTGCAAGAACTCACCAAATACAGCCTGTGCCACTGTCTGGTGGGGGAATCATACAAACTTGCAAGAACTCACCAAATACAGCCTGTGCCACTGTCTGGTGGGGGAATCATACAAACTTGCAAGAACTCACCAAATACAGCCTGTGCCACTGTCTGGTGGAGAATCATACAAACTTGCAAGAACTCACCAAATACGGCCTGTGCCACTGTCTGGTGGGGGAATCATACAAACTTGCAAGAACTCACCAAATAAAGCCAGTGCCACTGTCTGGTGGGGGAATCATACAAACTTGCAAGAACTCACCAAATACGGCCTGTGCCACTGTCTGGTGGGGGAATCATACAAACTTGCAAGAACTCACCAAATAAAGCCAGTGCCACTGTTTGGTGGGGGAATCATACAAACTTGCAAGAACTCACCAAATACAGCCTGTGCCACTGTCTGGTGGGGGAATCATACAAACTTGTGCAAGAACTCACCAAATATGGCCTGTGCCACTATCTGGTGGGGGAATCATACAAACTTGCAAGAACTCACCAAATACGGCCTGTGCCACTGTCTGGTGGGGAATCATACAAACTTGCAAGAACTCACCAAATACGGCCTGTGCCACAATCTGGTGGGGAAATCATACAAACTTGTGCAAGAACTCACCAAATATGGCCTGTGCCACTATCTGGTGGGGGAATCATACAAACTTGCAAGAACTCACCAAATACGGCCTGTGCCACTGTCTGGTGGGGGAATCATACAAACTTGCAAGAATTCACCAAATACGGCCTGTGCCACTGTCTGGTTGGAGAATCATACAAACTTGCAAGAACTCACCAAATACGGCCTGTGCCACTGTCTGGTGGGGGAATCATACAAACTTGCAAGAACTCACCAAATACGGCCTGTGCCACTGTCTGGTGGTGGAATCATACAAACGTGCAAGAACTCACCAAATACAGTCTGTGCCACTGTCTGGTTGGAGGATCATACAAACTTGCAAGAACTCACCAAATACAGCCTGTGCCACTGTCTGGTGGGTGAATCATACAAACTTACAAGAACTCACCAAATACGGCCTGTGCCACTGTCTGGTGGGGGAATCATACAAACTTGCAAGAACTCACCAAATACAGCCTGTGCCACTGTCTGGTGGGGGAATCATACAAACTTGCAAGAACTCACCAAATACGGCCTGTGCCACTGTCTGGTGGGGGAATCATACAAACTTGCAAGAACTCACCAAATACAGCCTGTGCCACTGTCTGGTGGGGGAATCATACAAACTTGCAAGAACTCACCAAATACAGCCTGTGCCACTGTCTGGTGGGGGAATCATACAAACTTGCAAGAACTCACCAAATACAGCCTGTGCCACTGTCTGGTGGAGAATCATACAAACTTGCAAGAACTCACCAAATACGGCCTGTGCCACTGTCTGGTGGGGGAATCATACAAACTTGCAAGAACTCACCAAATAAAGCCAGTGCCACTGTCTGGTGGGGGAATCATACAAACTTGCAAGAACTCACCAAATACGGCCTGTGCCACTGTCTGGTGGGGGAATCATACAAACTTGCAAGAACTCACCAAATAAAGCCAGTGCCACTGTTTGGTGGGGGAATCATACAAACTTGCAAGAACTCACCAAATACAGCCTGTGCCACTGTCTGGTGGGGGAATTATACAAACTTGCAAGAACTCACCAAATAAAGCCTGTGCCACTGTCTGTTGGGGGAATCATACAGACTTGCAAGAACTCACCAAATAAAGCCAGTGCCACTGTCTGGTGGGGGAATCATACAAACGTGCAAGAACTCACCAAATACAGCCTGTGCCACTGTCTGGTGGGGGTATCATACAAACTTGCAAGAACTCACCAAATAAAGCCAGTGCCACTGTCTGGTGGGGGAATCATACAAACTTGCAAGAACTCACCAAATACGGCCTGTGCCACTGTCTGGTGGGGGAATCATACAAACTTGCAAGAACACACAAAATACAGCCTGTGCCACTGTCTGGTGGGGGAATCATACAAACTTGCAATAACTCACCAAATACGGCCTGTGCCACTGTCTGGTGGGGGAATCATACAAACTTGCAAGAACTCACCAAATACGGCCTGTGCCACTGTCTGGTGGGGGAATCATACAAACTTGCAAGAACTCACCAAATACGGCCTGTGCCACTGTCTGGTGGGGGAATCATACAAACTTGCAAGAACTCACCAAATGCGGCCTGTGTCACTGTCTGGTGGGGGAATCATACAAACGTGCAAGAACTCACCAAATACGGCCTGTGCCACTGTCTGGTGGGGGAATCATACAAACTTGCAAGAACTCACCAAAAACGGCCTGTGCCACTGTCTGGTGGGGGAATCATACAAACTTGCAAGAACTCACCAAATACGGCCTGTGCCACTGTCTGGTGGGGGCAATCATACAAACTTGCAAGAACTCACCAAATACGTCCTGTGCCACTGTCTGGTGGGGGAATCATACAAACTTGCAAGAACTCACCAAATACGGCCTGTGCCACTGTCTGGTGGGGGAATCATACAAACAAGAACTCACCAAATACGGCCTGTGCCACTGTCTGGTGGGGGAATCATACAAACAAGAACTCACCAAATACGGCCTGTGCCACTGTCTGGTGGGAATCGACACTCTCACCATCATTGTGCTGTATTACCTTCATTCCAACTCCGTGATTATATTTAGTTTTGTTCATTATATTGATATAATGTACAAAACTAAATATAATCAAGGAGTTGGAATGGCTTAGGGGGCTGGGGTGGAGAAGGGTGATTTATTAATAAAGAAACTTTAATATCTGGGTTATCACAGAACACTAAGTCAGAGGAGTAGATGGATGGGTGGGGGAACTTTAATATCTGGGTTATAATAGATAACTAAGTCAGAGGAGTAGATGGATGGGTGGGGGAACTTTAATATCTGGGTTATAATAGAAAACTAAGTCAGAGGAGTAGATGGATGGGTGGGGGAACTTTAATATCTGGGTTATAATAGAAAACTAAGTCAGAGGAGTAGATGGATGGGTGGGGGAACTTTAATATCTGGGTTATAATAGAAAACTAAGTCAGAGGAGTAGATGGATGGGTGGGGGAACTTTAATATCTGGGTTATAATAGAAAACTAAGTCAGAGGAGTAGATGGATGGGTGGGGGAACTTTAATATCTGGGTAATAATAGAAAACTAAGTCAGAGGAGTAGATGGATGGGTGGGGGAACTTTAATATCTGGGTTATAATAGAAAACTAAGTCAGAGGAGTAGATGGATGGGTGGGGGAACTTTAATATCTGGGTTATAATAGAAAACTAAGTCAGAGGAGTAGATGGATGGGTGGGGGAACTTTAATATCTGGGTTATAATAGAAAACTAAGTCAGATGGGAGTGGGTTTTATTATTAAAGAAACTTTAAGACCTGGGTGTTCACAGAAAACGAAGTCACAGGTGAGGGCGGTGGGGTCGGGGCTTACTCATTAATATTCATAAGATTGAAGCAATGGCCTACATGCTTACTCATTAATATTCATAAGATTGAAGCAATGGCCTACATACTTATTCATTATTATTCATAAGATTGAAACAATGGCCTACATGCTTACTCAGTAATATTCATACGATTGAAGCAGAGTTTCTCGATAGGATTTTGTATGTTATTTAGGACTTAGATTGGGTTTTTATTATTCTTCATTATCATTGTTAAAACTGTGTTTGAAATTATCATTGATATTACAATAGAAATAGTGATAGAAACATAGAAAATAAAAGTGTGTAACCAAACAGTGGATATGTGTGTGATTTAAATTTCCAACTTTGAGAACATAACTATATATATATGAATACCAGAAGGGTGTTTCACGGAACACTTGTGTCGCCTGCCCTGTGCTTATTTCAGCAAGTACACTCTAACTATAAAGTTTGAAGACAGAGGGGTGCAATCCTTCATGAATTATGGAGCAGTTTTTTTTAAAGTGTTAAAGTTTAAATCTGCATTGGATAATTGATAAGTAAGAACTGTGTAACGTGTCATGACCATAGGTGAATATTTTGCCAAGTTATGAGCTAGGTTAGACTGCAGGTTAAAGTTTTATGAAAAGGGGGCATAACTATGCGAAAATGATAGTCAGAGTTATTGGACATATGTGTGTGAAGTTACATGAACATAGGTCAAATACTTTTAAGTCATGGCCAGTTAACAGCTTGGTTAGGCTGCATGTTAAAGTTTTATGAAAAGGGGCAAACTCTGCTGAAATGAAAGTCAGAGTTGGTCGTGGGTAACAATATGCTGTGTGGTGAACATGAATAAGTGTGTGAAGTTTCATGAACATAGTTCAAATACTTCTTAAATGTTGGCCAATTATGAGCTAGGTTATGTTGCATGGTATGTGGGGGCTCCAATTGTGCATTATTTACTCTAACTGGGTGTGTGTGTGGGGGGGGGGTGTGCTCCAATTGTACATTCTTTACTAACTGGGTGGTGGTGGGGGTGGAGAGGTGCTCCAACTGTGCGTTCTTTACTGTATCTGGGTGGGGGTGGGGTGGGGGTGGGGTGGGGCTCCAATTGTGCATTCTTTACTGTAACTGAGTGTCGGTGTGTGTGTGGGGAGGGGGCTCTCCAATTGTACATTATTTACTGTAACTGGATTTGTGTGTAGGTGGGGGTGGGGGGCTCTAACTGAGAGGGTGTTGGGGGTGCTCCAATTGTGCATTCTTTACTAACGGGTGGTGGTGGTGGTGGGGGCTCCAATTGTGCATTCTTTACTGTAACTGGGTCGTGGATGGGGCAGGGATGTCAAATTGTACATTCTTTACTGTAACTGGGTCTTGGGTGGGGCGGGGATGTCCAATTGTGAATTATTTACTGTAACTGGGTCGTGGGTGGGGCGGGGATGTCCAATTGTGCATTCTTTACTGTAACTGGGTCGTGGGTGGGGCGGGGATGTCCAATTGTGCATTCTTTACTGTAACTGGGTCGTGGGTGGGGCGGGGATGTCAAATTGTGCATTCTTTACTGTATCTGGGTGTGGAATGTGGCCCCATCTCATGATTTAGACCCATCTAATACCATGTATCGATTAAGCTGAACTACATGAAATACTGAGTAACTGTTTTTTGTGGTTTCTGAGGATTAAAGTTTTCTCTAAATTTTTGACCTTGGGGACATCATTTGACAACATCTGTCAAAATCTGTTTAGCGTTCCTTAAGACAAAGCTTTTTTAGGTTTTGTCTGTTTTGAATAATGGTTTAGGACCAACTGTATGTCACGTTGACCAGTATTTCAGCATGATGTGCCATCAAATAAGCTCTTGCATTCATCGACCATCGACCAGTAGGGCTACAACAATCTGAAACCAGGGGCACCACAAGTACATGCAGAAGCTTGTCTGACATGTAGTCTAATGCAGGGCTAGACACTAACCTTTTCTGACTACTAGCCTAGAGGGCTAGTGCCTTTTTATTTTACAAGCCCTTCTTAAAACCAACTACCGGTAGTTTGTTTCTGAGATACAACTTACATACAACGTACATACAAATTACATAAACTAACATACAACTTACATTCAACTTACATACAACTTACATTTACATAAACTTACATAAACTTAAATAAACTTACATACAACTTACATAAACTTACATACAACTTACATACAACTTACATACAACTTACATACAACTTACATTTACATAAACTTACATAAACTTACATACAACTTACATAAACTTACATACAACTTACATACAACTTACATACAACTTACATACAACTTACATTTACATAAACTTACATAAACTTACATACAACTTACATAAACTTACATACAACTTAAATACAACTGACATACAACTTACATAAACTTACATACAACTTGCATACAACTTACATACAACTTACATACAAAACATTAAAGTAGTTATTCCACCAACAACAGCCAAATTTTACAACAAATGTACACCATTGCTAAACCTACTGACGATGAGCTATATATACATATTTTGAGAATCCGAACTCTATAGACACAATATCAACAGTTTTAAACAGACAATAAACAACCCAAAACTGGAGGGTCGAATTAAGAGTTACCAACTCATAATTCATTTTATGCATATATTTCAACACTGGTATTGTAGGAACCCCTGAATAAACCTATACCTTTCGTCGGTGCATTAACATTATTATATGACCTGAACACCTGGATCGGATCAAGTTTTGATCAACTGTTTTGTAGTGTTATTTGTATCGTTATTTGGCAGGTTAATTTGACACAATTTTACCAAAGTATAAAAGGAGCCATGTTGTTCTTTTAAATAAAAGCAGGACTTATATAACCTGAATGTTACATGTTGTCTAATGATGTACACAGCTAACACATTCCCGTCCATGTGAAATGTTTACAAATCTGTACACAGCTAATACATTCCCATCAGCATGGAATGTTTACAAATCTGTACACAACTAACACATTCCCATCTGCACGGAATGTTTACAAATCTGTACACAACTAACACATTTCCATCAGCATGGAATGTTTACAAATCTGCACACAGCTAACACATTACATCTGTATGGAATGTTTACAAATCTGTACACATCTAACACATTCCCATCTGCATGATCTGTACACAGCTAACACATTTCCATCTGTATGGAATGTTTACAAATCTGTACACACCTAACACATTCCCATCATCCTGGAATGTTTACAAATCTGTACACAACTAACACATTCCCATCTGTATGGAATGTTTACAAATCTGTACACCACTAACACATTCCCATCTGTATGGAATGTTTACAATTCTGTGCACAACTAACACATTCCCATCTGTATGGAATGTTTACAATTCTGTAGACAACTAACACATTCCCATCTGTATGGAATGTTTACAAATTCTCTACTCGAAATTCGATATTCTCTACTCAAAACTCGACATTCTCTGCTCGAAACTCGACATTCTCTGCTCGAAACTCGATATTCTCTACTCGAAACTCGATTTTCTCTACTCGAAACTCGACATTCTCTGCTCGAAACTCGATCCTTAGAAAATGTGAAAACTGTACACATTTTCAACATGAGATAGAACAAGAAAAAAGCTCCAAACGGCCAAATTAAAATGGAAAAAAAATTGCACGGGCACATTTCATAAAAATGTGTGGAGGTGTTAGTACTGTCCACAATCACAATCCAGTTTTAGCGGACATAAAGACAGAGGGACAGACAGAGAGTAAATTAACTTATAGTCCCCCTGGTAATACACTGGTAGTGGACTAATATAGTAAACGCTGCTTTGTAAATTAATTCAGAAATATTAATTTTAAAGGAATCTATACTTATACATATAATGTACTGTTACAAGGGCATATGTACGGGTATTTATTGATAAGACATGTGATTATAGATAAAGATGAAAATACTTGGATACATCTCTGCTGCCTCTATAATACCATTGCTGCTAATATTTGACTGTTTTCTGATGGTAATTTTCAAACTTAGATTTTCTCTACTCGAAATTGTCTACTCGAAACTCGATTTTCTCTACTCAAAACTCGATATGCTCCACTCGCAACTCGATCCTTAGAAAATGTGAAAACTGTACACATCTTCAACATGACACGATGAATACATCTGATAAAGGTCCATAGCGCTCTGATCTATATGTCTTTGAAATATTTTCCTTCAAGGTATCAGGTCTATAACAATGAAAAGACGGGCGTATATGCTCCGCTTGGCGATGCTCTTGTTTTTTTACCTTAATAGACATGGAGCATTTCATAAAACATACCTGAAGCCGTTAATCCATAATCACATAATGCAGTCATCGAAGATAGAACAAGAAAAAAGGCTCCACACGGCCAAACTAAAATGGTACGAAAACTTGCACGGGCACATTTCATAACAAGAGGTCAATGACCTTGAAGCTCTACTGATTGATTTTGATTTCAGGAAGTAGTCGCTACATACTTGTTTTTTGAAAATCTATTTTTAACCATGGCGGCCATCTTGAATTTCCGGCCGACCTGAAATTTTGCTAGGATCAATTAGACATTAAGAGCAACATTCCTGTGAAGTTTCATGAAAATCCGTCAAGTAGTTTCAGAGGAGTAGTCGCTACAAGTTTTCATTATATAACTCTATGTAAACAAAGATGGCCGCTGGCAGCCATGTTTAACGTCAAATCAAAACGATTTTCGACAAGGACCAACATCATGTCATGCTGATCATTTTAGAAAAAGTCCCATATCAATATCACTTATAGTTTTCAAGAAGTAGTCGCTACAAACTTATTTTTTAAAAATCTATTTTTAGTTGTGGCAACCATCTTGAATTTCTGGCAGATCTGAAATTTTGCTAGGATCAATTAGACATTGAGAGCAACATTTCTGTAAAGTTTCATGAATATCCGCCAAGTAGTTTCAGAGGAGTAGTCGCTACAAGTTTTTACTATATAACTGTATGTAACCAAAGATGGCCACTGGCAGCCATGTTTAACGTCGAATCAAAATAATTTTCCACAAGGATCAACATCATGTCATGCTGACCATTTTAGAAAAAGTCTCATATCAATATCACTTATAGTTTTCAAGAAGTAGTCGCTACAAACTTATTTTTTAAAAATCTATTTTTAGCTGTGACGGCCATCTTAAATTTCCGACCGACCTGAAATTTTACTAGGATCAATAAGACATCAAGAGCAACACTCCTGTAAAGTTTCATGACAATCCGCCAAGTAGTTTCAGAGGAGTAGTCGCTACAAGTGATTAAAATATAACTCTATGTAAACAAAGATGGCCGCTGGCAGCCATGTTTAACGTTGAATCAAAACGATTTTTGACAAGGATCAACATCATGTCATGCTGATCATTTTAGAAAAAGTCCCATATCAATATCACTTATAGTTTTTTAAGAAGTAGTCGCTACAAACTTGTATTTTAAAACTCTATTTTTAGCTTTGGCGGCCATCTTGGATTTCACATCAACATGAATTTTTGCTAGGATCAACTAGACTTTATGGGCAATATTTCTGTAAAGTTTCATGAATATCCATCTAGTAGTTTCAGAGGAGTTGTCGCTACAAATAAAAGTTTACGGACAGAGGGACAGACGGACGGACGACGGACGCCGCACCACGGCATAAGCTGATCTCTGATCAGTCGAGCTAAAAATGCATGGAGGTGTTAATACTGTCCACTTTTGCGGACATACAGACAGAGGGACAGACAGACAGAGAGTAAATTAACATATAGTCCCCCTGGTAATACACTGGTAGTGGACTAATAATAGTGAACGCTACTTTGTAAATTAAGTCAGAAATATTAATTTTAAAGGAATCTATACTTATATATATAATGTATGTGTATCACAACATCTGGCAGAATTGAAATGAATTGGATTTTATAGTCGCACCAACAGCTAAGGTCATATGGCGACTTTCCAGCTTCTACTGGCAATTTCTCTACTCGAAACTCGATATTGTCTACTCGAAACTCCATATTCTCCACTCGAAACTAGATATTCTCCACTCGAAACTCGATTTTCTCTACTCGAAACTCGATATTCTCCACTCAAAACTCGATATTCTCCACTCGAAAATCTATTTTCTCTACTCGAAACTCGACATTCTCTGCTCGAAACTCAATATTTTCCACTCGAAACTCGATATTCTCCACTCGAAACTCGATATTCTCTGCTCGAAACTCGATTTTCTCTACTAAAAACTCGATATTGTCTACTCGAAACTCGATTTTCTCTACTCGAAATTGAACATTTTCTGCTCGAAACTCGATTTTCTCTACTCGAAACTTGATATTGTCTACTCGAAACTCGATATTCTCTACTCAAAACTCGACATTATCTGCTCGAAACTCGATTTTCTCCACTCGAAACTCGATATTGTCTACTCGAATCTCCACTCGAAAATCGATTTTCTCTACTCGAAACTCGACATTCTCTGCTCGAAACTCAATATTCTCTACTCGAAACTCGATATTCTCTGCTCGAAACTAAATTTTCTCTACTCGAAACTCGAAATTGTCTACTCGAAACTCGATTTTCTCTACTCGAAACTCGATATTGTCTACTCGAAACTCGATTTTCTCTACTCGAAACTGAACATTCTCTGCTCGAAACTCGATTTTCTCTACTCGAAACTCAATATTGTCTACTCTTAACTCGATTTTCTCTACTCGAAACTCAATATTGTCTACTCGAAAATCGATACTCTCTACTCGAAACTCGATATTCTCCACTCAAAACTCGATATTCTCTACTCGAAAATCGATACTTAGAAAATGTGAACCTCAAAATTACATCAGTATTCACATTGACCTTGAACATGTAACCATTATTTAAGGTGCAACACATGGTATATTTAAAACACATTATGTTGTATCTCATTATTTCAAGAGCTAATTATGATCTATGAAGATCCCAGCACTTTACTCGGAAGAAGAAGAAGAAAAAGGAGGGGTTTAGGAGTATGACTGGACATGAAAACTGCATGACATTGAACAAAGGACCCCTAGATGTGTATGCTACTTACAACTTGGATCAGACAAGAAATGTTTTCTTAAGGGCAATGAAATAAAACTCGAGTCTGTTTGTTTGGTGTTTAACGTCATTTTCAAGCAAATTTTAGGCTATGCATGATGGTCAACTTTTTTTAGTGGTGGAAGCAGACCACTCACTTATTCCTGGGTAGAACATGTAAGACACCTACTGTATACTTCCCCTCGTCAGTTACAAGTCGAGTTCCCAGTGGGATTTGAACCCGCAGCATTGAGAAGGTTTCCAACACAGCATCTTTACCCTCTCAACTACGGATGCGCTACAAAATATCAAATTATGTCTGGGTAACATACTTCAACTCACTCACTTCTCACCAATGTCTCTAGACGAATGCAGCTCGAGTTTGCTTCCCCATCTCTGCATTGTATGCGAGAAGTTACGATCATCTGTGCCATCCAGAGTGATTTGTGTAAGCTATGTAGCTTTCTTTGTAATCAATGTATATATATATAAAAAAAAGTGTTTATTTTGTACTATTTTGAGATAGTGGTAATCCGACTGATTCTTGACTATGTAGCTTGCATGTTTTGTTTTTGTCAGCGATAATAGAATTCTATGTTTTGCAATGATCTCTTGTGGAATGTCATAACTTAATATCAATTACTAAATAACTGATCGTTCGCCACATTTGATTGTTTGGTACATCACTGATTCCCACTCTTGTATCCATCAACCACAGATAACTGCGCCCCTTTAATGGTACATCATGATCCAGTCCTTTTTAGTTTGATTGCATGTTGAATTTCAAGCCATCCGTTGCAGGTTATTAATGCTGAGTTCTACATCAAACAAAACGTAGTCATAAACAACCACAAACAATGGAAGACTGACGTACATACTATATTCTTTTCTTCGACATTCTTGAACATTCAGGACATCTAGGCGTGCATCTTAATTAAGCCCCCCTCCCCCCCCCCCCCCCCCCCCCCCCACCAAAGCATTTGTCAGAACTTAAAAGAAGTGAATATTTAAACACATATAGGGAAAGCACCGTTGAACAACTTTCAATCTGAGTTCTATATAAAAATGCGCATATTTCTGGTAAACTTGGCAACAGATGACTGCATTGGTTACAATTTCCCCACCCACCGACTTTAGGGTGCATAGAATTACCGGAATCCACCAATTTACCGGAATATACCGGAATCTACCGGAATACACCATAGAATTACCGGAATCGACTTTTTAATTACCGGAATACACTATTTATGATCTAAATTGGCGTTAATGTATAGTTAATTAATTAATATATTAATGAATATGTGTTTTTGTGACATTAATCATCGAAAGATACCGGAATATGACCGGAGAATGACCGAAATAGGTTATAAAAAATTATTAGCGATAAATACCGGAATACACCAGATAATTACCGTTATAGACTTGTTTATACACTATTTATTATCTAAATCTTCTAAATCTTCTGAAACGTATAGTTATTTAATTAATATTTTAATAATATGTGTTTATGTGACATTTATTAGCGAAAAATACCGGAATACACCAGAGAATGATCGATATAGACTTAAATATTGAATTCATTACACAGGATAATTACCGAAATAGACTTTTGTAATACTAAGATGCGCCCTGTTACGTCAGCCAACATATCTTTATATAAAACAAAATGCAATCAAAGCACCAAGAGAACTTCACCATTTTATGTAGTGCATATACAAATATTCCAGCTGTGCACTGTGAATACCATAACACAATAAATCATGAATACAAGCCCACCTGTGTTCAGATTCAAAGGTGTTATAAATGACAACACTTGGAGGTTGTTAAAAACAATATCAATTTTTAAAGTAATCTGAATAAAAGGCCATCACATGCCAAAATGAATTAGAAATCATTAGAATATGACTATGTTGGCCTATTATTTTATTTTCATAGTCTCCTTTTTCTATTTAACCATTTTAGTACATTTATTTGGCTCAATTATATGCATTTATATGCACATACTAAAAATAAAACATCTTTACACCCTACAATACATGAAACATATATAAATATAGTGATTATATGACATCATACTAATAACATACAAACATAGAACTCTATAGAACTTACAGTATTTCCAAATACATGTAGTCATAACACTGGCCAAAGCAACACTGACCATGCATTCACCAACACAGCACACTGAAAATTAAATTGCACATTTGTTTTACATAAAAAAATACACAATATATTAATTCATATGTGAATTAATTTACTGTACTAAACTGAGTTATATTTCATTATTAATCTCATAAAATTGAAAACATTACTCATTTACACTTTTATAATCATGTACACCATTGGTGAACATTTCAACCCATTTCATTCTTTTGAGACCCATGACACACTGATCTCAATATACTGTTTGTACCCAGGTGTAACCCTGACATGCAAGTTTTTCTACTGTAGTCTGTTTATAAATAAACATATTTGTAGATTCAAATAAGTTGAAAAATAACTTTAAAAAATTAAAAATACTTGAATTAAAAGCTAAACTGCATACCGATTGTTCATCAAAGAAGACAATATCATGTCACCGTGATATTTCCAAGACAATATCACTTTCAAGACCATGTCACAATTCTTACAGCTTACACATGCTCAGACACTGAAAAAAAAGAACACACAAACTTGTCATAACATGCTTATTTAAGGTTGGATAAAAACAATGTATATAAAGCAAATATTATTTTTTGAATATGAATTGAATTTGGAACACTAAATCATGAACAGTGTGAGTGAGATGCATATCAATTTATCACTTGAAATGATGTGTTTGTGTTATTCACTAAAAAGAAGTAAATAGCAATATTCCAATTACCAAATCAGACACCTCATGTTTTATTGCTTAACACTGGATAGTGTAATTATAGTTAAATATACAAATATGAATTGAATTATTACTAAAAGCTCATAAAAACCATTGTCTTGGGATATTTAGAGCTGAACCAGAGAGATGGGAATGATAGGAATTTAGGAAGTTGGGAATCGTGCCCCAACTATTATTATCAGATAGAATTGAATTGGGTTTTAAGGCGCTATCAGATAGATTCATATATATGTTTACGTGTTTCATGAATACATCGACAGTCGTATTGATAATTTATTAATATTTTCCATTTTAACTGATTCTGATAACGAAATTGTCATGCCCTTAGGCACAGAGATGATAACCACTGGCACCATTGAGACTGGAATCATTGATTGTTGGGTTATTAAATTTTTATCCCACCCCTGCAAAAAACAACCTCTGGCAAGCACAGTTTAAACTACTGGTATACTTGCAGAAATTTAAGGGTTTGTCACTTGGTGTGGGGAGTGAAGTGGGGGCATATATGGCTCATCCATGATAAGCGCATCTGTGGTCGAGAGGGTAAATACGTTGCTTTTGAAAACTTCTCAGCTCGCACCACTGTGGGTTCAGATTAGACAAGGATGCGCGTATCATGGATGTACAACAAATATGAAATCAGAATGCCTGTCAGACAGGGTCTGTGATTTGCACAAGTTTTCAATAAAGTTGGTGAGTATATAAATATCCCTTTAAATGAAAACCTACTGCTCCACGTTATAACTGAAAAGTGCTATTGTGTTTCTGCATATTCTATCAAACCACCATCCAATGATTATAAACCCCTGCTGGTGATCTAACAAGAGTGTCGGTCCTCTCGCGAAATCACATGACACAACACTTAAAAACTTGCTTTCGTAGGAATTTAACTCTACATTATCACACAGCATTTCAATAAATTGACATGTGTAATTATAGTATGTGTAATTTACCAATAATAACACTTACTGTCGGAAAATCGACAAATAACGCGTTTATTTGGTCCATGTGTGAACCAGGAAGTAAATGGCGCCATCTATATAAGTACTAAAGTGTTCCTACCTGTCCATTGTAGGTCTTGTCAGGTTCCTTATTATAAATCCACACAGAATAAGTCCACCAATATGAGTATTGTCTCCGCACTAGTCAAGCACAACACGCACAATGGCCACTTGAGTTTTATAGGCCGCCTCCTTCCCGAGCCGATACCAATCAGGGAGCTTGGATGGTGTCACATGACTTCTGGCTGGGTCACATGGGCTGAGATGGCGGGAAACTGCTGACTACCCAAATCTCCAGGGAATCGAACCGCAAGAACCTAGTGGTACCCCATGTACATTCACTACACTCCTCCCCACTTTATAAAAAGGGTCTTCACACCCGGGGGGACCCCCCTTAGCCCTCAGCACAACTTTGCCGTTGTGAGCGCTAACTTCCCTTTTTTAGGTTCTTACGTCCCCTATCTGAGTACCATCCCTGGACCCGGGCAAAAGCGTTGTTTAAACACCCACCACCAACATGACCCCCGAGGTGATGAGGGAACCTCCCCAAACCCTGCCCACAGGAGCCTGTGTGACCCACACCCCCTCGGCCGCGGAGGTGCCTCCCAATAATTTAAAATAATATGCCCCAAAACAATAATATCCCGTTAATATTTCCCCTCTACAGATAACCCTGGTAACCGACTTTAAAAGATCCTTACCCGCACTAATTCCCTTGAACCCTGGTAACCAAACTTGATCCTTCCATATGTTTGTGAGTTGACTGTTTCCCCTATTAAATAATATCACCCCAAAGACCTTCCTTAAATTCGCAGATGAATTAACCATTTCCCCCCCATTATTGGGGTTGGGAGACAACACCCAAATTTGGGATGTGTCTAACAAAACCTCCAGACCCACTCAGGTGCAGAGATGCGGGAACCCTCCCACAACTCTGGCCTTTAGAGACTTTGAGGAGTCCGAGACGACCATACAAACGAACCCTCCCCTGTACTAACCGTCCGGACCCTCTGACCAGAGATTACCCACCCCATTTTCGCCTGTTCCCCCCCACCCCCTCCCCCCCACACACCACCCGGGTGACCTACACCCGGAGGTACAACCGCCGAGCATTCTCCACCGTCAATCTCAGCAACTGGTCGGTCGGGACACCCAGATGTTGGGCAACCACCACCGCCGTCTGACCCAGAAAAGCCGGTGTCGAATGCCGATGCCCCTGGAAATGGAAATACGGAGCATCCGTTTCCAGGAGCAGACGATTCTCGGGAACCCCCCGCAACGCGGCAAACTGTGCATCCCCAAAGTTCTCCACCAACCTGGTGAACCCGAAATATGCATTCGGGAAGCTTCGAGTCCATTGCTGGACCTCCTCCAGGCTGCTGGTGAAACAATGGAGGTGCACCCTTTGATCACTTTGCAGGAGTGCCTGCACCATTAACCGCACCAAGGCCGAGGCTTCGTCCCCTGGGGCATTCTCTTGGCCCCGACAGTGCAATACCATGACGAGCTCCGGTGTTACAAACCCCAGAACACGGCCAAGCACCTGCACTTGCCGAGACCTGTCCCCCAGTGGGACTGTGTTATCCAGTCCCACCTCCCCGAGGCCAACTACCCCGGGTAGGTTGAGAGCCTCGAAAATGGACCCCTCATCATACTGAACAGCATGCTTGGGGTGTATACCGATCGTGGTGTACACGCCTTGTCCCCTCAGTGCTTCCACTTGCTGACCCGAAGGGTACCTACTCGGGTCACAGTAATTGGCCACTGCACCAATCACCCGGACCCTGGTCTGTTCCTCGGGTTGGAGGGCACTGAGGACACCGGGATAGCCTCCCTGAGGTGTGTTCAAGACATTTTCACACCTGTCCAGGTGCAAATGACTATCGAACGCCTCCGGGAGTTCAATTTGGACACCCATAACTGACTCCGGGCCTGGAGCCGCTATCCCATCTGGCATCCCATACAACTGTTGCAGCTGGGCTAGTTCTCGTGAGGGCAGGTGTGCTATCAAAATCACCACCACTCTCCAGTGGATCAAGATAGCTGGAGAGTTCGGTGGCGATATCTTGAATTCCTCTGGGGGGTCCACCCCAAGGTACTCACACACCGCCCTCATGGCAGCCTCCTGCCTCCCTGTGACTTGTCGCCCGGAGAGGGCCGAGAAAAGCTCGGTCCCCTGGACGTACAACAACAAGTCCTCCAGGGAGCCCAAGCCCCCGATTAGACGTCCGCTATGAATCTGAGGGCTCCCACCCTCCGCCTTGGGGTCTCCGAGGACTCGTGGCTGTCATCGAAGATCACAGGGAGATGCCACTTCAATGCATGGAGTTTGGCAGACTCCCCCAAATCTTCTCCACACCCGTGAAGGCACCTTGCTGGGCAGTACGGCGGAGATCCAGCCGTTGTTCTGAATTCAGACTGGGCACCCCTGAGTCTATCCCTTGGCCCGGGTGGCTACCTGCAGCTCCTGGCCTCGACTTTACGTGTGGTCGAGGCTGAGCCCGTATCGCACCCGGACCTTTTGGGGGCAAACCTCGGCCTGTGTGCCCAGTGGCCAACTTCACCTGCCTGTTCGGTCGATCCTCCCCGGATACTGTCTCCACACTATTGCACAGATCTGCATCCCCGATCTCCAATGGGCCCGGCCCTATTCCCTCCACAGTCATTCCTCGACCTAGAGGTGCCGGCCCCTCCCTTACGGGATGCAAACCTTGAAACGAACGATCGCCCCGACTCGGCATGGATAGAGGCAAGGTTGCAGCCGGAGTCAAAACGCTTGACCCACCCACTCCACGGGGAATAGTTCCCCCGGAGGGGAATCCCCTTCCACACGAGGTTCGAGAACGGGAGCGCGACACCCCACTCCCCGCTTCTCTCGCCCAATGACTCCCCTGCGCACCTGGCGACTCCCACATAGAGCCCCGGGCAGAAGAGTGACTTTCTGCCCCTACCGGTAAAAGCACTAGGTGCTGGAGGGACGTGCCCCCAGAACCCTCACCCAGGCTGCTCCTGGTTTCACCCTCAAGGGCCTCGTTCCCCTTTTGTCCCTTATTACGTCCCCTCCTCCGGTGCCGTGGCTTCCTCTGCCGCCTCCTGGGGACCAACCCCACAGGCAAGCTTGCATCCCCACCAAGGCGGGATGAGCTTTCTCGGCAAGGACCACTCCTCCGTGGGGGATCTAGCTGGGTGGACTCTATCATTCGACGGAAACCCATCGAATCCCCGGGACGCAGGTCCTCAGGGATAACTGTGTCCGTGTCCAGCAGTAGGACATTCTCTGTCAGAGGTTCCTCCTCCGCACTCGAGCAGTCGCTCAGTAACACAGGGTTTTGGAATCCGCCGAAGTCCAGCGGACCCAATGACCCAGTGTCACCTTGTCTGACCGCCGCATCCTCCACTACCCGTGGAAGATCCGGGTCCTCCTTCAACCGGATATCCCGGCTGGGCCCTGACAACTGGCTCGGTTTATGGCGGGGAGGCTCCCCGCCAACCTTTGCCAGGTGCAGACTAATCCACTCCTTGGTCTGGAAGGCTAGCCCGTGGGCATCACGAGCCACCTCCCGAAACCACCTCTGATCATTCAGCCGCCGAGCTATTTCGGCCTGGGCCAAGAGGATCCGCTCTAAGTCAGCCGCTGATCGTCTTGAGAGCATCAGCGTGCTGATGAGTTTCGCCGCCCTTACCAATTTCCCCAACCTAGTCGCCCGACAGACCCTATTCAGGAAGCTCTCCTGATCCTTGCCGGGCTCCTTCTTGGGTGACCTGAAAAATAGAATGTTCTATTTAGAGAACGGCCTCTTTGCGGTCTCTTTACGCAGGAACTTGACATTTTGGTTAATAAGGTAATGGGCGACCAACATTTTTACAGACCTCGCACTTGAAACGATCGATACTGAGGGCCTCCATGGCAGTTACATTGATACATGACCCATGATACCACTCCTCACAAGTATCACACTGGATCATGAATCTCCCCTGCCACGGTTGCCGGCATGAACAATATAAGTGACCATCATCGGCCCCCTGTACGTCACTCACATCCGGGTTGACCAGCCAATGGGTTAGCCAAACCGGTAACTTCCGGTCTCGACAGGGTTTCAGCCGATCGTGATTGACCACAAATATCGCATTCTTCAATTTGACCCGATAGAGGTATGCGGAGATCTTTTTTACTATCACCGCCGGACCTTTCCAGGGCGGGCTCAGTTTCTTGCACTTGCCCTTCAGAGTCGCAGTGTCCAACAAGTACACTGCGTCTCCCTTATCATAGGGCCTCTCCAAGATTCTGACATCATAGTTCTGCTTCATCCTCTTTGACGAGGTTTTTAGCTTGGCCCTAGCCGTAGTATGTGCCTTCTGGAGCTCATTAGCCAGTTCTGCCACGTACCCCTCAGTATCAGAGGGCTTCTTACTCGCCTGAGGGAACATCAGCTGCGCAAGAGTGTTTACTTCCCTACCTAGCATTAGCTTGTTAGGGTTAAAACCCGTACTCCGGTTCACGGACGCCCGCAGAGCCCCTGCCAGTTGTTGCAGGTGCAGATCCCACTGATTTTGAGATTTTCCAATGAAACAACGCACCGCGTCCATCAGGGTACGATTATACCTCTCTACCTGCCCATTTGCGGAGGGTCGGTAGGGAGTCGTCCTAGCCTTATGAATCTGCAGTGTGGTACACATGGCCGTGAACAGTTTCGACTCGAAGTTTCGGCCCTGATCCGAGAACAACTGGAAAGGGTATCCAAACCTAGAGAAGAACCCATTTACCGCTGCCCGTGCAGTGACCTCCGCTGTCTGCAAAGGTAGGGGGATACATTCCACCCATTTGGTGAATTGATCCACCATCATCAGAATGTTCTCATTTCCCCGAGGTGTTTTTGGTAGTGGCCCCATAAAGTCAATATGGACGCGTTCCATAGGGGCTCCCGCCTGGTATTCAGTGAGAGCACACCGACCATATCGGTCCAGCTTCTTATTCTGACTGCACATCCCACAGGAAGTCATATACTTGAACACATCATCTGCCAGGCCATACCAACAGAATTTTTCTTTCAGTTTGGCCTTGGTTCTGGCCACACCCTGGTGCCCCGCGGATGGGATATCATGATTCCACTCTATTGCCTGCACCTTCAATTCCGAGGGCATCACCAGATCCTTAGCATCTGATGCTTTCCTCTCTTTAAAAAGCACCTCGTCTATCAAAATGAACAGTTCTTTATTTAGCCAATAGGACTTTGCCGCCGGGCTCGCCAAGAAGAGTGCTCCCTCAGATGGCTCCTCGGCGGCACGGGCCCACGCTAGAATTATATCCAAGTCAGAATCCCACCCCTGGGCATCCTGCACCTCTTGCAGGGGGATCCCCCAACACGCGGGTTGGTCTACGGTACCCACCGTGACCTCCCTCGCCACATTGCAGGTACGGATGATGAAGTAATTGTCCTTTTTGATCAGTTCTACCCGTGATACCCCCGGGCCCTCATCGTCCCAGAGAGCCCCAGACTCATCATCTATCTCAGACAGAACACCATTCCATGTGTTCCCCTAGATCCAGTTCCGGTTCTGCCTTCGACCCTCCCGAGTTAGTCACATCCCCAAGCTTAACTTCAACTTTTCGTTTGCAGCTACTCTGTTTAAGAGTCCCGCTCCCCTGCAATCCCTGCGGAACCCGCGGAGTGATCAGTTCCGCGGCCCAGGAACTCCCTCGCTGACTTCCCGTCCCCGCACAGAAGTTGCCAATCTCACCCTCATGACCTCCCACGGCCCTCTGGTGCACCCCTGCAACTTCAGGTACCCTTGACGCCGTCAGCGAAACCGCTTCATCCACTTCCCGGATGAAGCTTCCCCAGTTCCTGTCCGCCCGGGCACAGTATTCACAACCCCCGCATGGCAGATCCCCTGGCTCAACTCCGGCTTCAAACGCGTTGCAATGTCCCTGCGCCACAGGGATCCGAGACAATGCATCCGCATTTCCGTGTTTCTTGCCAGCCCGGTGCTTCAGGATCATGTTGTATTGGGACAACTCTTCCATCCATCGCGTCAACTGCCCCTGTGTGATCCGTCCTAACCACGAAAGGCCGTCCTAGCAAGTAATACCGGTACTGTCTGGTAAACCTAACCACAGCCAGCAGCTCTTTACGCGTAGTACAGAAGCGCCGCTGTTCCCCTGTTAGTGCATAACTCCCATATGCTATTACTTTCTCCGATCCATTCTGGATTTGGAGCAATTCTGCCCCGATGGCCACATCTGAGGCATCGGTGTCTAAGATGTACTCATCTGTTTGATCTGTTTGATTTGGAAGAGCTAGCACGGGCGGAGCCATCAAGGACCCCCTTAAGGCATCAAACGCGTCCTGCTGCTCCATTCCCCACTTAAACTTGTTTTTCCCGACAACGCTATAAAGTGGATCGGCCAATTTGAAAAAAATCCTTGACAAACAACCGGTGGTAGTTGGCCAAACCCACGCCTAGGGTATTACTGCCTACTATTCTTCCCAGAAACTCATCCTCCCACTGAAAGAATACACATTTCTTTGGCTTCAACTTTAAACCATACCGTCTACACCTAGCCAATGCCTCTGTCAAGTTCACCAAATGGTCTTCGAACCCACTACCCAATACCAGGATGTCATCCAGGAAGGCCAGCACTGTTTTCCAATTAAGACCCCTGAGCACCAGGCTCATGACACGTGCAAACGTGGCTGGGGCGTTACATAATCCGAAGCCCATTTTCACGTGCTCAAAGAGGCCGTATTTGGTAGTAAATGCGGTTTTCTTCCTGTCTGTTTCCTTCAGTGAAACCTGCCAATAAGCTGAATTAGCATCGAGCTTGGAAAACCAAGTACTACCTGCTAATGTGTCTAAACAGTCGTCCACAAGCGGGAGGGGGAACACATCCTTAATAGTGACGTTATTCAATGCGCGGTAGTCAATGCACCACCGCACATTGCCGTCACGCTTGCGGATCAACACAGGTGCTGAAGCCCAATCAGATGTGGACTCTTGGATGACACCTGCATCTAACATTTTCTTCAAATGTGCTTTCTCCTCTCCTACAAAACACGCTGGGGTCCGACGCATGCGCTGCTTGATTGGCCGAGCATCGCCAGTGTCGATTCTATGTTCTAGGTCAATAAATTGACCAAGATCGAACTCATCTTTTGCAAACACATCCTGATATTCTGTCAGCACCTTTGCCAATTGCTTGCTTTGGTCCGCTGACAAATATGCCTGAGACTCCTCAACGGTCTGTTTAAGATGGCTCGGCACAACCACCTCCTCAGCCTCGAGGCCCTCTCCTTGGGGTTGTACCGTTCTCACTTCCGGTACGCCCTCCATTGGGGGCTCTCCCCCAACATCATCACAAAAACTATCGACCGAATAAGCCGTGCCGACCTGCTGTCCTTTTTTGAACACACAGTAACTATCTGTGGGATTCAAAACACATACTATAGGTTGTGACCCGCCGGTCCGCACTACCCTAGGGATCATTGTCTTTGATCCCTGGATCCCTTCAACCACATTGTCCGGCATCTCTGCGTTTATACTACATTTCAGTCTCATCGCTGAATTCGGGGGTATTACCTGTCGCTTAGCGACCGTTACTCTAGCCAGCAAAGGCTCCCCTGTCCGTCCCCCTATATTCAGTCCGAGAACTTGCCCATCAAATGTCAATGTACCCTCACACATATTGAGGACCGCGGCCCCCAGGTGAAATAACACGTCGAAACCCAGCAACATGTCTTCCGCAATAGGTGCTACATAAACAGTTCTTTGGTAGCACTTCTCGCCAATTTTCAATGTTACTGGGCCAACAATAGACCCGTACATCGACATCTCCCGGCCTGCTGTTAATAATTTAACAACTTTGATTTTGGGCGGAGGTACCTTCATTGACCTATAAACTCGGTCAGATATTGATGGTCACCTCTGCCGCCGTGTCCACCACCGCCTCCACTAACTGTCCATTCACTTGGATCCCAATGCTAAACTGGGAATGGGAGCCCAATTGACAAACCTGCACCTCCCCCTCCCCATCCCCATCCTGGCACCCCACTTCCGGCCCCTCTGGACTCTTAGTCCCCTGGATTTCCACCGGGACATCCTGTGCCATGGATGGAGATGAAAGGCTGATGCCTGGCCTCAGCTCCGCTAGAGCGCCCCCGTCATCCCCTTGCGGTGATCCCATTTCCTCGATCTCCGCCCTCTCTTGAATGCTCTGTTTAACGTGGTTAGGTGGTGTCACGTTTCAACCCCACTCCGGGCTGCGCACTACTGACGGAGACTGGTTTACCTCCCGGTTTAGCCTGCCCATTTCCCCCCCACCCCACCCCCGATCCTGTCCCGTTTAAAGATGGTCTCCCCACGGGTCGTCTGCTGCCTTGCCCTTGTTGGGACATTCCCGTTTGAAGTGCCCCACCTCTCCACACCCAAAACATGCAGATTTATTAGTTTGCCTCTGATTGGTGGGTGGGCGTTCGGGCTGCTTCCACAGTGGAGCAGACGGCCCCTGGGTCGATTTCGTATCGCTACCCAGCGAGTGAAACTTCCGTGTCAGTGTGGCTAGCTCTTGTTGTATATTGGCTAGCACACTGTCCACACTACTGGTCGACTGGGGCTCCGCCTCCTGAACTGCCGAAATCACTACTGGGGTGTCATAGTCATCACCCCGGCTCCGACGGGGTTCTTTACGTGGCTTCCCATACACAGCGTGTGTCATGTGTTGGTGCCACCTCACCCGCTCAATCGCATTTTCGACACGCTCAGGCTGCTCTAGCCCGACCCTATGGCCGGCGTCGCGGTCTGTCAGTCCCCGGCAGAACCGTGTCACTGCCTGTTGGGTAGAGTATGTGATGGGTAATTCAACAAATGCCTTGTTGGCCAACGTCAGCACCCGGTCGGCCCAGTCCTCTAAAGACTCATCCTGGGCCTGCACGGCTTGCTGAAACCTTGCCTGCGCGGTGGCCGGAAGTTCCTTGCCCCCGAACCGGCCATCCAACTGGGCTAACAACAGATGGTACGATAACAGGGTCCCTGGGTACCGCTCTTTCAAGAGCGCGCAATACTATGCCGCTTTACCCGTCAAGGACCAGCACAGGCATTTCATACGTTGGGATTTCGACCATCCCTTCCTCTTAGAGAAGCTGGTGAAGCGCTGCTTGAATACCAGCTACTCGGTTTTCCCATCATATATAAGGGCCTTCGTGAGTGACTTAATGGAATCCCATTCGCGGGATCCGCCATGTCTGTGTGTAGGGGATATCCCCCGCTTGTATGTTTTGCACTTCCGGGGCCTCTCTGGGGACTATCCTCTGAGTCAGACTTCCCCGGCGACGGGGAGCGACGCGTCTTGCCGCTTCGCGATGGTGAGCAGCTCGCTCTACC
This sequence comes from Cyrtodaria siliqua, assembly GCA_037043455.1. Classification (NCBI taxonomy): domain Eukaryota; kingdom Metazoa; phylum Mollusca; class Bivalvia; order Adapedonta; family Hiatellidae; genus Cyrtodaria; species Cyrtodaria siliqua. The sequence continues at coordinate 63,200 of JAWPHD010001533.1, read as the reverse complement.
ACTCGGCGATGGGGACGCACCCTTGCCCTTCCGGCTATGAGTAGACTTTTCAACTTTGGGGCTAGTACCCCTCACCCTAGATACCCGGGCTTTACCCCTCTTCTTGAGCAAAGACGAGCAAGAGGCCGCATATCGCACCTTTTTTTGCCTTTATATTTGTTTTCGGGATTGTACCCCTGATCTGTGGGGACTACCCCACGTGTATAGAGTCACCCTTGGTTATGACTGTGGGAGGCAGCGTCGCTGCCCCAACCGGCCCCAGAGTGGTAGGTTGGGCCAGCGGAAAGCCCTCCACCTTCACACCCACAAGATGACCCATTTTTTTAAGCATATCTTTCATGCTTTCAAGATCCGCCTTGCTCGGGGTCTCATACGGGGCTGTTGCCCCTAACTTGAGAGCCCTTGCACCCTCTATAGAAGCTATTGAAGTGGGTACTGCACCGAAGAATACTCTGGATATTCGTAAGAGTAATTTCCCTGTTTCCCGTATGCCACCTGGATGGTCACAGGGGTACTCCCCACCGGACGTGGTACTGATGGCAACTGTTGGGGTATATGGGTAAGTGGGGTGGGTAAACTTTCTATGTCTGTGTGAAGGTCTTGTCCCCTACGAATCGTAGGGGCGGCCATATGGGTGTTTCTCCCCGAACCTGGGGTTGCCGGCAACCGTTGGATCATGTCCTCAGTATGGTAACTCTGACCCCCATGAGCCACAGGGGCGGTCACTGGTGTTTCCGACAATTGTTGGCGAACGCCCTCCAGGCTAAACTGCCTGTGTACACTACCCGTCTTTATATCATCATAAACAGACTCATCCGAATGGGACTCCCCTTCTAATTCCTCTTGCGACACCCCATTAGCGTCGTCAAGCACTTCCCCAGCAATGTCACCCTGCTCCAAGGCGTCTATCTGGACCCCCTCCTGTTTTATTTGGACCCTAGCAGTGAAGTCCAGGACGGGCCCCCGCTCTAGATCTACCCGTCGCCTGGTGATTACTTCCCATTCACCTTGGGTGAGATCCCCCTGTGCTTCCCGCACAGCTACCACGGCAGCCGCCACTTTCTCACCCACGCCATCAATCAGCATCAAGTCACTGACCGATGCAAAATTGACCTTGATCCGTGGTCATACGTTAAGCACTTGCCGACATATTTAATTATTAAATATTTTAGTTATTTATGAATATTATCAATACTCAAACGTAAACACGTTTAGTTAATACCATACAGTGATATACAATGATCTTTCAAATATTCCCAATACTCAAACGAAAATACGCTTGACAATTTTGCATTTTCAAACGAAAATACGTTTGAACCTTTTGCACTCTCAAACGAAAACACGTTTGACAATGTTCACCAGAGGCTCTGCCCACTGAAACTGCATTGGATCCCCCACTGCAATGTCAATGTTTACACCGGAACTAAATGGCTTACTTCCCGTTAGACTTTTTTTCACGCATGCGCAGTAGCACTCTTTCGCTTCCCCACCAAAAAGTACATTTTAATTCACTTTTACGTGAGCAAATACACCCGGACAAGTAAAAACGCTTCCTAGGATATAATATCCTATTGATTACCGCCGACGGTATCACGCTGGCGAGTGCCTGAGCGAAATCCGCTCAGACGCTCAGCGCGTTGTGAAGTTCACAACGCTCTGGCTATGGGAGCACCCTCTCCACGTGAATAAACCTTCAGGCGTGAATTTCGTTTCACTTCTGACACCAGTAAAGTGTTCCTACCTGTCCATTGTAGGTCTTGTCAGGTTCCTTATTATAAATCCACACAGAATAAGTCCACCAATATGAGTATTGTCTCCGCACTAGTCAAGCACAACACGCACAATGGCCACTTGAGTTTTAGAGGCCGCCTCCTTCCCGAGCCGCTACCAATCAGGGAGCTTGGATGGTGTCACATGACGTCTGGCTGGGTCACATGGGCTGAGATGGCGGGAAACTGCTGACTACCCAAATCTCCAGGGAATCGAGCCGCAAGAACCTAGTGGTACCCCATGTACATTCACTACAGTACGATAACTCTCCTTAGATACGGTCTTGTTTTGCAACGAATGACAACTCTTCATAGCAACACAGCGAGAAAAATTACCGCTTTTTTAAACACTAAATCATCGGTAGCAAAATAAACTAAAACGGCATCCCAGAGATATGTATAGGCTTGGTTTGGATTACCATTATGCACGAATTCTGGAAATATCTCTGGGATGCCGTTTTGGTTTATTTTACAGGTGACGTTTATAATGGCCGTTTTCCAAGTTTTTTGCTCAAAACGACCTACCTGACTGCATTCAAGGCACAATATCGCCCAATTATATACGGTTTTGAATATTATTTTGCATTATTATAAACAGATGAAACATTTATCTGGAAATGTATTACATTTTTATCTTGAATTTCCACGTTTGAAATGTTCACAAATCCTGGGGCCAAATACGGCTCTTATCGTACGTAGTCCTTTGGCAGAGTCAAAGCATGCTGCCTCATAACTTGGTGAAAGTACTTGAAGTCTACGCCGCAACGGGTGCGTCAACAGCATCAACTCAGGATATTCCGATGTTGCTGCGGTGACACTAAACACGGCTTTAAACATTGACTCCCTCACAACTGCTGTCTTCGATTGCAAGAAGCTTTTGGAACTGGCAGCCTGACAGAAGTAAATATTCTTACCATTACACTGGGAATTGATGTTATTAGTATTAAACTAAATGCATAAGCTATTGTTTTCTTATTAATGTAAATACTGATTTATTAAAGGGACACATGAAAATCTTACAAATTGAGAACCTGTGTATTAAATCTTGTCGCGTTTAGCACCTGCCGTTGCTATTACAGCACGTGTTATAATTACGGCCGTATGCATCTGCTTTGTATATTACATCATCATGTCACTTATTTTCCGCTATAAATGTTTTAAGATATGTCACTTATTGCTCTTTTCTTTAATGCAGAGGCGTAAATCACTGTTAAATGTAATTAAATAATATTATTACCGTAATACATATTTTCCCGCTATAAATGTTTTAAGATAAGTAACAGATCAAAGTTCAAGTCTTACGAATTGACGAACCTGTGTATTACATCAATCGCGTTTAGCACGTCACTTATTTTCCGCAATAAATATTTAGTCTTATAAGAGAGAAATAGGTTTTTGGCATGTGCACAAAGCGTGAACATGAAACGATGTATATTGAGTATAGTGCGTGTAACAACAATATGCTCTAAGCGGTTGTTATATAATCGCGGAAATAACTAAGTAATAAATGGACACAAGGCCCTTTTAACAATATCAATAAAATTATACTGTATTTATTATTATGACAGATGTAAAATAGGTCAAATTTTATTAGCAATTTATTTGTTAGCAATATTCATAAAATACGGAAAAAAACTAATAAATATTTAAAAAACAACATATTTTATAAAGTATATATCATTATTAGTACATTATCTTTAGTCTTCTAATACTGTTACTAATGTATTCTATAATATTTTATAATATATCAATTATAAAAAGTCTATTTCGGTGTATTCCGGTAATTAAAAAGTCGATTCCGGTAATTCTATGGTGTATTTCGGTAGATTCCGGTATATTCCGGTAAATACGGTACAGAATAACTAGATATCTATGTCACTACTGCAGTAAAGTGCGATGCGTTTCCATTTAATCATTGTATTTTAGATTATCGATACTGCAGTAGCTTTTAAAGTTTATATAGATGTACCGTTACCTTGACTTTTTTTATCAGGTTCGGCTGGCAATAATCACCATTTATAAATTGCCAGACAGTTGCATATTACATTAACAATGAAGTCTGGTAACCTGCCAACTTGATGGATCTCCAACGCGAATAGAGGTGGGCCGGATACCAAACAGAGATTGGAGTTAACTGCGTTTGGAACAGATATCGGCATGACCACCCCTTAACAAGGGAGTTAACTGTGTTTTGACTTTTTCGCCACGTTTTTTCCCCCATAGTATTTGCTACTCGCGTTACTGTAGAGTTCGCTTGCTCGCTATTAATTTCAATGAAAGCTTGTACGAGTTAAAAACCCAGCCAGATCGGACCAGTAACACCGGAGTTATTGCCCTTGAATTATTGAAAAATGTGAACTTTTTGATGTCAACACTTTAGAACCTTCGTTATTCATCCGATCTTTACCAAACTTTACCTGATTGTTTATATCAATGAAAGCTCGGATGAGTTTGAAACCAGCAGATAAGACCAGTAACACCGGAGTTATTGCCCTTGAATTAACGAAAATTGCTATATTTTGTCTTGTCAACACTCTAGCGCCTCTTTTTTTCATCTGATCTTTACCATACTTTACCAGATTATTGATATCAATGAAAGCTCAGAGGAGTTAAAAAACCAGCCAGATCGGACAAGTACTACCAAAGTAATTGCCCTTGAATTAAAGAAAATTGCTATATTTTGTCTTGCCAACGTTCTAGCGCCTCCATTTTTCATTTGATTTTTACCTAACTTTACCAGATTATTAATATAAATGAAAGCGCAGAGGAGTTTGAAAATCAGCTAGATCGGACAAGTAACACCGAAGTTATTGCCCTTGAATAATCAAAAATCGCTGTATTTTGTCTTTCCAACACCCTAGTGCCTCCATTTTTCATCTGATCTTTACCAAACTTTACCAGGTTATTAATATCAATAAAAGCTCAGACCAGTCCGAAAACCAGCCAGATCTGACCAGTAACACAAGAGTTATTACCCTTGAATTAACGAAAACTGCTATATTGTGTATTGTCAACACTCTAGCGCCTCCATTTTCCATCCGATCTTAACCAAACAATACCAGATTTTTAATAGGGGATTTATCACTGGCGCGAAGTGCCAGGGATGAAAATCCCCTTAACGGTATCAACTTTTGTCCACATACTATGAGTTTGAAAAAAATTATCCCTTTGGTTTCCGATTTCGGCCAAGTATATGAGAGTCCAGCTTACGGAACGGGAAACCAGTCTCTACTTCCGCTGATAGGCATGGTAAATTCACTTCGGGCCTCTTCGGCGATGTCCCTTGTCTGGGTGCCATTCGCAACATCTCGCCATAAGCGAAGAATGACGGAATTGGCCGACTATGTACGATCAAAGACATCGGAACTTTTCGTTATTTTCCGCAATTAGAGAGGATGAATCAATACTGGCCAATTGTCTCGCCAGTTACCAATAATCAATAAATACGACTAAACAAAACAATTTCAATTGATTTGGGTTTTATAAAGCTCTATTTACTCACTACTCAGGTCTTGGTAAGTATCGCGAAGTCGTGGAAACAGACTAACGCATAACATTATATACTAGTTAACGATTATGTCGTAATTGTGTCAGTGCCGTAGAGGTAAGCACGGTCGCCTGTCAGGCAGAATATCCGAGTTCGAATCTCCAAATATTATATTTTTTTGTAACTGTAATTATTAATTAAACTTTTTTTAAAGGAATAAAATGAACAAAAGAAAAGAAAATTAATTGAAGGAATCTTCTAAAGTGAATCTTGGTCTTTGATTTAGATTAGTCATAATAAACCGAGAACAAAAAACCCTAATGGCCCCAGTTTCCAGCATTTCCATGAATAATTTTGACAATATATGTACATCATATATTACTATGGATTTTTTAACTAAATAAGAATTTAAAACGCTGTTTATAATTAAAAAATTAGTTGAGAAATACATATTACAACCGAAACACTTTTATGATAAGGCTTTTCACGTGCAAACCTGGCAAACAAGTTTAATAATATATTATTTGTTTCAGTTAAACGTAACATTTTGTAATGAAAGCAAACGCAGAGTGTTTTAATTCAGATTTATCGAATAAATTACAACCATATTTTTTGTCACATTATAATTTTATGCTTTGGACCACGGGTTTGAGTCACGAACAGTTTAGCATGCATACTTTTGAAATGTGTGCTTATCTTCTAGATTATTTAAATCTACTAGTTACCTACTTTCCGCAATCAAGATGCAGAATTATACTTTAAATATATTTTTGCATGAAATGAAATATGGATCTTTTTAAATTTCCTCGATAATACTTACCCGTATACGAAGTATAGCATGTGTATGTTAATCTGAGTTTTGATGCCATGAAAGTCTGTATTTTATTCTAACTGATATAAATGTGTTTATTTGTGTATCATACTTATTTTTACAAGAATTGTCTCCTGGATAATTATGTTTATTTCTATTTTGAATGTTAATAAAAGTGCACTTTTACATTTAACCGATGATCGATTATAGGTCTTCATAATCGATCATCATAATCGGATGCCTAACAAACCGATGATGGGTTTAAATTAATCGATTAATCGGTACATCACTAGCGTTAACATTAAACATTTCAAAAACTTATTTTGCAAAAGCATTTGAGGTGATGTTTGTGGTGCTAGTAAACTATGATGCCGAAATTATTTTAGTTGGCATATTTTAGATTCAAAGTACTAACGTACTTAACCAAATCCCAGCGTGTTCTTAGAAATTCTATCTACATCATTGTAGGACATCAACCAATCTTTCCCAGGTCATGCGCACATACTTATTGGAGATAATTACAAACTAGACGTAGGCATGGGTTTATTTAGAATTGTTGTTTCGTACACAATACAGTATAAAAAAAAAAAGGAAAACTAAAACCATAACACCTTGGGCTTTTCCTTTTGTCTGTTATCAATGTTAACACTGTTAATATGCATTACTTAGTTCACTTTGTATGTTGCGACATCGTTAATAATCTGACATTTGCATCCGATTACCTACGTCCATGCACCTTCGCAATATCTCGATTGATTCCGAAATCAGGAACTTTTATTTCAATTTTCATTCCAGAACACGTGATCTCTTGTCCTTTTTTTTTTACATAAAAAGGAAGATGAGTGCAGTATCCTCAATTATACAGTTTGATATTTTAAGGAAATAGATATATATAAAAGTAGATACTGAGCTAATTTTATATTCGATCTCCATGTCAGCAAAATTGTGTGTAAAGTATTTTTACAGCGAAATGTCAAACTACATGTAACTCTAAAATATGTGTAATTTATAGAAATTGTAATAATTAAATAATTAGAACCTAGATCTATATATATTTACTTGTGTTGAAAGAAATGTCATAGGACCTTGTCATATACAAGTTTTAACTAAAGTTGCGCATTATAACGTACGTTTTTTATATATTGATTTTTTTTGTAAAGAAAAAGGTGGGATACGGTATATGGACCGTATCCCACCTTTTAAAGTGCTTTTAAAGTAAAAAAAGACGAATGAGAATTACAATTGTTTATGTTTTCAAAGATGTGCATATATAGGTAATCGAAAATTAATCTTCGTTTTTCAATAAATGTAATGTTATGAAAAAAATGGTGAAAATGTTCAGTTTTGGAGTTAGAATGTCTTTTCAAAGACGTCTAGTCGGGAAAAAAGTGTGATGACCTACCTTTTCTTGATACACATATATATTTTATTGACAACAAAAATGATCACAAATGACGCAAACAATATGAAGAAAAACAAATGCTTAAAATTTGATTACCATCTTAAATCCTACATCATATCCATATCTATGAGAATGCAAAACATGAAACAATTCTGTTGTCAAATATAACTATGATTTAAAAAATACAATTCTTAAACTAAACTTGCCAAGCCAACATTCTCAAACTGGATAAATCCCCATTTAGGCTGTGCCTTTTTCATATTATCAATGAAAGTTACAATTGCCCTTAAATTAACAAACAATGCTATATTTTGTCTTGTCAACACTCTAGCACCTTCGTTATTCATGCGATCTTTACCAAACTTTACCTGATTGTTAAAATCAATGAAAGCTCGGACGAGTTCGAAAACCAATCAGATCAGACCAGTATCACCGGAGTTATTGCCCTTAAATTAACAAAAAGTGCTGTATTTTATCTTCTCAACACCCTAGTGCCTCCATTATTCATCTGATCATTATCAAACTTTACCAGACTATTAATATCAATGAAAGTAACAGTTGCCCTTAAATTAACAAAAAATGTTATATTTTGTCTTGTCAACACTTTAGCACTTTCGTTATTCATCCGATCTTAACCAAATTTTACCTGATTGTTAGCTCGACTATTCGAAGAATAACAGAGCTGATGTAATCACGTCGGTGTTGGCGTCACACATTTAAGTTTGCGTGTAAGCTGTGTTGACAAGTCTATATCTCTTACATTTCTTATCCTAGCTCAACTAAATGTGGCCATGGGCTTTTTGATTCCTGTAGCAATTATAGCAATTTTGGTTCCTGTAACCCATGGGCTCCCATGGAGCCCAAATTCTGACAAAAACGTGTCTATTTCACATCAAATATTGCGTGTAAGCTGACTTTACAGGTCTATATCTCTAACATTTCTTGTCCTAGCTGAACTAAATTTGGGAATTGGTTTCCTTATAGTATGTTGTAAAGGGCTGCGTAAGTAGTTTTGTCTTCTGCAAGATCTGGGCTCCCACGGAACCCAAATTGGGATGGCCCATAAAATGTGCAATAAAAACAGATCTAGGTTTGCGTGTAAGCATGTATATATGTATAATTTTGGTTTGGGATTTCTTGGGCTCCCTCCTCCCCACCATTACTCTTCCAAACCCGTTATTTATGCCCCCGAAAGATTTTTCGGCGGCATATAGTAATTGCAGCGTCCGTCCGGATTCTGTCTGTCTGTCTGTCATTCCGAAGTTTGTGTCCGGACCGTTACTTCACAACCCCTGCAGGGATTTTTAAAATAACTTGGCACAAGTGATCACGATAATAAGAAAATGTGTCGCGCGCAAACCCCAGGTCCGTACCTCAAAGGTCAAGGTCATACTTGAAGTTCATAGGTCAAAAACAGGTACGCAATTTCGTGTCCGGACCGTAACGTCACAACCTCTGCAGGGATTTTTAAATAACTTGGCACAAGTGATCACCATAACAAGACGATGTGTCGCGCGCAAAACCCAGGTCCGTATCTCAAAGGTCAAGGTCACACTTGAAGTTCATATCCTAAAAACAGGTACGCAATTTCGTGTCCGGACCGTAACGTCACAACCGCTGCAGGGATTTTTAAATAACTAGGCACAAGTGATCACCATAACAAGATGATGTGTCGCGCGCAAAACCCAGATCCGTACCTCAAAGGTCAAGGTTACAATGGAAGTTTATAGGTCAAAAACAGGTACGTAATTTTGTGTCCGGACCGTAACGTCACAACCCCTGCAGGGATTTTTAAATTACAAGTTATCACCATAACAAGACGATGTGTTGCGCGCAAAACCCAAGTCCGTACCTCAAAGGTCAAGGTCACACTTGCAGTTCATATGTTAAAAACATGTACGCAATTTTGTGTCCGGACCGTAAGTCACAACCCCTGCAGGGATTTTTAAATAACTTGGCACAAGTGATCACCATAACAAGACGATGTGTTGCGCGCAAAACCCAAGTCTTCAAGGTCAAGGTCACAGTTGGAGGCCAAAAGTCAAATTGTGTCCGGTCAACAACTCTGGCATTCATGGACGGATTTTCAAATAACTTAACACATGTGCTCACCACAACAAGACGATGTGTCGCGCATAAAATCCAGGTCTGTGGACCCCAAGGTCAAGGTCACATTTAGAGGTCAAAGGTCAAATCGTGTCCGGTCAATAACTTTTGTATGCCTGGACGTATTTTCAAATAACTTGGCACAAGTGCTCACCACAACCAAATGAGGTGTCGTGCACAAATCCAGGTCAATGGCTCTAAGGTCAAGGTCATACTTAGAGGTCAAATGACACTTCGGGGGCATTTATCACTTACAGTGATATTTCTTGTTGTTGTTTTTTGTTTTTTTACACATTTCTGTGTTGTTTTAGTCAATTCTTACACATAGCTATTTTGCCCCCCACCCCGCCCTGCTCCCACATCCCCACACCTTCTGGTTTATGGGCTCCCCTCACATGGAGGACTGGGGGAGGGGAATTCTTTTTATTTTATCTTCCATTATTTGGATATTAAATGTTTAGTTTGAACGCAACCATTTACATAGAAAACAATTTAGATTAAATTCCGATACACATATAGGCCTTGAGCCAGGACCTAACATTTTCGATATTGTTACCAACTCAAGGGACAAATTCTACCATCACTTTTTGAAAAGAGCGATGTATTTTGGTTACATCTTTCCATGATAGCAATCTGGAACAGGTAGCTTATATAAAAAAAATCGAACATTAACAGGTTATCATTGTATCGTTTTCATCTAATTGTTTGATGTTTATTTTTGCATGTCATGCTTATGTGAATAATTATTGAGGTATTTTTAAAAGATGCATTTAAGTTTACAATTCATTAAGTTATATAATGAGCAAATAAGCTCTGTTTAGCATAGAATTCTGTTAAAAATCTCTATTTTGCTTCAAATTGTAAGTTAATTTACCCCACCCACTATTGACACATTTTTTTATGCATTTAGTTTAATCGATATTGTTTACATTATATGTAAGAATGACTAATTTATAACCTTTCTATGATGATTTAAATGATATTATTATATGAAGTAGGGATTTTTAGGATAGATTAATGAAATTATGTACTTTGCACGTTCATTCATTCATGGTATTGCATATATTTGTTCAGTGATGCACACGCTGAACTGGAAGTAGAAGCCTTCCTCACAGTAACTGCAACCTTAATATTATTAAACTTCTTTGATATAGACATCTATGCCACAAACGACGCAAACAGTCCAAAGGATTCTAGAAATGTGCAGTTTTACGCTTTTCATAACATAATTCGGACTTATATTTTAGGTTTATGCGCTATTTCAGTACTTATTATGATTAAACATGGACTCTGTATTACATATAAAGACATGAATTAAAAGTAAAAAATGCAAAATGAAGCACAAAATCATATTAGATGTCTATTTCAACGCTTTTAATTAGTAATATATGTATAGTTTAAGGATTTTAACACCTGAATTACCCCCACCCATATAAATCACCATGAATAGTTTTGCATACGAAATGTAAAACTATTTGTAAAATGTAAAACATTTGCATGAACCATTTTTGTGTCAATACTCAAAATACAATAGACGAGGAAGTTTAAGGGTAATACCCAGACCACTGTACTAACCACTTATTCGTTAGTATTGGTGCAGTTGTTACAATAGCACCTGATTAAGATATGTATCATAATATAGGTTGTGCTGTCCTTCGTACTTGATTCATAGTATGGAATAATCTAGGAATGGGACTATTAGCAGATTAGTAGTATCAACTCTTTTTTTGCGCACACAAGCACAACTTGAATGACAGGTATGTAAAAAAGGTTTGTTGCCAATGCAGGGGTAACAATGCCAACCCAACTGGAAGCTTGACTTGTAAGTGAGGAAGTGTCGATTCTTATGGATGGCGGGAGGTGTACAGTACTGGTTCTACCCAGGAAAAGTGGGTGGTCTGCCTCCACCACAAAAAAATGACCGTCATATATAACCTTACATGTGTTGAAAATGACGAAAAACACCATACAAACAAAATAAACAAACAAATAACAATGCCAACAATGAAAAATACTTGTATTGCCTTAAACTGGTCATCATTTATCTCAGTATGAGTATTTAATCCAAAATAGTTTGTGAAAATGTATAGTTTTACCCTTTATTTTGTGGGTGAGACTTTTTTCAATATTCACTTTTAAAGAAACAGAATTAAATGTTGTATATATGTTCATCAACCCATATAAGGTTATTTAGGGTCACCCCAGAGAGAATGAGGGATGGGTGGGGGTGATGCATAGCAATATAGGAACCTGCCCTACTTCTTCTAATGAAAAAAGTCATAATGTTTAAAGTTTAATATAATCGGAGAAGAAAATGCGATACACCAGCCCGCCCAGTTTACGTCCCCATCCGTCAGACGAGGGTAAGAGAAAGTGTCTGGCAAGGGCAAGTGTCTTTCCCAAGAATACACAGACGAAATTTACTGGCGCCAGTGAGGCTTGAACCAGGGTCCTCTGGATTTCAAGACCCTTGTTTTATCCACTGCGTCAACATGCTATATGGGTTCAAGCAGGGTTACTGCATTAAAATACATGCAACTAATATGTTAAAATGTTATGAAGGTTATAGCCAAGAAACTGGGTTCACAACGGTCAATTTTATCTAGCAAGTTAGCATAAAGTTCATGTATGTCGAGTTGCAATTATGCAATACAGTTAAAATACTCAGTAAATATTATCTTATTTAAATAATATTACTTGATATTAAAATATAGCATAAAATATAAGATAACACATTTTGTAGACGCTTATACATAAGGATTGGTACCCAGAGTATCACTACTATTTCAGAAAGACCTATCAGCTCTTGAGAAATGGGAAGAAGACTGGCAAATGACATTTCACCCAGCTGATCAGCACATCATATCAACTACATGGCCACACACTTGAAGTAGTGGACAGTAACACGTACCTTGGAGTAACTTTTAAGGAAGACCTCACATTGAAGCAGCACATCAATGTTACAGTAGCCAAGTTTAACAGGACCATGGGGTTCATAAGACGTAACCTTGGTGAGTGTACCAAACCAGTGAAGTATACCGCATATACTACAAGTATACGACCTACACTAGAGAAAATGCATCCACCGTATATGATCCCCATAAGACAACTGATATACACAACCGGGAACAAGTCGAGCTGCACTGTTGGTACACAGGAACTATACATATCGTACCCCAGGTTGTGTAACACAAATGGTACAGGACCTGCAGTGGAAATCCCTAAAATACAAGATGTACAGCAATTGACTAACCATGCTGTTTAATATCCAACATGGACTAGTGGATGTAGACACAAACCTAGTAATGCCGAACAACAGGCATATCAGAAGTCCCGGGCGACTATATCAACCTACTGTCCAGAAGGATGTATACAAGTACTTCTTTTACCCATGGACGATCTGAGAGTGGAATCTTCTTCCAGCCCAAACCACCAACACCGACACTGTAGAGCTTTTCAGGACCAGGCTTATCTTCTTTATCAAGTTGTAAGTGATTCTTACAGATGGCGGGAGGTAAAAACAGTACAGGTACTACCCAGGAATAATGGGGTGGTCTGCCTCCACCACAACAAATTTACCGTCATACATAGCATAAAATGTGCCGGAAAATGACGTTAAACACCACACAAGCAAAGCTTCATCAACTAAATCACCCATATCTGAACTTTCATTGAATTTTATTTGAATTTTCATTGTAACATAAAGACAGAGAAGATCTCTTGTTTTTATTGGGCTAGCGCAGTTTTAACCACAGGGTAAACCACATTCTGTGAAGAATACAACCCTTTAATCGGAAGATGAAGTTCACATTTAAAGATCACGGTTAGATTTACAGACTTATATTCTATAAGCTATGTCTGACATATATATTCTATTACAGTTAAGAGTGCTAATTTGTATTGCAAACATCTAAAAATAAACATTATAACCGTACAATGCCTTCTCTTTTTTTTGCCAAGAGGTGAACATGCTGTGGTCTCCTTTGTTATTTTAGTTCATGGATTTGTTCAATATGCGATTTGTAAACATTGCTAAAATAGACATATACTTAAGTTTGTAATTATTAAGTCTTTATAATGTAATACCTTATCAAAAATCCCATTCATAATAAAATTTGAAGTGATTTTATGAAAAGTACAACTATAAGCCATAATCAATAGACCCACTGGCCTTGTCTCAAACATCGTCGGATATCCCCGTGTGATTCGTTCCGTTACTCTCCACTATCACCTGTGGGACATTACGCCTGATTTCGGTTGTAATCAGTGTAGAGCAATGCAACGATCTGATTGGTTTACGCAAGTTTTCATCGTAATTGGGATATCCAATGGGATTGTTTGCTCTGTTCTATTCTATTCTGCTAAAACGACCGAAATCAGGCGTAATGTCCCACGGGTGATAATAGAGAGTAACGGAACGAATCGCACGGGGGTATCCGACGATGTGTCTCAAAGTGCTCTCATGTTCTTAAATAACAACAGCACTTTTTTTTTATAAAAATCTGCGTAAAACGGTGAACCTGTAGGGGCCATATTTGACCCTATAGTCACCAATTTTTAACCAAGGTCTTCCTAAATAAATCAATGTAGTAGTGTGATCGCCGGGTCACCATTTAAAAATAGATTGGTAGTAATCTTATTAGTAAGACAATAATCTTACGCTACATGTAACTTTTTACCCTCTAGCTCTTGTAATTTCAGAGAAAAAGATGCCTATAGTCTTTCCTATAGAACTCTTTGTAAAACTGTAACCCCCGGGACCAGGTCATATTTGACCCCAGGGTCATCATTTGAATAAAACTGGTATAGAACCATACGCTTATTTTACATGCAAAATATTAGACCGCCGACTCTTCATTATGGCTTTTCACAGAACAGTTAATTAAAGATTTTTCTATATGACTCTATGTAATTATATGACCTCTGGGGCAGGGCCAAATATGACCCCAGGGTCACCATTTTAACAAATTTGCTAGTGGACCATAAGATTATACTGCTTGCATAATATTAGACCTTTAGCTCTTACGGTTTTAAAGAAGAATATTCCTTTATAGCTCTATGTAAAACTGTTACCTCCGTGGGTGGGCCATGTTTGACCCAGGGTCACCATTTTAGAAATACTTGGTAGAGGACCCTAACTTTATTAAACATGCAAAATATTAGACCTGTAGCTCTTGTAGTTTCAGAGAAAAAGATTTTTTTAAAGAAACCAGATTTATATTTAAAAGGGGGAGATAACTCCAATAACAGGAATCAGCTACCCTGTTCACATTGCTATCATGGATATTTTGTTTCTCCACAAGGTACTCAATAACGTGGTACTAGTAAGAATTTGTCCCTTGAGATGGTAACAAAAAATTTGTATAGCTCATGACCTAATATGGAATATCAATAAAAACAAACTGAAATGAGACCACAATAAAAGTTGCCAGATATCCCCTCCCTCCCCGAGTTGCCTTTCAACAAAATGACAGCAATTCTGGATTAAAATTTCACACCCTGCCCCAAATTATCCGACAGCTCTTGTTAATAACAATGAAAACTCGGACGAGTTATTGCCCTTGAATTAACGAAAATTGCTATTTTTTGTCTTGTCAACACTTATTTTTCATCTGATCTTGACCAAACTTTATCAGATTATTAATATCAATGAAAGCTCGGACGAGTTAGAATACCAGCCAGACCGGAGTTATTGATATGAATTGTTGAAACACTCTAGCACCTTCGCTATTCATTCGATCTTTACCACACTTTACCCGATTGTTAATATCAATGAAAGCTTGGATGAGTTTGAAAAACAGCCAGATTGGACCAGTAACACCAGAGTTATTGCCCTTGAATTGACGAAAATTGCTATATTTTGTATTGTCTAGCGCCACAATTTTGCATTCTACCTTTACCAAACTTTGCCAGATTTTTGATATTTCTGAAAGCTCGATCAAGTTTGAAAACCAGCCAGATCAGACCAGTAACACCAAAGTTATGGCCCTTGAATTATTGAAAAATGTGTTAACTTCTTGGTTTCAACTCTCTAGCACCTACATTGTTTATCTGATCTTTACCAAACTTTACCTGATTGTTATGATACGGCCTTCATTTTGCTGTATTTCAGCAAAACCTTGCAGGGATGATCAGTACCAAGCCTAGTTGTGCATATCGTCACCGTGTTCTGGCTGAAAGATTTTTGGAGGAGTTATGGCCTTTTAAATGTTTTACTACACAAACTTTGTCCAGACTAGTTCTCCTGAACACCTGGCCGGATTTCAGAGAAACTTTGCAGGGATGATCAGAACCAATCCTAGTTGGGCATTTCATCACTGACAGTGTTCTGGTGGAAGGTTTTTGGCAGAGATATGGCCCTTTAAAGGTTTTAATACACAAACATTGTCTAGACTAGTCTTTTCTAAACTCCTGGACGGGTTTCAGCGAAATGTTGCAAGGATAATCAGTATCAAGCCTAGTTGTGCATATCGTCACCGAGTTCCGGTTGAATGATTTTTTTAGGAGTTACGACCCTTTAAAGGTTTTAATAAACTAACTTTGTCCAGACTAGTTCTTCTGATTTCAACGAAACTTTATTGACTGAGATTTTTGACAGAGTTATGGCCTTTTATACACAAAGTTCATCCGGACTAGTTTTCCCGAACCTCTGGCTGGATTTCAGTGAAATTTGGCAGGAATAATCAGTACCAAGCCTAGTTGCACATATCTTTTTCGTGTTCCGGTTGATTGATATGTGTTGGAGTTATGGCTCTTTAAAACGTTTTAATACACAAACTTTGTCCGGACTAGTTCTCCTCAATCACCATTGTGATTTTAATGAAACTTGGCTGTGTATATTATTGTCTTGTTCCGCTTAAAATGAAACTTGGCTGTGTATATCATTGTCTTGTTCCAGTTGAATGATTTTTGGTGGAGTTATGGCCCTTTAAAGGTTTTTAATACATAAGCTTTATCCCGACTACTTCTGATCCCCTACCTGGATTTCCACGAAACTTGGTAGGAACGACCAGTACCAAGCCTGGTTGCACATATCTTCATCATGTTCCAGTTGAATGATTTTTGACAGATTTATGGCCATTTATCCTGTAGAGGAGACATCTGTTTTTACTAAAAACAACCTCAGTTCTAATTTAGTACAAAATGGGTTTTGACTGCCTACATAAAGGGGCCCGTCTACAGGCGGTCAAAACCTTTTTGATACAATTGTTGTGCCTCAAGTCCCTAAATAACCATACCAAAATATAACTAGGGCCTCTTGTTTAAATTGTTAGCATGGGTCAAGGGTTTAAGTTTCTGTTGTGGGTGTTTTTTTGTGGGTTTTTTTTCAATTGTTTAACAATAGGATTTTTATGACGACAATCCTTGATATAATAACCATTTTAGCCAGTAGAGCGTTCACAGGCCCACGACCACAGGCCCAAGTGGGCCTCTTGTTGAAATGTCCTGTTATTTCATCCATATGCTCTGTGCAAAATGTATTATGTTATATACTTATACTGTATGCTCTGTGCAAAATGTATTATGTTATATATTTTTATCTGTATGTTCTATGCTAAATGTATTATGTTATATACTTTTATCTGTATGCTCTGTGCAGAATGTATTATGGTATATACTTTTATCTGTATGCTCTGTGCAAAATGTATTATGTTATATACTTTTATCTGTATGCTCTGTGCAGACTTTATTTCATCATGTACTTTCATATGTATGCTCTGTGCAAAATGTATTACATTATATACTTTCATCTATATGCTCTGTGCAGAATGTATTATGTTACATACTTTCAACTGTATGCTCAGTGCAAAGTTTATTATGTACTTTCATCTGTGTGCTCTGTACAAAGTTTATTAAATTAGGTACTTTCATCTGTATGCTCTCTGCAAAGTTTATTATAGTATATACTTTCATCTGTATGCCCTGTACAAAGTTTATTAAATTATGTACTTTCATCTTTATGCTCTGTGCAAAGTTTATTAGGTTACGTATTTCATCTGTATGCTCTGTGCATACTTTATTACATTATGTACTTTCATCTGTATGCTCTGTGCAAAGCTTATTACATTATGTTCTTTCATCTGTATGCCTTGTGCAAAGTTTATTACATTATGTTTTTCAATCTGTATGCTCTGTGCAAAATGTATTATGTTACATACTTTCAACTGTATGCTCAGTGCAAAGTTTATTATGTACTTTCATCTGTGTGCTCTGTACAAAGTTTATTAAATTAGGTACTTTCATCTGTATGCTCTCTGCAAAGTTTATTATAGTATATACTTTCATCTGTATGCCCTGTACAAAGTTTATTAAATTATGTACTTTCATCTTTATGCTCTGTGCAAAGTTTATTAGGTTACGTATTTCATCTGTATGCTCTATGCAGACTTTATTACATTATGTACTTGCATATGTATGCTCTGTGCAAAGCTTATTACATTATGTACTTTCATCTGTATGCCTTGTGCAAAGTTTATTACATTATGTTTTTCATCTGTTTGCTCTGTGCAAAATGTATTACATTATGTATTTCATATGTATGCTCTGTGCAACGTTTATTATGTTATGCATTTTATCTGTTTGCTCTGTGCAAAGTTTATTTCATTATGTATTTCATCTGTATGCTCTTTGCAAAGTTTATTACGTTATGTATTTCATCTTTATGGTCTGTGCAAACTTAATTATATCATGTACTTTAATCTGTATTCTCTGTGCAAACTAAATTATATCATGTACTTTCATCTGTATGCTCTGTGCAAACGTTATTACGTTATGTACTTTTATCTGTATTCTCTGTGCAAACTAAATTATAGCATGTACTTTCATCTGTATGCTCTGTGCAAACTTTATTACGTTATGTACTTTCATCTGTATGCTCTGTGCAAACTAAATTATATCATGTACGTTCATAAGTATTACATTATGTACTTTAATATGTATTCTCTGTGCAAACTAAATTATATCATGTACTTTCATTTGTATACTCTGTGCAAAGTTTATAACATTATGTACTTTCATCTGTATGCTCTGTGCAAACTTTATTACATTATGTACTTTCATCTGTATGCTCTGTGCAAACTAAATTATATCATGAAATTTCATCTGTATGCTCTGTGCAAACTTTATTACATTATGTACTTTCATCTGTATGCTCTGTGCAAAGTTTATTACATTATGTACTTTCATCTGTATGCTCTGTGCAAAGTTTATTACATTATGTACTTTCATCTGTATGCTCTGTGCAAAGTTAATTACATTTTGTACTTTCATCTGTATGCTCTGTGCAAACTAAATTATATCATATACTTTCATCTGTATGCTCTGTGCAAACTTTATTACGTTATGTTCTTTCATCTGTATGCTCTGTGCAAACTAAATTATATCATGTAATTTCATCTGTATGCTCTGTGAAAAGTGTATTACATTATGTACTTTCATCTGTATGCTCTGTGCAGAGTTTATTACATTATGTACTTTCATCTGTATGCTCTGTGCAAATTAAATTATATCATGTACTTTCATCTGTATGCTCTGTGCAAAGTTGATTACATTATGTACTTTCATATGTATGCTCTGTGCAAAATTTAGTACATTATGTACTTTCATCTGTATGCTCTGTGCAAACTTTATTACGTTATGTACTTTAATCTATATTCTCGGTGCAAAATAAATTATATCATGTACTTTCATCTGTATGCTCTGTGCAAACTAAATTATATCATGTACTTTCATCTGTATGCTCTGTGCAAAGTTTATTACATTATGTACTTTCATCTGTATGCCCTGGGCAAAGTTTATTACGTTATGTATTTCATCTGTATGCCCTGTGCAAAGTTTATAACGTTATGTACTTTCATTTTTAAGCTCTGAACAAACTAAATTATATCATGTACGTTCATCTTTATGCTTTGCACAAACTAAATTTCGTCTTTATGTTCTTTTCAAATTTGATTATGACTGGTACGTTATGCATTTTCATCTTTATGCTCTTTGCAAACTTTATTACATTATGTACTTTCATCTGTATGCTCTGTTCAAACTTTATTACATTATGTATTTTCATCTTTATGCTCAGTGCAAATGTTTACATTATGCACTTTCATCTTTCTGACAGACTAAATTATATGATGTATTTTTGTCTTCATGCTCTGTGCAAATTTACATTACATACGTTCATGTTCCTGCTCTGTGCAAACTTTTTTATATTATGTACATCCTTTTTTTGAGATTTTGCATGTTTTTCATAGGAGAAAACTTATAAAATCTTAATATTCTTCTCTGAAACCACAAGGCACAGAGCTCTCATGTATTAAATGAAATGTAGCATCTGCTTATGGTCCTCTACTAAGTTTGTTCAAATGGTGACCCTGTGGTCAAATTTGGCACCGCCCTGGGGAGTCATAGTTTTACATAGACTTATATAGAGAAAAACATAAACAAATCTTCTCTGAAACTACAAGAGCCAGGGGGTTAATATTTTGCATTTACTATGAGCTTATGGTCCTCTACCAATTTTGTTCAAATGGTGATCCTGGTGTCACAGTTGGCCCGCCCCAGAGGTCACATGTTTTACATAAACTTATATAGTGAAAAAGTTAAAAGAATCTTCTTCTCTAAAACTACAAGAGCCAGAGGTTTAATATTTTGCATTAGCTATAGTTTTTATTACTTAAAAATCTTCTCTGAAACTGCAAGAGCCAGAAGTTTTGTTTTTTTCATTTACTATAAGCTTATATGGTCCTCTACCAAACTTGTTCAAATGGTGAACCCTGAGTCACATTTGGCCCCAACTCAGACTCACATGTTTTACATAGACTTGTATCGGGAAAGACTGTCTCTACGGTTATCAACAAATCATTACCACAAGTAAAATAAATCACACTTAGTTCACTGGCTAAGTTATTACAGATGATTCATACAGTATATAAGACTGCAAGTCACTCGACTACACACTGAAAAATCTATTAAACCCTTGGTGAAATTGAAATCAGTTATGCAAGCAAAAGAAACGATAAACAAACACGTATTTGCTTGCGAACAAAGTTTGAAACTTGTTTCGACTTTAAAAAGTATATGTAAGCGGTAAACAAACACGCAAAATATACTATATATACATACAAAAAGAGTCTGAAACTTGTTTCGACAGTAAACAAACACGCAATATACAGTATATACACACAAAAGAATTCACTACACAGTATATACACACAAAGAATTCACTACATGCGAATGTGATGGTTTGAAGACCAATTCTCACACTGTAAAGTAGAGAATATCGGAGGTTGGTTAACCATTAGAATCGATTCTTAGTGTTATTTAACTGAGTGGTGTTTAGTAAGCATTACACAAACAGATTAAAAACTATTGCACAACAATATCGCCAGGTCAAGAACTGGAAAATTGTAAAAACAAATAACAGACACATTCATATATATGTATTTTGGGTGTTCTGGGCCACTAGGAGAATCACCCAAAATAATCTAAAACCACCACACAAAAATTTTCAGTTGACTGAAAATTAAGTCAATTAAACTGGTTATTTAGCATGTCCCAGCGCTAATTATCCCAAGATTTTAAGATTGAATTGTGAAAATGTTTTAAATTTGGATGTTTAAATTTTATGGCAAAATAGAGGTTAAACATCAAAACTTATGTTAACAAACTTTTTTAAAATAGGGGTGGTGAAGAACACAAGTTTAAATTTTTTAGGTTTTGAGCTTTGTGTAGTAGGTAAGGTTACGTGATTATTGTCATGTCAGAGTAAGGTTACGTGATTATTGTCACATGTATTAGCTCATGTGATAAGCATCTATTTATATCAACCAATCGGTGAAGATCATGTGATAAGTGTCTATTTATATCAACCAATCGGTGAAGATCATGTGATAAGTGTCAATTTATATCAACCAATCGGTAAAGTTTTTGGTCTTTCTGACGGGTATAAAAGGCGGTGAAAACTACGGATTAGTATTACTTTCACACTGTGACAT
Organism: Cyrtodaria siliqua; assembly: GCA_037043455.1. Taxonomy (NCBI): domain Eukaryota; kingdom Metazoa; phylum Mollusca; class Bivalvia; order Adapedonta; family Hiatellidae; genus Cyrtodaria; species Cyrtodaria siliqua. The sequence continues at coordinate 41,635 of JAWPHD010001533.1, read as the reverse complement.
ACCCTATGGGAATAGAGACCTGAAAAAGTAAGGATAAAACTAGGATTATTTTTCATGAAAGGTAAGTCCATTTTAAATTTGTATTTATTTTTATATTTTTAGAAGGTTTTAGGTTGAATACAAAGGTGGTGGATCGTACTCATACACATTACTAAAACAATTTATTACACACTTTTTAGACTTTTTTGTAAGGTTGCCATTGCTTCTTTTCTTCCCTGTTCCACTAGTTCTTTTTTTTGAGCTTCACTTATTTTAGCCTTTTTTTGTTTGGTGTCTTCTTTTAAACTATGATATTTATCTAACTCATCTAAAATCATCTTAAACTCTTGATCAGATATTTGTGCATCACTCAACGTTTTTGATATTAACTGCTTTATGCTATTTAACTTAGCCTCTGCCAAAGTTTTTATTTCATGATGTTTTTGAGCTTTTACATTAAGCTTGCGTCTGATAAAATTAACACAAACACCTGTAGCTCCACATACTATTGCTGCTATTTCCAAAGGTAACACAACTGGAATAACAAATCCAATCCCAGCCATAATAACACCTGCTGATATCAAGGTAGTGTCAATTCCATCTGTAATATTAATACCACGTTTATATTTTTTATAAAGTGACTGACGTATATCTCGTTCTGTTATTAACTTTTTTTCAATTTCTGAAATCTTTTGTAATCTATAATTTTGTCCGTCTTCCACTGACAACTCAGGATATATACTTGGTGCTGTTGGTTGCTTCATTTTTTATTAATAAATAAAAAATTAAATTAATTCAATTAATAATGATGCCACCGTATTTACAGTTGTAGCGTTAGCAACCTTGCATACAAAGTTAACAACAGAACCAGCGCCAATCTCTAAAGGTTTATCAAAGTTATCATGATTGCGTGGAATGATGTGAAGCGTTATACCATAATTTGGTTGTTCAACACCATTGACAGAAACTATTACAGTTACGTCACCAACTGATCGTTCACATGCTAAACCTATTCCCATAATCCGTCCACGGCGTGTCATTACATGCCCCACATTTTTTTCTGCCCCGCCGTTACCAAATGAGAGTATTCTATTCAACACAAGTGGGCCCTTAGCCTCTGCAAATATTGTTATAATCCCATATTTAAGATTATCAACTCTATTTTTTAAATGATTAAACTGGTTAACAAAAGGCACAATTCGCCTATATAAATTTTGAACATCATTTATCAAAGCCTCTAAGTCTTCTGTTTTTTTAGGTCTTGTTGGTCCATATATACTCCTTGTTTTTCTTATAAAAATATATTTTTTAAATAATTTCTAAAACACAACTCATACGCAAACCGCGATTATCTATCTTGTTGCCATACTCATCTCTGACTTCTATTTTTAATTCAGAAATTGCACCATTCATAAGACAGTGATATTCAGGATAAAAACTTCTATATACAATATCTCCATACTGCTTATTTACTACAGGCACAACCCCTATAATAGTGCTTGGTGCACCATTGAAATAATTACTACTCGTATTAACTTGTTTCAGATGAACATATAGCTGTTTATAAGGAGCTAAATTAATTGGGTAATCCGCCATATTAGTACCTGTCAACCATTTTCTGTCCTTGAATCCCAGCATTAGTGAAAGACCGCTTGACATTCGTGCCTCTATTGGCGGATGTACATGTATAATGGCTACACCAACTTGGACAATAATGTCCAGGATAATATTTTCATTTAGCAATTTAAAACTTTCTGTCAAGTCTTGAAAGTTATAGAGTCCACCTGCTAAATGTTTTATTTTATCTGGGTTTCGTGTCTTTATGGTTTCATGAATTATATTATACCAACCGATAGTGTTTGTAAAACTTTTTAATCCAACGCGCTTAGTTCCATCTCTATTATCGATATACTGTTGTAAATTAATAGAGTTGTCTATGTTTGAAATTGTATGAAACATTTTTTTTTAATATATAAATATAAAAACACAAATAAAAATGATTTCTAAAGAATTCAAATATAACCCGGATGCTCAATATTTAAATACTTTTAGCAAGAAAGTGATAGATATAATAAATCAAAACATAGTTATAACATCAGACGGTAAAGGCTTTAAAGCATCATTTTCCAATGTCTTTGAAACATACAAACTTCCATACGTCAAATCAGATGCTATAGTCCAACGCTGGGGAACAGATTGGATGTTATTTTGGCAGAACCAGTTGAATTTTGCTATTTGGTGTGCGACAACTGGATGTGGTATTGATTTCAACAACCATCTAAAAGCTGATACTTTGGTTGGTTCGTTATTTCGATTTCATGTCTATTACCAAGTCAGAAGAATATTATTTGAAATGAGTGTAGCAATGCCACAAGACTCAAATTGGAATGCATTTAGTAACACATATAACCGAAACGCATACGAGAGAATATGCAAGGAGTTTAACGTTGATTTATATTCAGACTGGAGACAGAAACAAAGCTATAATAATGGTCTAGGAACAATTTACAATTACTGGACACATATTGGTTATCATCCTTTGGTAAATACTGTATACGACAACAAAACGATGAGTTTTACAGTCTATGAGAGTGATAAAACATACCACATTGATTACATTGCACAAGGATCTGAGGCTGACAACAGCTGGTCTACTTTTATACTAGATAATTCTGCGGGATTTACAAGAGCTGGAGTAGAAAGAATCAATGACAGCATAAGAACATACTGCTGGGCAATTCTTGGCTCACAATCACAAACAAGAACAGATATACTTGGAACTGGAACAGCATTTGATGCACAAAAACAATTTTTAGCAAATGTAGAGGACGCAATAAACAGCCCCATCGACTTGCCCAGTCAAATTTCAAGATATGAAAACACTCTAAAATATGCAAGAAGTAAAGTAAATTTTGTCTATGGAAGTGAATTGTACATGTCTCCAAGTGACATGGAATTAAGAATTGGAACAATACAAGACTACAATAATGAAATTGTAATAGCAACCGATGCACAAGCATTAGGATTTAACAATGATGTAAATGTAAAACCAGTGCCACCAAAAAATATTCAACCTTTTCAAGGCACCACAACAAAGAAATTTTTACCGGAACATTCTGACTTTGATAAATCAATACATAAAACTGTGGAACATAACCCATCAGAAATACAAAAAATAGCGATTGAACACGAAGATAACAAAACAACTATAATTGTTGGTACTATAGTAATAGGTCTTGCTGCATTACTTATTTACGAGATTTACTGAACCACTCTTTGGCTGCCACATACAACAAACCGGAAACAAACACAAGCAAAGCCCATAGATTGTTACCAAGCCAATTAATAACATTACCTGTTGCAGATAAAAGCCATGATGCTATTGCACCAATAACTCCTGGAAGTGCTGCAGCAGCTTTACCAGCTAGGTTGGCAAGAAGTTTACCAAGATTAAATAGTTGTTTTTTTATCCAGTCTTTTACACTTGATGGATCAGGCTTTGGAGTTGGAGTTGGAGTTGGAGTTGGAGCAGCACTTGATGTGGGAATAATAGAATTAATTATCACCCCAAGAATCATACCAAATGCAGTTAAAATACTAACAATAGTAATACCTTGCTCCTTAAACAAGGTTTTGATCCTCTCGCCAAGTGTTGTATCCTCGTTTAACATTTTGTTTATTGTTTCTTTTATCCTGCTTACTTGGTTACGAAAAGCTTCTCTGTTTTCATTGATGACATCCATTCTTGCACCTCTTTCAACTTCAAGGTCTTTGATGCAATCGCTAATTCTTTTTATCTGGAATTCATCATTATCAGTCTTAGCTTGTTCTGACTTTTGTTTTTCTCTTGTTATGTCTTTATCAAGTTGTGTGAGTTTTGCTACGTTATTGGTAAGTTCTTCCTTGACAGTTGTCATCGCTTTTACTATTCTATCCATTTCACGCTTGTCTATATTTGTTTGTGTTGAAATATCAGGACGCTCTATCACATCCCAGTCATAAAATGATGTCTCTATGTTATCTATTGATGTCTCTATGTTATCCACAATACGTGAAATATTTTGTAATGGAATAGCATCCACATTATCTGGTAAATCGTTTATTGTGCTCTCCAACTCTTGCAACGCTTGTCGAGCTTTTTGTGGTAATTTTGTTTTACTGTAATACTCCGGCAAATTCAAAAATTGTCTTATCGCCCTTGTTCCCCCAGAGCCAATAATCCTGTTATATTCATTTGCCAAAGAACCAAGAGCAAGAAATGTAAAAGAGCCTTGCCTGGCAGTTATTCTTATTTCTTTATCACCAACAATCCAGTATAATGTTTTACCATCATCTGATACTTTAAACTGGTCATAATCCATTTTGTCCGGTGCCATTTTATATCGTTTTTCTATTTCATCATAAAAGGATTTTACAAGATTTTTCTTGTATGCTTCAAGTTCGGATTCTTTCAACTCCCCACGAAGTTCAGCAATATGGTCGCTTTGATTAAGAAGACTTCTTAGAACAGGCTCAGCAGGCACCATCGGTGCATCATCATCATCAAAATCATAATATTCATCATAATCATCTGGATCGAACGTAGGATTTTCAAATCCTCCTTCAGCCATTGTTTATTTTATTTAATTTTAAAAAATATATTTAAAAAATAAAAACAATGTCGGCTTACGGAAACAAACTCAGCCCTCATAGAAAACTAAGAGAGCCTCATGGTGCTAAAGGCATCCGCACAAGTGTAGTAATAACTAATAATCCCTCAACAATAGACCAAAACCAGCAACTGCTTGTAAGATTTCCCAATCTAAGTACTAATGATGTGATAGTTCCACGTACTGCTCGTCTTGCCTTTGAAATAGAACTTAAAAGCAGAACAGACGCCAACTGTACTCTATTTCAAAATCTGGGTAGAACAATTGTGAAAAAAATGACAATAAGAATAAGTGGCAATGAAGTCATGTCAATAGATGACAGTGATATATATCATTGCTACGTAGATTTATGGAAAAGCCCTACCGAACGATTAAACACAGCTTACCAATGTATTGGTAAACCAAACATGCTAAAACATAGAGTTAGCGCGGGAGATGCTTCCTCAGACACCAAAGATGAAGCTATAGCAGCAGCTTATGGAAATAGATTTTGTATTCCACTGGACTTTGAAATGTTAGAAAGTCATATGCCATTTTATCAAGCGGGGCTTGGTGATAGGTTAGAATATGAATTAACGTTTAACGATTATAACAAAGTTATCAAAAGCACTGATGCTGATGCATCTTATGTAATAAAAAATATCTGCTTGGAATTTGATACGGTTAGTGATGTTGAATTATCCAGACAAATAAGACAGCAAATCAATGGTAAGATGTCATTTATGTATGATCGTATCTTGCGACATAGAAAAATAATAGCAAACAAATCTGATACTCTTTGGAACATCAACATTGGGATGAAATCAACAAATATTTTGCCTTAACATCAAAAAGAAACAAAGAGACAGAAATAGCAGCGAGGGACTTAAACTTTACCAATGTTTCTCTTGAGACCTATTTGACAAAATCATATGCTTTGTGGCTTGACCTTAGAACATGTGAGGACAATTTATTACACGGCAGTGGAAGAAGAATAGAAAACGGCAGTGAAGGCATAACGATATTAATAAATAAAAAAGCAGATGCAGATCAAACTTTAAATATTTATATATATATAATACAAGATGCGCAAATCAATTTTGAAGATGGAAGATTCAAAGAAGCAGGATACTAGTTTGCAACAAAAATATCCTAAATATTCACACAGTGCCATTATTTGTGGTCAGACAGGCTGTGGTAAAACAGAGTTTGTTCTTGACATACTTGAACAAGAGTATGTTGGAGTTTTTAAACATATAATTATATTGTGTCCAACCATAGAGTGGAACGAGGCTTATAAAAATAGATCCTGGATAGGAGATGTGAAAAACCCTAAAGATAAAAAAATAATAATTGTCAATCCCGTGAGCAATGGTAAAGAAATGTTACAAGAACTGTTGCGTTTCTTTTTCAAACAATATGCTGGCCAGCCCACATTATACATTATTGACGATTGCTCAGCCACAAAAGAATTAACAAAGAAAAAATATATGTTATCAGAGTTGGCATTCTCTGGTCGTCACGCTAAACAATCAGTGTGGGTCATTTCACAGAGATATAATTCTGTATTGAAAGATTTGAGAGAGCAAGCAAAATGGTTGTGTATATTTTACACCAAGGACAGAGATAGTTATGAAAATTGTTTGAGAGAGAATGATGTTATTTCGACGTTGGAGGAGAGAACCAGAATAAAAAAAGCTTTAGCTAAGACTAAATATTCGAAGTTAATTTTGAGGACTGACCAACCAACTGGTTATTGGGTTGAATAATTTTTTTAAAAATACAATCTAGAGTTTCCCATATAACCCATACACTCAATGCACTAGCCAATATCGGTACAAAATCACTACTCATGTTTTCCGGGGCTTGTAAAACATACCCTCTTGGCTCACATATAAAATATTCTACGCCGTCCTTTGTCACAGAAATTACAGACGTTTCCCGTGCACCTTTTTCGTACGTTTGTAAAAAATCACTTTCTGAAACACATATACAACATTTTACGTCATCTCTTGTCATAACATCCAGTGCTATTTTATTTTTGTTATAATCACTATTCTCACCGTCTGTTATTTTCAAATCCATTTTTTCTTATATAATATTTTTTTATTATTACAAAATATATTTATTCCACGCAGGTATAATACCTTTTTTTACAACTGTTGCTAATAGTAATACTAACAGCAAAGTAGCAATGTTAATAGCAATACTGACCATGAATATAGTATTGCTAATAGCATTGCTCATAGCAAAGTAGCAATGTTAATAACAATGCTTGCAGCAAATTAATAATGTTAATAGAAAAAATAGCAATATTAATAACAATGCTATTAACAATACTAACAATTACTAGTTGCATGAATATCGCAGCTAGTTGTTTTGTATTTTATATTTATTTCAAGATAAAAAATAAGATTAATAATATAAAAATGAATGCGGAAGAAATATTACAAAATATATCGGAACAGACGGAACCAGATGAATCAAAGCAACAAGAAACAAAAAAAGAAAGATTATCAGCCATAGTGGCTGGCGGCGGTAGTTGTCAATATTTGGGTAAAGAAATACAACTCACAAACATAGATGGATTGCCACCAGATGAAATTAACAAACTTTACTGCAGATATGAAGCAAGGCTTGGGGCAAGCATGACTAAAACTTTAGGCAATTTTTTTATTAACTTGTATGTAATGGGAGTATCAAAATATTTTAATGTAACCAATCCACCAAAGCTGATAGAAGATTTGGAGAAAGACCCATTTATTAATCATGCTTTGACAAGCGCTTGTTGTGAGTTGTATTACAGGTATGGAATGTGCTTAGCACCATTTACAGCAATACTGACAACTGTTAGACATATTGATTTTAATAAAAATAAAATTATAGATAATATAAATGGAGAACCAAGAGAGTGAAGTTATACCTGTTGTTACACAACCTGTTGAACAACAAAAAGTAAAAAATCCAAAACGAGTAGAAGCTGGAAAAAAAGGAGCAGCGGCAAAAAAGGCAAAGCGTTTGCTTCAAGATGTTACAAATCAAAATGCTGCAAATGAAATAACAAAAATAACAATAGGTGAAGAAGAACCAGAAAAAATCAAAATAAATGTATACAAAAATTATATTCCACCGTGTCTGGTTTTATTAGGCATTGCTGGGTTGGGTTTGTATATTTATAACAAAAAATCTGCTACACAACCTGTAACTGTGCAACCTGTTCATGTTGTACCAAAAGACCCGTTTGATTTTTAATAATTTATTTAAAAACAATAATCATATAAAAAAAATGGCAGCAAGTATTGACGGAAAACAAATTGTAAATATGATGTATCATGCAGGAGTGGAAACACTTCTAACTGTTGGATATTCTGAGATTGGCAGAAAAATACTAAAAAGACCAGCCCCTAAAGTGGATTTTAATATGGTAGATGTTGGGATGCTGTCTGTGGATATAATGTTAGCAATGGCTACAAAAGATATGCTGATTAAGCAAGGTATTATTCCTGCGGATATTATGAAATAATTTTAAAAAATATATATATAAAAAATGGCAAGTGCAGTAGCAATGATGATCGGTGGCGCATTAACAAATGCATTGGCATTTAACGGTTCAAATTATTTCTTTTCAAAAATGGGAAGTCATTCAGATGAGGAAAGACAAAGGCATGACAAAGCCGTAGAACAATTAAACGCAGCACAAGCGGAGTGGAATAAAAAAAGAACAGAGAGATTAGATTTTATTAATAAACAACTACAAAAAGAACATCATGCAGAGCAGACTTTTGATGATGTAGACCAAGCTATGAAACAGTATTATTATACAACTGGCAAACATTTGCTTTTGGAACCGGAGCCCAAGTTGAGTGATTTTTATACACCATCTCCGGATCAACAGAATAGAGAAATTACGTTTATTGTGGTGGGCATGGCTGCAACTGGATTTGTGGCGTACAAATTGATTTCATAAAAAAAAAAAATAGTTTAAAACTATAATTACTTTAGACTTTTTTGGATTTGAAATGACTAAGTTTACTTTGAAAAGACTAAGTCATATGCATGATACCTATTTTTGTTGTTGTTTTTACATGGTTTCAATCCAAGTGGTCGAATATAATATGGTGGTTTAGCACTCTTCTCTAATTTATTTTTGAGATGATCAGGCGCCCATACTTCACCATTGTCTAATAATGTTAATACCATGGATGGACCATATTCATTTTCTACTATTTTCGTATCTGTAATTTTGTATATTTTATCTATTTCCAAGTCTGTCCATTTCTTTGTGCTATATTGATTTTGCTTTTCAAGCAGTTCATCAAATTGTGCAGTTGTGATTTCCATTTTTTCTTTATAGTTATATAAAGTTTATTCTTTAGTAAAAAAAAATGGAAAAGATTTATTACAGCCCAAAAGGATTTTGGAGAGGTTACACAGCAGTTAAAAAATTAGCAAAAGAGGCTGGTGTTAGTGAAAAAAAAGGCATTAGAATTTTTAAAGAAACACGCTGTGTGGCAGATTTATTTACCTGCGCCAAAGAAAATAGTTAGACCCAGGTTTGATGTTTCTGCTAAAAATGGAGTGCATCAAGCTGATTTGTTATTTTTACCGCATGATACTTTTGGTTTTGGTCGTGGACGCAAGACATATAAATATGCATTGACTGTGGTTGATATTGCAAGTAGATACAAAGAAGCTGAGCCACTGACTTCCAAGGATAGCAAAGAAGTTGCTAAAGCATTTGAGAAAATATACAGTCGGCATTTGAAATATCCAAAGTTATTACAAGTGGATCCAGGCAGAGAATTTATGGGTGCAGTATCGCAGTTGATGACAAAACACAAAGTAAATATCAGACGAGGCAGAACAGAAATACACAGAGACCAAGCTTTAGTTGAAAGATTTAACAGAACATTAGCTGAAAGATTGTTTGGCTATCAGTATACTAAGGAAATAGATTCACAAAAACGTAATAGAGAATGGGTAAAGAGATTACCAGAAGTTGTTAAATCCATAAATGCGGAGACAAAAAAGCCTCCTCCTGTTGAAACAAAAATTTTAAAAGATGATCCTATCTGTATGAATGCAAGTGTAAGATATTTATATCAACCCGGGGAACAAGAAGGTGGAAGACGCAGAGCAACTGATCCAATGTGGAGTGTAGATATTTACAAGATTAAAAGTTATATGGTGACGCAAGGTATAAGATTTTATTATTTGAAATTACCAGCGCCACAAAGAGGATTTGTCAAAGAAGAATTACTTATTGTTCCTGCTGATACTCAAATTCATAAGTTTTTATAGTAACCGTGTGCATCAGTTGTAATTCCATCTTCTCGGATGTATCTTTTTGAGTAAAATGGTGATAATGTAACTTTGTTTACTGTTATGCCATATATTTGATGCTTCATTGATCGCATCATATTCATTTCATGGGTGTATTTTTTCTTGTTAAATAGTGCATCCTTGTAGTTTTCAAAATTTATATGTTTTTTGACTACATAAGTTTTTACACCCTTTGCTTTTTTAATAAGTTGTTCATCCGCTCTCAAAATAGAATATAGCTTGGGTCTTAATCCAACATACTCAGCTATAGCAACACCAGCACATTCGTCTTTCATTTTACCCAATACTTTTTTGTTTGTATCATCATGCATTGGGTGATCTTGAGGATAATGACTCAAGTCATACTCATCTTTCATTTCAGCCATGTCTTTGTATGCATCATCTGTTCTGATGTCTACAAGCAAGCTGTCAGTATCTATGTATAATAAAGTACAGTTATTTTTGTACCTTTTTTTCAAAGTATTATAATACCAATCATACATATGGTACTTTGATAAATCCAATACTGACATTCCAACATAAATTGGTTTGTTTAATGTTAAATTTGTTTTGTTCACATGCATTGCTGACAATTCATCTGAAAATTTTATACGCCTGTTAAAGTTGGGTTTGGCTATTATTTTTCTTATCTTTTCATTTTCAGAGCCGTCAGTTCTGACTAGTTTTATATCAGTCCGCTTGCGTAGATTTTCCATTGTTTTACCAAACACAGAGTTGTTCATAAGCTTGTAAAAATCTTTTTCAAATTGTGATTTAGCTTTTTTCCTGAGTTCTGTGTTTAGATTTATGTATGATGCCATCCATGGTTTTTCATTAAATTCTAATACTCTGTGTATTTTCTTTAGTTTCATGCCTAAAGATAAATACAGTTCCAGGTTTTTGTAATGTATCACATATTTTTCTTTGTCCCTAAGATTGGGAACTAGTTGTTCTGTATTTATCATGCTATTATTTTCTAACAGATCTGTTTGGTATTCAGACAACCATTCTTTTTTCACTGCTAATCTTTCCGGTGCAAGCGGATAGTCATTGTGAGATTCATGAAGTTCTTTAGGATATTCCAAATCAACTTCTAGAAAATATCCTTTTCCTTCTTTTGGCTCTGGCAAGGTTTCTGATTCCACCCACTTAAAGCCAGAATATGGAAGTGGCTGACTCATTGCCCAACCATAGAGGTTACAGGCATCATAATACATTAAAAAGTTGTTTTCCTTGTTAGGGTTATAATCAACTACATGTGGATTGTTTGCATTGGCATATCGTTTTGATACCATACTAATCCCACCACGCATACCTTTTTCTATAAATAAGTGCATGTCAATGTCTGTCAAAAGTTCCAATTCTATTTTTGAATGTTTAAGTAAAGCATCCCAAGATAATCCAGGTGCTGTATAGTAATGTAAAACATCAAGTTTATATGCACTCATACATGTTTTTCTAAAAGTTTGAAACACATCTGCTAGCAAAGTTACATCAGTTTTTAGATATAAGTCATGATAGTCTCCAAAAGTTTTACAGTTAAACTCTTTCCATATTTTTTGAGCATATTCGTAATCTTCAGGACTTATACTTTCATCTGAGAGACTACTGTAAAACTTTGCTATAGGTGGTAATTGCGTTTCCTTAAATCTTTCCATACTGTCCATATATTCGTATGGATAAACACCTTTTCGTAAAAGTAAATCTGTTTGTTCCCCAAACTGATTTTTGGTAATTTTGAAATCAGATTTGTCTGTTGCTTTAACCAATTTTTCCAAAGACGAAGCCATAAATTGAAAGCTATCCAAAAATCTAAGTTGTCCGGCACTAAATGAAATATACTTTTCAGCGTTGTTTGGAATGCATGTAATATTACCTGTCATTTTATGTATTTTTTGCATTATAAGATGACTATCATATCCTTTGAGGTTGTGAAATATAACAGGTATAGGTGTTTTGTTTGGTTTTATTTTCAGCTTTAGGTTGCAGTTTTTATGTGCTGCACCTCTATATTCACCTGTAAAATTACAGTGGTCTCTTACTTTACAGTTTTTACCACATTTTCTACCTATTTCATCCTCGCATATCCAGCAGTGTGTTGCTTTTTCATAATCTTTCTCATTTTGCTGCCTCATGATTAATGGTTTTGGGTTAGCAAATATTTTATTAATGTTGCTCTTTTCACATTCTATACGATTTAAAAACTTTTCAACAGCATCTTCACCTCTGTAAATAACAGGTTCTTCAGCTTTGCCATCATATCTGACAACCTGCTATCCAAAACCACAAGCTTCGTGTACATTTGTAATTTCAGATTTCTTTCCAAATTTAATTGATTCTGGTTTGATTATACTCTCAAAATCAGCATATATTGCATAAGGCACAGGCATCTGATTTTGATGATTTTTAAATTTTACAGTATTTTTACCTTCTTGCGGCATTTCTATTCTGCAAGAATTTTTGTTGATACCATCACAGTCTTCTTTGTGTTTGGTAAGTAGTCCTTTCCCAGAAAAGCCGTGAAGGCAACGATCGCAGAAGTAAGTTTTACCATGATGTTTGTTTTGATCGTAAAGTAATCTATTTAAATTTTTAATCCAGCAATAGTGATATTTTGTTGTTTTTGTTTTTGGTTCGTTGGGATAATCATCAGGGTTATAGTTGTCATCTATAATTCCTTCTTCATTATTTGGATCTTCTTTGTTCTCTGATTCAACCTCAGTGTCTTCAGATATTAAGATCAAATTAATTCGTTCAATATCTTTTGGTTGTTCTGATATTTTATATGGAAAAACAGATACCTTTTTATTTTTTCCTGTTATGGTATATCCATAAACATTAATAGCAAGATTATTTTGTTTTTCTACTTTGGTTATTTGAGAAATTGGAGTGGGAAAGTCAATGTTATCTTTCTTCAAAAACTCTATACTAGGATACTTTGATAATCTGTATGTATGATCTGCAGCTGGATTTAAAGCAGAATTTATTGCATGAAATAAACATTTATCATCATTGTTTTTCACATTTATAATTGCTTTCTTATCAGCTACTGCTTTAGGTAGAGGAATATATGAAGAACCTTTTAATGGTTCATACTTTGCAAAATTTAAGTAAAACGTAACACAGTGATCAATCTCCAATCCAGATGCTGTGTTTGTAAATCTTTCAAGGCTCTCTTGTATATTTGCAGATGATTCATCGTAAAACTCATCTATTTTTTCAGAGGTTAAAATTGCATTTTGTTCACTATGTAATACTGCTGTGGTGTATTTTTTGGTATCACCATCATCTTTGAATAAATTTACAGTGAGACCTAATTGAAACTTTAATCCATTCATCTTTGTCAGCTCTTTGCTTATTTGTTTTGTAATAATAGATTTTTTATCACGAAATAGTTTTTGAGGGTCTTTGTATTTCTCGGCAGATATTTCGTATGCTTTAAAATAGCCACACATTGGTTTGTCAACCAGTTTTAATTCTTCTTAAGATTTTCTTTCATTAAGCTCTTTCTATTCATTTATAACATTGTCTCGTGATTTAGCATATTTCTGATTTTGCTCATCTTGTAATTTATCATATTTCTGCTTTTCTCGTTTACGTTGTTTCTTAGCACGTCGTCTCTTGAGTAAATTTTCTAATGTTTGAGATTTAACCTCTTTAGAAGTTTCCTTTGGTTTTAATGCATTTATACCGTTAGATAGCGTTTGCTTATCTATTACACCTGTTTTAAACAGAAGTATTAATTCTTTTATAGTCTCCTCGTTTTCCATACTTTATTTGTTATATATTAAAAATATTTTTTCTTAAATATAAAATAATTATATGTAAAAAAGACAATGGAAAGTAATGTTTGTCAATTTCTTAAAATTGGATTACATAATCCATGTAAAAGCAAGCCAACAAAAGATTCCGATTATTGCAGTTTGCATAAATATAGATTAAAAACAAGTCATGTGTTACCGTGCCTAAAATGTAAAAAAGGCACTTCTGCAAGATATCAAGTATGTGTTGGTTGTGGTGCTCATTCAATTAGAATGAAACATGAATACTGGAAGTTAAAGTCGTACAACGCTGAGTGTCTTCGATTTAGATGTATTGAGGTTTAAAACATATTTTGTTAATTTCTAATAACAAATATGTTTTGTATTAAAGAAACATTTTATAATATTACAAAAAAATTAAACTTGTGTTCTTCACTACCCCTATTTTAAAAAAGTTTGTTAACATAAGTTTTGATGTTTAACCTCTATTTTGCAATACAATTTAAACATCCAAATTTAAAACATTTTCACAATTCAATCTTAAAATCTTGGGTTATTTAGCGCTTGGGACATGCTAAATAACCAGTTTAATTGACTTAATTTTCAGTAAACTGAACATTTTTGTGTGGTGATTTTAGATTATTTGGGGTGATTCTCCTAGTGGCCCAGAACACCCAAAATACATATATATCACTCACAGTGATTAAAACATGCAGTTACAATACAACAAACTTACAATACACTGAAAACAGAAATATGTTCTGTGGGTGATTTTAATAGCATATAATATACACTATTGGATCGGCAGATGCCAACTTCTAGTATTCTGATACAAAACTAGTGTGAAAACGGTCTAATGTATACATGTAAATATTGGAAGTGAATATATACTGAAAGGAAAAAGAAACGCAACTCGGGAATTTCCGCTATATATTGTACATATATGTACAATATGCTGCTGTTAATCGAATGGTACATGGCTACGTAAGACCTTTCCTTTGGAAAAAAGTCTACAACAAAACGAAACACAGCAAATAGTATTCCTTCAAAGTTTCCTTATTGACAGAGTAGCATTTGGCTCAAGCATGTGAACAAACATGGGGATGCAAAATTTTGCTAACTCGTTACGTTAAATACAGTACTGAAATGGCTCAATTTTTTAAAGAGTAACTTCAACATTTATGAATGTCTTGTTACAAAATGTACTATGATTAAAACGTCTACAACATCACAGTTGTGTCCATTCTCTAACTAACTGCAACTTTTTTTTTACAAAACATCTTGGGATTTCTTTGAAATATGATGTGGAATTAAGTGTGCTGTATATACAATATATAGCGGAAATTCCCGAGGCCATGGTGACATCCGAGACCACACAGTCTAACACATACTGGAAAAGAAGACACAGGTACAATTCACAAGAGTGGATATACGTGTATAGAGGCTAATAATAAACACAGCGGTGCCTCTTTATGGCAGCTGACGATGGAATTTTTACTCTGAAAAATCTTTAGCATACATGATATTGTTTTCCTGGTAAAGTAGACACTGTTGTTTATTGAAATACTTCGTAAGAGATTTTAAGCTTTTAACATAATTTTATCTAAAGTATACTGCCTCAATGATTAAATCACGGGGAGGTAAATACAGGTAGAGCTTACACGTGCACATAATAATCCTCTACAATATACTGTAACATGCATACAAAACACTCAGGGTAAGGATTTCCCGGGGGATCTCGTCAAATGGGAATGCGAACCCTTTGAGGTCAATTGGGTCAATGCTCCGTGGTGCCACTGAGTTTCGTCGGTGTGTTCTTGGGCAGGACACTTTCCTTTAGCCTCGTCTGTCGGATGGGGACGTAAACCGGGCGGTCGCGTGTATCGGTCTATCCTCCGAGCACGTTAAAGAACCATAGGAATCTATTCGGTAACATCACGTTATCGTATGTTAATTCCGTTAGCTAAGCCAATTTAAGGGAAACAACTCATTTGAGGAACTACTTTCAAGGGAAGTCACTCGTCCCACGATGATAAGTGATCGAGATGCTGCGATTGAGCACGCACCTGTAGGTCTCGATTTACCGGCTCAGTATTTTATCGAATAGACATGTACTTATTATTGCGTCTTTTGAGGAAGAATTATTGCTTGACAATTTAAATATATATAGGCACCGCTTTCGGTGCCTATTTATGAACTCACTAGTTATATTATTTTGCCATAAACTGTTTTTCAACGCGCGGAAATTCGTTTCTTTGTTACATGTACTAGTCTCATTTATTTTATTTGACGTCTTTGGATTTTTGATATGTGCCATCCTCCGTCTAACGTTAGGGTGCATCTATAAACGTCCGTATGTAAAAAATAAAGAAGCACCAAAGACGTCAAATAAATGAGACTACCATCGAACTACGATAAGGATTTGTTCAAAGACTTGTCGAGGGCTGGCGTGGCGCAGTCGGTAGTGCGGCGGATTTGTAACCGGAGGCCCCGGGTTCAATCCTCCGTGGTGCCACTGAGTTCCGTCGGTGTGTTCTTGGGCAAGACACTTTCCCTCAGCCTCGCCCGTCGGATGGGGACGTAAACCGGGCGGTCCCGTGTATCGGTCTATCCTCCGACCACGTAAAAGAACCATAGGAATCTATAATAAGAGTAGGGCAGGTTCCCGGATTCCTATGTATCCTTCCACTCTCTCTGGGGAGGCTCTAAATAACATATACTGTGTTGATACAACATTCAATTCAATTCAAAGACTTGTCCATAGATACTTCATCCACAATGCTGTCCACTCAGCCTTGAATGATCACCAATTACTGTGCATTTAATTCAAATGTTTATACGGTAGTAAGAAATCCACAAGATGGGCGCAATAGTGGACTAGGAAACAATATTTCAAATTTGGGGTTTGATTCCATTCACAGCAGTGCCTTTTAAATGTGAATCCTTTTTTAAAAGACAAAGCTAGAAGTCGGTCGATTCTAGATTGACAGCAGCAACAGGTGTGCACACCAGATGTCGTGCGTTCAATCAAGGCCCGATAATATTGAATTCTTTATAAAAATGATAGTAGCTCCTTTGCTTCAATGCTCTGCATATAAAGAGAATTTCCAGTTGTTTTTTGTCTGTATGGTGTTTTACGTCATTTTCAACACGTAAGGTTATTTACGACGGTCGATTTTTTTGTGGTGGAGGCAAACCAGTACTGTACACCTCCCGCCATCAGTAAGAATCGTCACTTCCTCACTTATAAGTCGAGTTCCCAGTGGGATTCGAACCCGCAGCGGTGAGAGAATTTCTAGGACTGGTCAGCCTAGTTTTGGTATATTGTGACTGGATGGGGCTTAATATAATTTTCTACAGTATGGAGTTCCAGTGTTACAGCACTATAAAGCTCACGACTAGAAGTAAGACACCGTCCTGATCAGATGGTTAAAAAACATCACACATAAGAGCGTGCATACCTTTATGATTGAGAAGGCCATTTAGTTAAGCATTAGGGTCAATGAAATTAATTTATTTGTATAACATTATCTATGTTATTTAGAGACTCACCAGAGAGCAGGGTCAAATCACGCGTACCATTTTACATTCAAATGTTTTTTGTGGCGGAATCTGACGACTACGTCCGTAAAACAATCGGAACGTCATTTTGGCGTTCCCGCCACTGAAGGAAAAGGCCGAGCAATGTTCCGTACTGGGAAATATCTTCACTGGGAGATATTTCACAGTAGAGCAAACGAGTAGATATAGCTTTTCTATTCCCAGTATTTCCTATACAAATCACAGACAAATATGTAATATTAAATAAAATTAAACTTTTATCTCTTGTACATGTTGTAGTTTCAGAGAAGATTTTGAAGTTCTTCCCCTATAACTCTATGTAAAACTGATCCAACAAGGGGGGGGGGGGGGGGGGGGGGGGGGGGGAACTATTAAAAAAAAAACATAAAAAAAAAAAAAAAAAAATTAAAAAAAAAAATATATATAAAATCTTTTCTTTTTTTTTTAAAAATGATCCCATAAACAAAAAAATAAATAAATAACAAGCAATTTTTAGTGATTTTTTTTTACAAGTTTTGTTACAATGGCAACCACATTTATATGCGAATCTACCCAAAAGGGGAGGTGCACAACTACACCATGAGACAAACATTCTTGCCAAGTTTGGCATTTGTAGTGCCAGCTGTTCTTTAGTTATCACGAAGACAAACGTTTTTAGTGATTTTTTACAAGTTTTGTTACCATGGCAACTACATTTCTTATGCGAATCTACCCAAAAGGGGAGGTGCATAACTAGACCATGACATAAACATTTCTGCCACGTTTCGAGTTTGTAGTGCCAGCCGTTCTTGAGTTATCGCAAAGACAAGAAGATTTCAGGATGGACCGACAGACCGATATATTTTTTATAAGTTTTTTTTACCATGGCAACCACATTTCTTATGCGAATCTACCTAAAAGGGGAGGTGCACAACTATACCATGACACAAACGTTCCTCCCAAGTTTCGAGTTTGTAGTGCCAGCCATTCTTCAGTTATCGCGAAGACTTCGGTATGGACCGACCAACCGACAGACAGACAGACCGACATTTGCAAAGCAATATACCCCCTTCGGAAAGCGGGGCCTAATAAAACACCTGTTTTAATATGCTGGTTGCATACAAACGTTGTACTGGGAGGGCCGCAACAACTGAAACAAATTTGAAGACTAACATTTGTCCTGCAATTGTATGTCTAACAGTGATTTACAGTTACCTTTACAAATTCCCCTCCCCCATCCTCCTCTACCCCACTCCCCCCCCCCCACTCTATCCCGTCCAAATACATTAGGCTGGAAAAAGATCCTTAAAGGTACAGATCCACATTGTTAGTTTGCGTACACTGTAATCTCTTCCAGATATAGTGAAGTGGAATTGAATTAAACTGAATTGGGATTTAAGGCTCACGAACACATCAAGATAAAATATGGAGAATGGGCCTAGAACCTTGTTTACCTGTAGAACTGCAGAGTTGCTGCAAATTCTATAGTAGACACTCCATTTACGACGGAGCAATGTTTTCACGTATGCATACGCGGTGTCATGATAAAGACATTGAATGATCATGATAAAAAGAGACAAAATAAATATGTATTGAATTGAATTGAATGCTGTTTAACGGCTCATCAACACAGTATAGGTTATTTAGAGCCGCCCCAGAGAGAGGGGAAGGATACATAGGAATCCGGGAACCTAGCCCTACTCTTATTATCGAATATATTCCTATGGTTATTTAACGTGCTCGGATGATAGACCGATACACGGGTCCGGCCGGTTTACGTCCCCATCCGACGGACGAGGCTAAGGGAAAGTGTCTTGCCCAAGAACACACCGACGAAACTCAGTGGCACCACGGAGGATTGAACCCAGGGCCTCCGGTTACAAATCCGCCGCTCTACCGACTGCGCCACGAAAGCCCTCAAATGAATATAAATGAATATGTATTGGGGTTAGTGGAGTGGGGGTGCTCATATCTTTCTGCATGTAACGTAACGGTGTGTTTTTAGCCTTACTGGCCGCGATCACTTTTCGTCCGTCGTCGTCCGCCAGTCATCCAAGATGGCCGCCATGGAAAATATTAAGTCAAATTTAGGGAAATTTCAAACAATATATCCTCCGAAAGCACTTGTTCCATTCTAGTGAAATATCATACACATGTTCCTTGGGTTGGCCTCTATCAAGTTGCTGTTTATCGTTATTGCCAAATTTTCAAAATGGCTACCAAGTTAACCCAAAGTTTGCATAGATTTATGTAGGAAAAGGCTAAAAATGACATCTTCTCTGAAACCGCTTTAAGGATTTTAATGAAACTTAATCACAATGATCTTTGGGATAGTCCTCCTCAGATTTGTGTTTTTCACGGCCGTCAGTCATCCAAGATGGCCGCCATGGCTAAAATTAGGTCAAATTTAAAGAGATTTCAACGACATCTCCGAAACCATTTAATCCATTCCAGTGAAATATCATATACTTGGGTTGGCCTCTATCAAATTTGTGTTTTTTGTTATCGCCGAATAATCAAAATAGCCTCCACGACGACCCAACGTTTAGATATAGTTATATAGGAAAAGGCTAAAAATGACATCTTCTCTGAAACCTCTTGAAGGATTTTGTTGAAACTTTATCACAATGATCTTAGGGATAGTGCGCCTCAGATTTATGTTTTCCGCCGCCGCTAGTTGTCCAAGTTATGGCCGCCATGGCTAAAACTACGTCAAATTTAAGGAAATTTCAAACGACATCTCCTCCCAAACTTTTTATTCCATTCTAATTAAATATCATATACATGTTCCTTAAATTGGTCTCTATCAAATTTGTGTATTTCGTCATCGTCGAATAATCAAAATGTTCGCCATGGTGACCCAAAGTTTACATAGAGTTATATAGGAAAAGATTACATTTGGCTTCTTCTCTGAAACCTTTTGAAGGATTGTGTTGAAATGTGATCACAATGGTTGGCGTCTACTAAGTTTGTGTATTTAGCTTTGCTGGCAAAAGGCCAGTTGAGCTGATGCGATCACGTTTCGTCCGTCGTCCGTCTGTCTGTCCGTCTGTTAGCAATTTTATAAAATCGACATCTTCTCTGAAACTGCTTGAAGGATTTTGATGAAACTTTATCACAATGTTACTTAGGAGGCCCCCTCTCAGATTTATGTTTTCATGGCCGCCAGTCATCCAAGGCCCCATGGCTAAAATTATGTCAAATTTAGGGAAATTTCAAAATCATCTCCTCCGAAACCACTTGTTCCATTCTAGTGAAATATCATATACATGTTCCTTGGGTTGGCCTCTATCAAGTTTGTGTTTTACGTTATTGTCGAATAATCAAAATGGCACCACGTCAACCCAAAGTTTACATAGAGTTATATAGGAAAAGGCTAAATATAACATCTTCTCTGAAACCTCTTGAATGATTTTGTTGAAACTTTATCACAATGATCCTTGGGATCAGATTTGTGTTTTTCGCAGCCGCCAGTTGTCCAAGATGGCCACCATGGCTAAAACTACGTCAAATTTAAGTTAATTTCAAACGACATCTCCTCTGAAACCTCTTATTTCATTCTAATGAAATATCATATACATGTTCCTTGAGTTGGTCTTTATCCAATTTGTGTATTTCGCTATCATAGTATAATCAAAATAGTCGCCTTGGTGACCCAAAGTTTACATAGAGTTATATAGGAAAAGGTTAAATATGGCATCTTCTCTGAAACATTTTGAAGGATTTTGTTGAAACTTTATCACAATGAATCCTTGAGATAGTGCGCCTCAGATTTGTGTTTTTCGCAGTCGCCAGTTGTCCAAGATGGCCACCATGGCTAAAACTACGTCAAATTCAAGTTAATTTCAAACGAAATCTCCTCTGAAACCTCTTATTCCATTCTAATGAAATATCATATACATGTTCCTTGAGTTGGTCTTTATCCAATTTGTGTATTTCGCTATCATAGAATAATCAAAATAGTCGCCTTGGTGACCCAAAGTTTACATAGAGTTATATAGGAAAAGGTTAAATATGGCATCTTCTCTGAAACCTTTTGAAGGATTTTGACGAAAACTTTATCACAATGGTTGGCGTCTTGTAAGAGACTCAAAGTTTATATCGGAAAAGGCTAAATATTACATCTTCTCTGAAACCGCTAGTAGGAGTTTGATGAAACTTAATCACAATGATCTTTAGGGAAGTTGTGTTTCTCGTGGCCGCCAGTTTTTCCAAGATGGCCACCATGTCTAAAACTAGGTAAAGATTAAGGAAATTTCAAACAACATCTCCTCCAAAACCACGTATTCCATTATATTGCAATATCATATGATGTGTTCCTTGGGTTGGCCTTTATTAAGTGTCCGAAAAATATGTACATTATATATATTTTCTCTTTCTTTACTAGGCTTAGAAACCATGTACATATGTTGTCAAATTTCCCTGTTGTTGGTGGGATACAAAAGGTTTTAAAGGCCCATTAAGCATATTTTTCATCAATGTTAATGGATAGTGGGCATAGATAACACCACATGACCTTTTGCGTTGATGCATATTAAAACCTTCAACTGAAACTATTTTGTACATGTGTTCAGTAAAACAAAAAACAAATAATGTATTTTCAACCAAGACAATTTTTTTCTCATTATGTTGCATTAGTCGAGATATTTCAATTTAGCCTTTCTGGTCACCGGGAGTTAATAGGACCACAGCAAATCCTGCTGGAGACAGAGTGGTAGGGACCTGCCCCCCTTTTACGTTCATAATGTCATTTTGTGTCATGCTCATTAAATGTCTTTATCATGACCCTGTTTGTGTTTAGATGGCGACGTGCCTTTATCGTAAATGAAGTGTCTACTATACAAATCAAGGCCCAGTCTCCATATTTTATCTCGATATAAATGGAGGATGAGTGTGGCATGTTCATTCCTGTTGGCACCATATAGGCTTCGTTGTGTTGATGCAGCGTAAAACCCAGTTCAATAAAAGTACTTTAGGGTATACTGAACCACATTAAAATGTTACACTTTTTACTGAACCAGTTTGTATTCTTAACGTAGCGGACAGCCGTGTGATATCGATCTTTCATCTATGTCTGACTGTTATCTATTTTTTTCCTTGTCGTGTTTGTTGGTGGAGGGACTATAAACCTCAGAACTACACACACACACTGTTATCTATTAAATTGTTCACATTTAATTGATGATTGCTTAGTTACAATAGTTTATTTTAATGATAACATTTTTACATATGGCTTCAACAAATTTTATTTTATTGCCAAAGCATAATTGTTACGTTTTCAAAGTGGTTTAGAATACTTTTCATTATTGTCCATGTATACTACTTTATTCAAACGTTTTGATATGTAATTATATTATAATTCTTATATTAAAATAGCACTGTATTCTGTATACCACTATAGTTACTTTTTGAATGTCAAATATGAATAACATGAATACAGTATATTTCATTAGGCACATTCAAAGCGTTAAACAGTATCTATGCTTTTTGGTATATAAAAAGTTCTCTATGACCGTAATATTTCATGCTTTCTTTAATGGATACATGTAAATGGAGAATGGGCCTGGTTGGCACCATATAATCCTTTTAAGTGGACAGAAAGCATATTTCAGTACTGTTGGTGCCTGTTTCTTTGAAGTGTAAAAGCCAAATATATTTCTTTCAGCTATGAATGCGCCATTATTCATGTAATTGTGATACTGTTAATCGATATAATAAGTGTTTAAATAAACTGATGTACATGCTTTTTTGTGTTCTATTCTTTGTTAAAGTCAATATGTTCGTTTTCATTTGTAATCTTTATATTAAATTGGTGGACTTGAAATGTGGTGTATACCTAGTTTAAACCTCACTGATACCAGCGGGGATGGTGACCTAAACCAGGCAGTCTCATGCATTAGAATGTATCTGAGGGAAGGCTGCCAAATTTCTTTGTAACCGTCTCGTCTCTAGGGCGGCTGTAAATAACATATAATGTGTTGAAGAATGGTTCAACAACACTCATCTTCAACTACATTGCATAGTCAGTCTAATAATAAAACTTACAACAAACAAATAGGCATACAAGAATGTATAAGTTAATAGAAAACTAACAAAAAAAATATTCCTTGCAACAGAACATTATAACCTGACTTTCTTTCTGTGTTGTTATAAGACGCGTCTTGTTTCTTAGAGCATGAAATCTTTGTTTCACCAAATTTATCGATTTCATCACTGATATGACAAATATTTTTAAAGAACGTTAATATGGACACCATAAAGCGTCCTCTTGTTTATTTGATATTTACACAATTTGTTCAGATTGTTCATATTGATGAAAGCTCGGACACGTTCGAAAACCAGCTATATCAAAGCAGTAAAAAGCAATATAGAAGTATCGGACAGGGAATGTAGCATTCACTGAGGACAGTCAACCACAAAACACAGGAAAAAACACGCAAACAGACAAACAAGAAGGCAAAAGTAATAATAAATGCAAACAACATCACAAACACAAAAGGGTTGACAATAACAGAAAAATGCCTTTTATAGTCTTGTGAACACTCTAGCATCTTTGTTTTAAATTTGATCTTTACGAAACTTTGTCAGTGCCTTTATATTAATAAAAGCTCGGAAAAGTTCAAAAACCAGCCAGATTGGATTAGAAACCCCAGAGGTATGTCCCTTGTGTCCCTTGTCTTCCTGAGAAATGCTATGCTAAGCCTTGTGAAGACTCTAGCACCTTTATTTTGCATTTGATCTTTACGAAACTTGTAGAAATTGTTGATATTGATGAAAGCTTGGACGAACTGTTTTAGACAGTAGAGCGTCTACATGCTCTCTTGGGCCTCTTGTTGAGATCGCAGTGGTTGTATTCTACCACGCAGGGATAGCGTAGCGTTGAGGAGTCTCTAATTATTTTTTCGCGCTATATAATTTAAAGGATAACGATTCTTCATTTTAATACCATTTTTATTAAGCGTATTTACAATATGTCTTAACCATGAACCAGTCTGACAGACTGACTCGTATTCTTATTGACTCTGACACTCCTTGATTCACTATGGTTTCTGTTACCATAATATGTATACGGGAACATGTGCCAACGTCTACATTATCGAAATTTCAGTATATATTTTCCACTTTCCAAAATTAATTTGTAATAAAATATTTATAATTAACGTAACACCAAATTTACAAATAACAACATTTAAAACATCTAACCTGTGTGATTGTTTGTTTACTCTGATATCCCTGATACACTCTGCTTTCTGTTACCATAATATTTATACAAAATCCGTGACATTTCTGAATTCCAACCCACGAGAACATGTGTCTGTTGCTTGTACCAATTGTCACTCATGATACTAATTAAAGAATAGTGTTTTAATTCCCCATGCCAAATACACCAAAGCAATGCAAATATTATATAGATATATCGTATATTCAACTTCTTGCAACATATTAATTTAATTTACTAATAATGAGTGCGTTGCTGATGGAAGTATAACTCGTACATGGGAACATGTGGCAACGTCTACATTATCGAAATGTGACTGTTATTCATTGTTCAGTGCATTTAAAGTGGCACGAACATTTATTTATTAAAACATCTTGTGGTCGTAATTCAGTATATCATTCCACTTTTCAAAATTAATTTGTAATAAAATAATTACAATTAACGCAACCACAAATTTACAATTAACAACATTTAAAACATCTAACGTGTGTGATTGTTTGTATTCTTATTGACTCTGACACTCCCTGATTCACTCTGCTTTCTGTTACCATAATATGTGGCAACGTCTACATTATTGAAATGTGACTGTTATTTATTGTTCAGTGCATTTAAAGAGACACGAACATTTATTTATTAAAACAACTTGTGGTCGAGTTCAGTATATCATTCCAATTTCCAAAATTAATTTCTAATAAAAGATTTATAAATAACTTAACCCCAAATAAGTTAATTATGTTACACAGATTATGTTGGTAAATTTACACATTAACACCATTTAAAACATCAAACCTGTGTGATTGTTTGTTTCTTTTAGTTTTGATGTATCTGTCAAAGGTTACACACCTTATTGTAACTCTTCCTCGAAGAGCTTCATCGCGCACAGTTTAGCATATAAAAAGTTGTTGTGTAGCGGTGCATGTGGTCTATAGTAAATTTCAATGTTCGATAGGGCTCTGTTGGAGACAGTAATGTACAATAGTTTCAATCTCTGTCAATACACCAGATTCAGAGATAAGACCACTTATATTTAATTTGGTCATTTATATTTTGGTTAACACATGTTATGACAGTGTTTTGTATTCTTTCAATTTAATTTAAACAATTTAGTTTTAACTAGCAGTAACTGATGAAACAAGTAGACGGATCACATCTTACAATAACTGAACAGTTACATATAACATTACTTCAGAGAAAATGAGTTTTCGAACCACCTTCTGAAACTCGCGCGTTTCAAAAACGAATGGAAAGAAAGGGAACAACAGTTTACACGGCACCGACCTTCCGCCATTCTTTATTTTGCGTAAGTGTTTGTGACTGTACACATTCGCAACACACATGCTTACATTATAACTTTTATCTAATACACTCCTTATTTGGTTTGGCACCGGCAGAATGAGATTTTCAAATGGAAACAGACGTAGTGGAAAAACTTCTGATTTTTCGTAGCAGAACCTACAGCTGTAGCGTTTGATGGAGTCACAAATATGAGTATTGTTT
This sequence comes from Cyrtodaria siliqua, assembly GCA_037043455.1. Lineage (NCBI taxonomy): Eukaryota > Metazoa > Mollusca > Bivalvia > Adapedonta > Hiatellidae > Cyrtodaria > Cyrtodaria siliqua. Next base: position 15,689 of record JAWPHD010001533.1, on the reverse strand, counting down.
TCGTTGAAGAAGAACATATCTATAAATGGCCATTTGTTTATCTGACAAGTGCTGTCTGTTGAACCAGTTCTACAATCAGATGACTGACTACTTCTATAGAATTTCCAAATGAGATTGGCTGGCGAATATAGTGAAAATCCTGGCACGTTTTCAAAAGCATTCTTAATTCGGGGTATCTCTGTTGCATTCATAAACACATCCACATCGTCGTCCCAGGGCACCATACCGAAATGTCTATATGCGCCGACCAGTGAATTACAAAGCAACATAAATGTCAAATTATTTTCTGTGCACACGTTTTGGAAAACTTTTAAGATTTGCATCATCTCGTTAAATTCCCCACTGGTAATAATCTGCTCAAATTCTCTATAGCTTGATTCCGTTGATGTTTTCGTTAAATTCCTCTCATCCCAGGACGGCATGTTTCTATTGTTTATCACACTAGAAGCATGTTGGTAATATCCTTTACCAAAGTCGGCATGCCTGACTTTTGGGTTAAAATAATTTCTCGTATTTGAAACGCATGTTTCACCAATCTTCTTAAATATTGACAGGTTCATGAAAATGAAAACGCAACAGCCTGCACATATAATCCATTTCCCTCTCGTAAGATAAGCATACATCGTGTTGTTGGAATGCAATTGTATCAGTAATATAGCGTATACACTGACTTCACTACTGGTGTTCGTACGGCCGCAGTTATACGATAAATGTTGATAAAGTTGAAATTACGCTTAATATATCATACGATAGTCTTGATCATCTTCGACGCTCGATTGTACATACAAACGTCTTGACTGTTTGTGCACAAACAAATTTGAAACCCGAAGCACGTGACCGTAAATACTATTTGTTTATTAAAGTATTTCTGACCATCTGGCATTTAGTTCGTCGATATAATGATGAAGTTTCCCTCTTTGTTTATGTATTGTCTTTCTGCCTTTCTGTATATCTTCGATAACAGGTGTTTCTGTCTCAGCCAATCAGAAACGATACCAGAATCTCGGCAAAAGTCAAACTTTGTTTAGGGGAACTGTTGTAGACGTTTTTCTTGAAAACAAGCAAGCGTCGCAGATGATCTAGACTAATCATACGAGGGATGTTCGGAAAATGTTGAGATGGTAAACAAGATACATAATGAAGTCACATACAGTAAATAATTTACAAATATATAATTACATCTAACGTCTGACGCTATATGGTTTGGTCATTTTGATTAGGTTTAGTGTTTATCATAGAGAGCTCAGAAGATGTCGCACTTTACGATGTGAATAACTTCGTGAGTCAATGCCAGTCTGTTACAATTTTCAGAATACGTTTGCCATGCTGTTTATTTGCGTAAATGTGAAATAGTTGAATAATGAAAAACAGTTCGAAAGCTACAAAAGCCCCGTTTTTTTAGGTTTCTTACTTACTTACTTACTTACTTAGGCCTTTACACCCTACCAGGGCATAGGCCGCCAACAACAGCTCTCCAACGTCTCCGGTCCTGGGCCATCCGCTCTACTTCTCCCCAGCTGTAACCTATTTCCTCTATGTCTGCCATGAGGTCGCGCCGTCAGGAATTCTTAGGCCTTCCTCTCTTCCTCTTGCCCTGTGGATTCCAAGTTAGGGCCTGTCTTGTAATGCTGGATGTCGGTTTCCGGAGCGTGTGACCAATCCAACCCCATCGCCTTTTCCTAATTTCCATTTCAATAGGTCCTTGCTTGGTTTGTTGCCATAGGTCCACATTACTGATGGTTTCTGGCCAGTGGATCCTGAGGATTCGTCGGAGGCAGTTGTTGATGAAGGTTTGGACCTTTCTTGTGGTTGTCTTTGTTGTCCTCCATGTTTCCGATCCATACAGTAGCACTGATTTTACATTTTAGTTGAAGATCCTTATCTTAGTGTGGGTTGCTATTGCTCTGGCACTCCAGATGTTCTTGAGTTGGAGGAAGACTACTCTCGCCTTGCCGATCCTTGCTTTGACATCCGCATCTGTGCCACCGTGCTTATTCACAATGCTACCCAGGTATGTGAAGGCTTCAACTTCCTCCAGTTCATTTCCTCCAAGTGTAATTGGGCTGTTATTGGCAGTGTTGATCCTGAGGAGCTTGGTCTTGCCTGTATGTATCCTCAGTCCTACCTGTGCTGAAATGGTTTCTAGCTCTGAGGTTTTGTCTTGCATCTGTTGGTGTTGGTGAGATAGGAGTGCCAGGTCATCCGCAAAGTCGAGGTCATCCAATTGTGTCCACATTGTCCATTGGATTCCGTTCCCTCTCTGAGCAGTGGTTGTTTTCATAACCCAATCAATTGCTAAGAGAACGAGGAATGGCGACAGCAGACACCCTTGTTTGACCCCGGTCTTCACCTGGAAGCTGTCCGTGAAATGGTTTCCGTGAATCACCCTGCAGGACATTCCTTCATAGGAGGCTTTGATGAGACCGATTATCTTGCTAGGGACTCCATAATGTCGAAGAAGTTTCCAAAGAATTGCCCTATCCACACTGTCAAATGCCTTTTCATAATCCACAAAATTTAAATATACTGAGGAATTCCACTCTATTGATTGTTCACATACTAAATATGCGAACTGGGTCATGGTATATGTTCTTAAATCCTCACTGAGTATACATGTACATATACGTCTGTATTCTTTATGTCACCTGTATATAACTATTAGTCATATATTCAGGCATGAAATATACTTTCGATTCTCTATAATGTAGCTCTTTGCCATATGCCTGTATTGACTAGCACTAGCACTGAAGGTGAGGAATACTCACGCTGTTTTGAAACAGCCTATGAAGAATGGGCAAAACCAAGAATCATAAATGTGAAACATATTTGTTACTTCTTTTAATGTGAATACAATTCCAAGTAAAACGGTTCATAATTCTGAACTGCAGAACCGAAAACCGTTGATGCACAGACACTTAATCATATCATCTCATGGGAACTGTATGCCAAGTGTATTACAATTCATGAACGCCTTTGAAGTTAAAGCGACATGCGATTCATTATAGAGTGGACAATTCTAAGTCAAACAAAGCCCATATTTCAGTAATAAATTAGGCAATGAACAATGTGTAACTTAGATGGACATCACATCATCAGTTGTTATGTGTACATGACGATTGGGAATAATCAATTCGAAAATGAGAAAAAAATGTGTTACATCATACAATATTAGAGTGGAAAATTCTATGCCAAACAAAGTTCCATAATTATATAATAAAGTAGGCTGCCAACAATGGGTGATGTAAAGGCACATAATATCATCAGTTGTTGTGCGTAAATGTTCTGTGAACAACCCATTAAAAATGTTGAAAAATGCAAGTAATAAAAATATGTTATGGGACGCGACGCGACGGGACAAATATGTGTTAAAGGGCGCGATGCAACGTTACGGACTGCGTGATTCCTATTTATCATACATATATGCACGTTTAAGCCTAATAAAGGGGTGACCTAATACACTTTGCTTTACTAGGCAGTGACCAAAAAAGAAAATCAATTCGGAATCCCTGAAGTGACATTTTGACAAATGGCATCCACAGAGCTCGGTCAGTGCCAGCATGATGATATTTCTCGAAGTGGCATGTTGACTGATGACATCCACAGATCTCTGCCAGTACCAGCATTATGGTGACTCTCGGAGTGGCATGTTGCCTCATGACACAGATCTCGGTCAAAGCCAGCATGGTGATGTATCTCGTAGTGTCATGTTGACTGATGACATGCACAGATCTCGGTCAGTGCCAGCAGGACGATGAATCTTGGAGTGGAATGTTGACTGATGACATGCACAGATCTCGGCCATTACCAGCATAATGATGAATTTCGGAGTGGCATGTTGACTGCTGACATGCGCAAATCTTCTCTGCCAGCATGATGATGAATCTCGAAGTGGTATGTTGACTGGTGGCATGCACAGATCTCTGTCTTTGCCAGCATGATGATGATTCTAGGGGTGACATGTTGTCTGATGACATGCTCATAACTTAGTCAGTGATAGCATGATGATGAATTTCGGAGTAGCATGTTGACTGATGACATGCAAATATATCGACCTGTGCCAGCATGATGATGAATCACGAAGTGGCATGTTGACTGATAACATGCACAGATCGCGACCAGTGCCAGCATGATGATGCATCTCTGAGTGGAATGTGAACAGATATCGGCCAGTGCCTGCATAACGATGAATGTCGGAGTGACATGTAGACTTATGACATGTACAGAACTCGGTCAGTGCCAGCATGATGATGATTATCGGAGTGGCATTTCGACTGATGACATGCACATATCTCGGCCAGTGACAGCATGATCATGAATTACGTAGTGGCATGTTGACTGATGACACGCACAGATCTCGGTCAGTGCCAGCATGATGATGATTCTCTGGGTGGCATGTTGACCGATGACAAGAACATATCACGGTCAGTGTCAGCATGATGATGAATATCGGAGTGACATGTTGACTGATGACATGCACAGATCTCAACCATTGCCAGCTTGATGATGAATCTCGAAGTGGCATGATGACTGATGACATGCACAAATCTCGGTAAGTTTCTGCATCATGATAAATCACGAAGTGGCATTTTGACTCATGACGTGAACAGACCTCTGCCAGTGCCAGCATTAGGATGAATCTCGGAATGGCATTTGACTAATGACATCCACAAATCTTGGTCAATGCCAGCATACTGATGAATCTCGGAGTGGCATGTTATCTGATGACATTCCAAGATCTCTGCCAGTGACAGCATGATGATGAATCTCGAAGTGGCATGTTGACTGATGACATGAACATATCTCGGCCAGTGTCAGCATGATGATGAATCACGGAGTGGAATGTTGACTGATGACATGAACATATCTCGGCCAGTGTCAGCATGATGATGAATCACGGAGTGGAATGTTGACTGATGACATGCACATATCTCCGTCAGAGCCAGCATGATGATGAATTTGGTAATGGCATGTATACTGATGACATGCAAATATCTCGACCAGTGGCAGCATGATGATGTATATCGAAGTGGCATGTTGATTGATGTCACACACAGATCGCGACCAGTGCCAGCATGATGATAAATCTCGGAGTGGAATGTTGACTGATAACATGAGCAGATATCGGCCAGTGCCAGCATTATGCTAAATCTCGTAATGGCATGTTGACTGATGACATGCACAGATCTCGGTCAGTGCAGCATAATGATCAATCTCGAAGTGGCATGTTGACTGATGACATGCACATATCTGGAACAGAGCCAGCATGATGATGAATGTCGAAGTGACATCATGGACATGTTGATTGATGACATGCACCGATACATTTACTCAATGGTTTCATTGTTTGTAAACACTTGATTTTTATTCTATAGTATAAATAAGAACAGGAAATAAAATGAAAAGCGATCGTTTTGATGTTGAAAATAAATTGTAATAATACATTTTCCTTTGTGAGCGGTCCTTAGATGGAAAAAAAACTTAATTGTATTGCAAGGTTATTTTTTTCTTCCAACTAATGCTTTAACATATTTGCTACAAGGAATAACATGTACGAGAGGTGTTAAACTTATATTTGAACACTTTTATTGTGTAACTGAATCAACTATCTTGAAATTCTCGCCGAATATGTTGATTGTAATGTCAAGTCTAATGATTCCTTCGATATGAAACATTATGACATGCACTATTGTTTGCTTCCTAATGTTGCTGCATCCGCATTTTTGAAAATGGGTAGAGAATGACATTTTGAAGCAAAAATCGTCAATTATAAAAATAACTGCAATACTAATTTTAACACAAATGCTTTTAAAATATCGTTTAAAGGTTATGGTAATCCGATATGTCCATGCCTGAACGTAGAAAAGTGTAATATGCATTTTTTTTTAATTTGTCGATTTTCAAGATTTTAGCGAAAATTAACATGAAATTCAACTATGAAAATGACTAAATTTACGAAAGCTTCTAGTTCAAAACATTAACTGCAGGCATTTTTGTGACTTCCTCCGCTATAAAAAAACAAGTTTCATAAGTTTCTCAAAAGAAAAGATAGAAAAATATATAACTTAAAATTTAGGAACAAAACACACACATTTGCAAATAATGATAAAAATAATATATTTGTTTACCAAAGATATCTTTATAAGGTATATGATATACATATATGATATACATCAACAATAACTGTTCATGTTTTTATATCACAAAATATGATTAAAATAGTTATTTTGGTTAATTTATAAAATTATCAGTAACATAGGAGCACATTTTCCTATTATCTGTCAATGTTTTGATATTGCGATAAAAAGACGCGCTTTTAATTCAGCATCTATATTTTTGTCTTAAAATAAAACATACGATCATATTTAAATTATAAACACATGTTTAAACAATTATGATATGCATTTAGTGCAATTATTTGGTTTAAAGTTACACAATCCCGATAAAAGGCACACTAGAACTGAACAAATGTAACGGTCATTACGCATGTTGTTCTAAGTGATTACTGTATACGTGTGGGTTCATATATACACCATGCGCACTACCTAAATTCACTGAATATTAATGAGATAAGGCGGTACTGTATGAGACGCTTCAGGTACTTTGTGAATCGACCACTGGTCTTATAACGGGTATAAAAGTGGATTTTAGCAGACGGCATTTTACCACCGAACTGATGAGACCAAGACCTAATAGGAAATACAAGTCATTATAAATTGAAAAGGAAGCTAAAGATGTACTTACTCAAACAACCTTATAAGAAATATAAAAAGATCGGACAGGGAAAGTAGCATTCAAGGAGGACAGTAAACCACAACACACAGAAACAAACACGCAAACAGACAAACAAGAAGGCAAAAGCAATAATAAATGCAAACGACATCACAAACACAAAAAGGGTTGACAATAGGGCTACCGCCTTGGAACGGTCAGTGGCAAAGTAGGTCACTGGGGGTTTAAACCGGTTCTAGGGTGCACCCAAAACAATACGTATAATTAAACGTAGCGGCCTTTTAACAAAGACCCTTTCCAACTATCGCGTTGCATCTATACAAATAATACTCCATTTTTATGTGTGTGTGTGTGTGTGTGTGTGTACAGTGTATATTGACACAAAACACAAGGGAGACATTGTTTATCGAAATTGGAATATTGGTAGAGGCTCGTAACTAATGGTAAAGATGGAGATATAGTATTTGTTATGTGAAGTTATGCATGCATGGTTTACACATATTAGTAGATTATAAATCAACATAGTTTGAATGAATTCCTCTTAATTTTTGCATGAATTGAACTTTTGAAATTGAAAATAAAATGGATGGAGAGACACAGAGAGACACAGAGACAGAGAGAGACATAGAGAGTCAAAATGAGGGAGAAGGAAAGAGAGAAAGAGAGAGAGACACACACAGAGAAAGAGAGATATAGAGAAAGAAAGCGAGGGGGAGGGTGGGAGGGAGGGAGGGAGGAGGGGAGGAAAATAGTGATAAAAGGGCAGAGAGAGAGTGGGGGAAGGACGGAGTGGGGTGGAAGGCATTGAGAGAGAGAGAGCGTTTCTATATAGTCTTATAAACATAGGCGTAAGAGCCGGAGGACTCCACACCCCAATTCACCCCAATTTCGGGGTGGGCCCCAATATTGATGTTTTCACGAAACAAAAAAAAATGCAACACAAATGTATGAATTGGCAATCTGAACATTAACATTCTGATTGATAATATTTCAAAATCAAAGAAAATATGAAAGATGTCAGCTTCCGTCTGTATGACAGGGTAAGTGTTAACTAAAAACCGAAAGTTTTAATATAACAATTAAGTTCAAATACTAGTAATTAACCTTTCCTAAGTTTATTAATTTGTAAAGTAATTTTAAATGAAAACAGGCCCGTAACCAGCCCTGAAATTTAACCGAGTCATATCCCTTATGTTGGTGTCCGGTGGCATTAACCTCCCTCTCCACCCTAGATTTTGTTTTAATTTCCTTCAATGTGTTAAATTTCCCCCAGGGTCCTTATATACTAGTATATAATTGTTTTTATGTAAAGTATGTACATTCCCAAATTCAACCAAGGCAAATACCTCTGTGTGCCCCAGTGTAGCTACGGACCTGGAAAAGCAATGGTTTATATTCACGGTGGACGTAACGGACACTGGCTGCTCAAAACAGCATTACCTTGATCCTGGTTGCTCATGTAAAGGACCCTGGCGGGTAAAAACACGTAAACTGTTAAAGAATATTAACCTTCCACCTTCCAAACATCGGCGAGGAACACACTTCAAGGGGGCTGGCGTGGTCTACTTGATAGCACGTTGCATTTGACCCAGATGAAGCCTTATCGCCGCAAGTCAATTTCTTCTGTGTATTATTGAGTACAACATGTGTCTATTCTCGTCCGAACCGGTATGTACACCGTTCTGTGTTTCGGAGTCTATCCTTGGAACAATTTGCTAATCACAGGAAAATATATTCGTAAGTAAGATTAGGGCAGCTTCTCGGATTTTTATGTATCCTTCCTTTCTTTTGGGCGACCGGCTATAAATATTCAATATAATGTCTTGATAGACAATTAAACATAGCTAAATGTTATGTGATAACCTTTTCAAATCATAGGATGACTCCGATGAGGGTGCTCCCCTCGAAATCCGCTAGTGCTTAAACAAAAGTGGCAACAGTCTCAATAAAACTTTCTCTAGAATCATATTATATGTATAAAATAATGAAAACTTGCGAATTCAAAGTTTACCATTGGTAAATGCCTATTTAAAACTTGTAATTGACATTTTCAGTAAGTATTCGGAGATTATAAACGAAAAACTAAGCTTTTTCAAGGAGGGTTCAATGTATTACTTTATACAATTATATTAATTTGTGAATAAATGGTCATTAAGAGTTATTTTAAACAAAATATCTAGATAAAAAAACGTTTTCTTATTTGTTGCGTACAACAACGGTGGCCTCTCTATACGACATGTCAGTCTACATTATGCCAACACTCATGTATATAGTTGTTCATATTGCTGCATTTGTATTACTTGCAATATTTGATTTTTATTCAATGCTGTATTTTGTTTTTAAGTATCATTTGTGATCAAACAATTGATACCTGTTAGGGGTTTAACTAGGGCGTTGCTAGTGTGGTCCCGCGGCAAACTTCATGAACTTGTTTATTCCCAGATACGCTGTGGTTCGTTTTTTCCCACTATTTTATATCTTATTTGACGCTGAGATGTTGATGATATAGTCTGAATTCTTATATCCTCTCGCCCCTACTTTTTCGTTTGTTTGGGTTTTTTTGTGTTCTTTTATGTATTGTGTTGTTTTTTTAATTTTCGGATTTTTGCAGACAGTGTGTACACAGCTGCGTGCTCTAAGATAATGCATTTTGAATACATTTTTTTTTAAATATTGAATGTTGTTTAACGGCTCAGCAACAGAGTATAGGTTATTTAGAGCCGCTCCAGAGAGAGAGGAAGTAACATGGGATCCGGGAACCGTGCTCTACTCTTTTTATCGAATAGATTACTTTGGTTCTTTAACGTGCTCGGAGGATATACCGATACACGAGACCGACCGGTTTACGTCCCCATCCGACGGACGAGGCTAAGGGAAAGTGTCTTGCCCAAGAACATACTAACGAAACTCAGTGGCACCACGGAAGATTGAACCCGGGGCCTCCGGTTACAAATATAAAAACTGTTTGAGGTCATTGTCGTGTATTGCGGGCTCATAGTTTATTTTAGGGTACTGTCGACGGAAGACAGGTCGTGAAGAGAGAATTATCTCAAGGCGCAATTGTATATACACGAACGTAGGTCCGGAGTACATTTGTTTAGTATTGTACCTTGTACGACATAGACGCATTTAGCCAAACTCACCACCAGATTCTATCACCATAACAAGATCACACCCTCTACATTCAATATTGGGCTGTTCTTTTTTTATTTTCCATCATGCTGTCGCATGAATGATTTTAGTACCGGTGGTCCAGAGAGGTGAGGCATTGTTTCAAGTTCACCGCTACGGTCGTGGGTACGAATCCAGCTCGTTCCCAGATTTCATGAGGCATGCAGTACTTGTCCTACTTATGAAAATGTGGATGGTCTGCCTCCCCCACGAAAAAATCGACCAACATATATAACCTAAAATGTGCTGAAGATGACTTAAAACACCATGCAAACAATGATGCTTTTTTATTGTTTGTTTCGGTGGAGCCAAAGTCCCGATCGTCGTTTTCTCTTTAATCTGAAGGTATATAGAAAACAATCCATCAACCAGGATCCGGTGCCAAAGATACAGATTGTGTCCGTTGCCAGAATCTCAAGCATTTTTTACCATGCAACCAGGGTCCGGTGCTCTGAAATTTAGACATGATGTAAATATTTGCAGATTTTTAGACTAAACAGTTATCTTTATTGAACAACAGCAGTTGCAAACCAGTTTGGGATCACATTAAATCAGTCAGAGAGAACATATGGAAGTTTGGCTTTTTAAAGTCATCAACTTTGTATCGACCGGTTAAGAGTAAATTTGTTTCGTTATGGGGTGGTGCGGGTGTCCGACCAAAGTTGACGTTTCAAAATGTCTCGTAAGGGTCCCATGCCTAGTTAGGGAATTCCTCACGGGTGTTTGTCTCACACCCAGTGTTTTACGTGTGCCGCTGTTGTGTGAATTTATTTGGTTATGCATTATGCACACTTAGGTTTATATTCAATTTTTATTTATATAGCCAAATAACAGACAATGCAAGTATATTTCTGTCTGTCTATACGCACTGTATATAGGTTAACGATTTTACCAGGAAAACAATATCCTGCCGCAAAAACGTTTTCAGCCCGAGGGCCTTCATCAGTTGCTATAAAATCTCAACCTATTCCTTCTATAGCGTTTTTAGATCAATATATTATTGATAAAAATTTCAAAATCATTGCCATATGGGATGGATTTTTCGTATATTTGTAACTCACGTGCCAAGGTGGTAGTTACATTTTACTGACTGTATACTCTAATAATGAATACTCTAATAATGTCACTTTCTTATGCAGATTATTAGCAAGAGAAATATTTAATGTGTCGTATATACGGAACTAAACCCCGTTTCTATACGTCGGTTTCTGGGTTGGTACCAGATTATATTTTACTTATTTTATAGACGGCTCGACGTTGGGTTGGTACCAAGATATATTTAAATCAGCCCTTAATCATATTAAAGATTGTTTAATGTTTGGCTTGACGCTGGGTTGGTACCAGACTATATTTAGTCAGCCGTGTAATCAAATTAAATTTAATTTTCTCTTCTTTCTAGTTACTGTTTCTTTTCCTAAAAGTAGCCTATACTAAATAGGCAGACTGACGCTGGGTTGGTACCAGACTATATTAAGTCAGTCGTTAATCACATTGAAGTTACGTTATATTTGGCTTGACGCTGGGTTGGTACCAGACTATATTAAGTCAGCCTTTTAATCACATTAAAGTAAATTGCCTCTTCTGTATTGTTATTATTTATTTTCTTAAGAATAACCTATATTAAATAGACAGACTGACGCTGGGTTGGTACCAGGCTATATTAAGTCAGCCGTTTAACTGTCTATCCCCATTATCAACATAATGTTTGAAATCGAGGCGTTATTTTGGAAGTACATATATTACTGTCAATCGGGGTTAGTACCCGTTTTTCTGGGGTTAGTACCCGTTTATTATAGCTATTCACGGGGTTAGTACCCGATTTTCATTAAACAGAATAGTTTCTAACAGTATCTCTTTGTACTTCAAAAATACGTGCTTAAACTGGTTTTTACCAAACTGTTCCCAATGAATTATTCAGAAAGAATAAGCATTAGGTCACTGAACATTATTTGATAACTATTGTTTTAGTTGTATTTGCCAAAAAACAGAAGAGTGCCTAAATACTTTAAGAACCAACAATCAGAATGAAAACATTCGACTGCATTTCGTAACTAAGTCCGTCTCGATATATAGTCAGTTTTTCAATTGATCTCATCCAATCGATTACCTACTATTTTTAACACCTGGTGAGAAACTCTTTACAAATCTCACGGTAAATATTCAATCAGCTGTTGCATGATGTGCCGCAGTAAATATCTTATCGAAAAAGCCGACTGCCACATTTCTCTAATTATCATACCTACACGTATGCAGTTAATGTATTCTTTGATCTTTCCAAATTATACAATTTTAGTCTGCGAGATTTCTTTTCTGTACGGGTATAGAAATATTAAAATTAACATTACATTAAAATGTATGTCATTTCTTGGTGTATGTAGTATGGGAGTAAATATCCCATTCGGGCATACACTGTTAGACGAGTATTCAGAGAGTTGTTTCATATGGTGGCAGACATTAATTATTTAATGCTCAGGTCTTTATAAACTTTAATCAGCTTATTTTTTACCGGTTTTTATCTTTTCTTAAGATTTGCAAAAAGTAACATTTCGAAGGTCATCAACCCCTGCAGAGCAGGTTAAGGCTCTGCAGGTTAAGGGGTGCCCGCCTTGGTGATAATCTAGGTCACTGTTTCTAAATGTTATGGGGTGGTGCGGGTGTCCGACCAAAGTTGACGTTTCAAAATGTCTCGTAAGGGTCCCATGCCTAGTTAGGGAATTCCTCACGGGTGTTTGTCTCACACCCAGTGTTTTACGTGTGCCGCTGTTGTGTGAATTTATTTGGTTATGCATTATGCACACTTAGGTTTATATTCAATTTTTATTTATATAGCCAAATAACAGACAATGTAAGTATATTTCTGTCTATCTATACGCACTGTATATAGGTTAACGATTTTACCAGGAAAACAATATCCTGCCGCAAAAACGTTTTCAGCCCGAATCTTCTTTTTATGAAGGGCGACCTTCATGTGTAAACCCCTTTCTCACATCCTGAAAACTACGATTTACGAGAAATAATATTGCTGGTCTTTTTCCAACAAAAGAAAATTCCATATAACTTAATTTCAAGTGTCTCATTGTAAACAATAATTTCTCCCTGTCCCGAGTCAACACGTGAGCATGTATTTCACGTTACATACTATTGGCTACCGATACACGCTCTCTGTATATGTATACATGTATAATACGTGTGTGATTTTGGATTATTTCAAGGATATTATAGGAAATAAGTATATACAATATATGGAACATATGTGGAATACTCGGGTAAGTGTTATAATTCTCTACATAGTGATGTATTTACGTTATGCCTTACGCATTTTACTTGTTCCCTTTCGTTCAACATTACAAACATGTATAGTTACATTGCACGCCATTGAATATCCTCATCGAGTTGAATAGTCTGTAGTTATCGGATATCTGAGCAAATTGCTATATAAACGTTTAGGCTTATATACCCGTAATCGCTGGGTGGTACAATTTCAAAGTTACCGAAGCGTCACGCCTATTATGCAAATGCCTCGATATACGCTATGACAATATACCAGCCTAAACAATGTAGACAACACAACCAGCAAAGAACTTCATCTATAGGCGTTCTTATGTTTAAAACAACTTGAAATTGTATTATTTTATCGGAATTGTGTAGCTTTAAGGTAAAACTCCACGGCAACAGCAACATATGATTACATGGGACGGTTGTACTTTATACGAAAAATATACTTTGGAAAAATTACAATATGAAGCAGCCCGCATATTAACTGGACTAACTCGTTCTGTATCCATGCATCATTTATTAGCTGAAATAGGATGGATTTCCCTTTCCGAAGGGAGAAAACTGCAAAAGCTTACAGTATACAAAGTTAAATATGGAACAACTCCAAACTATATTTCAAATCTGTTCCCACAATTGGTAGGACAAGTGAGCTCCTACAACCTTCGAAATAGTGATAATTATGCCACTACCGCTCGTAGAACTGAAATTTTCAATAACTCTCGTTTGTACCTTCATCCCTTAATCTCTGGAACAACTTACCAATAGATATACGCAATTCAGAATCTATATTGATGTTCAAGAGGAAACTTTTAAGTTCTGTTTTTCCCAGCTCAAAAGTTCCAACACACTACTTAACTGGCCAACGATTATTTGCTGTTTTACATGCCAAAATACGAAATTATTGCAGTAACCTTAATAATGATCTTTATTTAAACCATTTACGAGAACCATTCAATTGCGATTGTGGTTCTGCAGTAGAAAACGCTGAACACTTTTTTGTCAACTGTAACTTATTTCGTACACAACGGCTTCGTTTGTTTCAGTCAACTCGTACATTTCACCCATTCAATTTAACTACAATTCTTTTTGGTCGCGAACACTTGTCAGGTGAAGACAATTAAATTCTCTTCGAAGCAGTGCAAATGTACTTAGGAGAAACACAGAGGTTTACCTAGATTTAGATTTATGTTTGCAACTCATGCTGATTGACACTCTTGTTTCGAACTTAACACAATCTATATACTTCTACCTTTTTTTTTTTTCACTAGTTCCTAGTTTTTTCTTTCTAACTACCTTTTCCCTTATCATGATATAATGTGCAAGTTATGTATATTTACCTATGTAATTGTCTAACTCTGTGTGTATACCATTTTTTTCGGGAAAGGCATTAACTGTTGTTAAAACTTGTAGCCCAACCCTTTTGCGATTATATATTGGCAATAAAAGATGTTTAAATCAAATAATGTTCCTGACAGTGTCTTAGAGAGTCTAACAACTGAGGAAACTTAAAGAGTTCATTTAATAATTTCACGATTTGGTAATGCTTCCAATCCGTCGACTGAAGAACCACAGGCAGATAATGAACCTACATATATTACTGGTAATGTGATATATGCAGACAGCGGAAGAGCGTGACGGTAACTGTTTTTGTTTTATTCTTTTTATTAAAGTATTTATGACCATCCGCATTTAGCATGTTTAGTTCATCGATATAATGATGAAGTTTCCCTCTTTGTTTATTTATAAATTTACGGTCGTTCTGCCTTTCTGTATATCTTGGATAGCAGGTGTTTCTGTTTCAGCCAATCAGAAACGATACCAGAATCTCGGCAAAAGTCAAACTTTCTTAGAAGAACTGTTCTAGACGTTTGTCTTTAAAACAAGCAAGCGTCACATATGATCTAGACTATAGTGTAATATGATAATGTGTTTGATTGTATGATGTTTTTTTAAGTCAATATACTGAAAGTCATGTAACCATGTCCAAAGACAAATACGCAATGTATCGTTTAATATCACAATGTTCTTCAGATGCTTCAAATATATTCGGTATTTAATTGTATTAATAAAAAACAAGATGTAGTGCTGAATAAGGCTGCCTATTAATGTTTCTAACTCGGCTAAACAAAACTGTGTCTGTTTTCGCAAATAACACGAAGTCTGCATAGGAGGTACTTCACGGCAAACAAAACAGCGATATAGACGGTAACCTTTTTCTTGAAACAGGTATGGGACTACACGGTAACCGCGCATATTACATCTAGATCTACACGGTGAACAATGCATTTTTTTCAAACTCAAGTATCCCGAATAATATAGCTTCACTTGGGGAATATGCGCTTGACCTACTATCTGTGGGATAGTATTCGCTGATTTGTTACCAAAATAGATGCGAATGAGCTTTCATAACGACACAAATACACAAAAATCATGTAGCCACCCGCTTCATTTTTTTGTTTACACATACGTTGTCAGTTTGTTTGCACGTCGATTACATACACATGTCGCTAGAC